>QZFA01000007.1:0-349654 GCA_003614995.1 Cladosporium phlei | reverse complement strand
AAAAAATATTTTTATCAATTTTTTATTTTTATTTTTATCTATACCCCCCTTCGCCTAAACTCATAATCCCCCCCCCCCCTTAGATTCGACCTTGTGATTTTCATTTCAGCTTCAAGTTCACTTCAACTTCAACTTCTCCAAAATGTCGTGTCTGGCAAAAAAGGAGCGATTTTTCTTGCCGAAGATGTCTGTCGAAGATCTGTTAGCGCTCTCTCTCTCACTCATATCCAAGCCCTCGGCATCAAGCACATCAAGGAACTTACAGAGAGCGACTGTCGAGACACAAACCACCACCTGCACACTTGCGATCGCCATGAAAACAGGCTTGATGCCCCCCTTCACCAGCCACTCATACCTGTGATCGTTAGTCAATTGTTGCTATTGTATGTGGAGGTCCTGTACGCGCCCTGAGAAGGTCAAACCGAAGGAGAAGATGTTCTTGAACACCAAAAGACAGGTAAAACCCTCAACCGCGATCTCCCGATGCGCATCGACGATATAAAGCGCAGACGCCACAGCCCCGAGCACCATCCCCATGACCACGAGCGCAAAGAAGAAGTCCGGCCAGAACCAGCCGTACTTCACAGTGTTGTTCGCCGTGATGCCAAATCCATACAACCCGGCACAGCCGAAAATCAATTGCGGAATGACCAGGATCAGCCGGAACTCAGGCTCATACACCCCTCTGTTGCGTTTCGTCAACCACCGTGCGGTCGGATCAGACATTATTCCTGCGAGGATGAATCCTAGAATCGCGCCCACGACGGGACCGGCGTACATGTAACCTGTCTCGACTTCGTTGAAAAAGAGTGGTGGGCCGATCATGATTGCAGCGAGCACGATGCCGATTAGGACCGTCCAGCCGATTAGGAGGCCTTGGGTTAGCATTGCCCAGAAGATGGAGGGGTGGAAGAAGAGCGGGAAGGGGCGGAGGAGGAGTTTCCAGAAGGATGCTTGATCGTGGCGGCCGTTGAAAGGGGAGAGTCCGTTTGAGAGGGTGAGGATGGGTGAGGTTGCGGTCATGGGTGGAGTGATGCTGGTGGTTCTGGTTGAGTCGGTTGTTTGATGGGCGGGTTTGTAACCGTCGTTATCGTTGATGTTGTCCTTGTCGGCCGGGGAGAGGGCATCAAGAGACGTCGACTCTCGATACCGTGTCATGTTGGTGTCAGTTTCGAGAAGTGAGTCTCGCGTATATGCTGTTTCGGGGACCAGGAAGACGATGAGAGGCAGCATCGCGCCGGCGAAGATTGCCACGAAGTAGTGCGTCCACGGCCAGCCTAGAGTTGAAGTCATTTTGCCTACAATAACAGGCGTCAGGAAGGCGCCGCCAAAGAGACATAGTGTTGTCAGAGCCATTCGAGAGCCTCGCTCGTGGACAAAGTAGAGGTCGCCGACGCTGGCGTTGACAAGCGCCTCTGTGAATTCGTTGTTAGTGATGGGTCAACATTTCTCTACCAAATACGGCATTCCTTACCAAACGGAGCCAATCCAACACCCTGGAAGAACCGCGCAGCCAGCAGGCTGTTATAGTTGTGTCCCGACGCACCCGCCCATGCCGAGCTGAGGATGATGATCACCGTCCCAAGCAAGTAAAGATGCCTTTTTCCCCAAACACGCGCCGAAGCGACGAAGACGAAGCCTGCAACTCCAACGCCAAGAAGGTGATAGCCCGTCAGAAGGGCTACATTGGTGAAGGATCGTGGTGGTGGTCTCGGTGCGCCGGGTTCGGTAGGGGTGTTGTAGAAAAGGACAAGGGCGAGGGTATTGGCGGCCAACAGCGGCGAGAGGGTGGACGCGATGACGCTGCTGAGGCAGAGGATTGCGGTTATTAGGTCGCGGCGCCAGAGGGGGTAGTTGAGGGGGTCTTCAGTGTGTTACGTTAGTATTGGTGTTGGCGGTTGTATGTTTTACTGTATAGGTATCTTTCAGCATACCATTCGGGTCGTCACTCGGCTGTGGCACCAGAATCGTCCCATTGCTGCTCTTCTTCAGCTCTTTGCTATACGCCTGCCCCTGCAAGGCTGCGACCGGATTGAGGTCTGCGAGTGTCGCTGTGCCGGGGACATGTTCGAGGTGGCGGTCTTGGAGGATTCCGAGAGGCATGGTGCCGACGCCCTACCGTGGTGTGATGGAGACGCGTTAAAGAAGGTGATACTACGGATGGAAAACTGTCATGTCAGCCTGCTGTATGGCATCGCGTGGCAGCTGTCTGCACGATCCTCTGCCACGCTTACATGTGTAACCTTATTCCCGCCTCTGCAGGATGCGTGGGCTGATGTTCAGGGGTGGGACTGCATGGAGATGGCGGAGGCGTTGTGGCTATCAAAAGTCTAAGCCGCACTGTTGCCTTTACATGTACCTTTGTTCTCTACAACGCCTCCAAGTGAACACGAATTTCTTGTACTGACAACGTACATACGTTTCGAAATCTGCATTCCAAGTACGGAATTTTGTGTGCGCTTAGCTCGAGCGCGTATTCAAAAGGAAATAAAGCGAAAATCAAACCCCAGCTGACCAGGTAAGTCGTATCCCACGAGGTACCCTTTGGTCAAGACATGCTGCATTTGCATGCGCAGCTGCGAAAACCAAACAACGCTATCCTCATTCAGCCATTCAGCCTCCCTCCCTCTTGGTAGCAAAAAAGGCTGTACGCCTGCTTCTCCAAGCGACACGATCATTACGACCTTTTTCCTGGTATTCTGAGTGGGACACATGGAGCCTGATCCTGAGATGACACGGTTCTGACCGTCATTCTGTGCTTCAAGAGCCCGCAAAGCGCTGGGTGGTTTATTGTAAGATGACCTTCCGTATCAGGATATTATCGCGAGCGTTCGGCGAGTTGACTGCCATCCTCTTTGCCGGCCGCTCGGTCAACAAGTCGGAATCGAAACCCTCTGGTCGCTTTCTTCCCTTCGAGCGACCCCGACGATGTCCAAGATGAGGGCGCCCGGGATGATGTCGACTTTCTTGCCGCCACCGTGGATCTCGCGCTTCTAGTCCTTACCGATGGGTCCTGGCAACCTCCTCGGAAATGAGGGGGCGCAATTGACTTGAGAACCCAGGTACAGGTCGTCCTCAGCCTCTGCGGTTCCGTCGCTTGGTTTCTTCAACTGAAGTTGACACATCATACGCTGGAGACTGGCGAGATTGGCGACAAGAACCGCTTTCTTCGCTTCGGTGTCGGTATAGATTAGCAGATCATCGGGCCGCACTTGCACAGTTTCAACCTTCCACGGGAGCTTGAAGTTCACACGGACGAGTGAGCCCATCAGTTCTGCATCTGTAAACTCGACTTCCCAGGCAAATCCACGATCGGTCTCGCCTAGGAATTCCTCCCCTACAACGCAAATCAGGTGTCGTATCCTGCGGCACTGCAAAAGTCCTTCGGAATCATCAGAGTCGAAGTAATCAGACATATCAAGCCGGAGTGCCGTGGCGAACTCGTACAATAATCCGGAATTCATCCCAACGGATAACGTTTCCTGTTCGAAGGTCGACAGGGTATCTGGTATCCGGATGCGTTCGAGGGAAGTCTGTGCTCCCACCCAAGCCTTTGCCGCGGACCTGAAGTATCGCTTCGACACCATCCATTCGGCCACTTTAGGAGTTGGAAAGTCCACTCGTGGTAAGCCAGTCGACTTCCGTAAGCGATCTTGCCTGATGTCCCACCGGACCTTGGTCACGGCTTTGAAGCTAGGCTCAGTGTACGCGAACTCGAAGATCGAGTCCTGAAGTTCTTGAGGCAGAGTGAAGAGGTGGATCGGATCGGCTCTGGTGGACGAACTCTTTCCTGGATCGACACCGCGCGGTGCAGCTTTTGCACAAGAATTCGTTAAAGGGAAGCCACCGGGACGGGAGAGAACAACAATCAGTGATGGAGCGGGTGCGGTGTTCTTGTGCGTGGGAGCAATGGCTGATGCGAGGCCACCTGAAACACCGTGACTGGCAGGAGAGTTGGGCATGGTGTCTTTGAGCTCGTGCACATTGCGATCGAGGGTTACTGATTTCTGCTTGCGATTCATCGTGCGCGGAGTTGTTTTTCCGGAGTCACTAGCAACGACAGGTACAGATGACTTTTGTTCTGAAGTCGTCTTCACAATGGACACAACCGGATTCTCGTTGCTAGGTTGAGTACCAATCGCCATCTTGGACATCGCAGAAACGAGGTCATCAATGTCCTCAGAAATACCGAGAGTGACGTCTTGCGAGGGCACTTGCTTGATCAGAAGGCCGGTATTGAGCGATGATGGGATTGCGACAATCTTGAGCTCCGGCAAAGGTTTGGCTCGAAAGGCAAAACCGGGTGCTGTGGGCGTGCTGCTAACAATCTCCAGGGCGGTAAAGCTAGCCTGGATCGCGTCTACCAGCTCCTTCTCATCCAGCTCCGACAGGGTGGTCACGCTTCTGACTTTGCTTTGCATTTCCGGTGTCGATGTCAGAGTGGCGACGACTGCATCTGTTGCCCTGAGAGGAGCCACTGAATTTGCAAACTTGCGATTATTCTTTATGTTTCTCTCCAGTGTCCTGTCTTGGAATACGAAGGGATAATGCAAGTATGCGGATGATGTGGCGGATCCATGAATTGGAGTCTGGTTTGCTGGGCGTGTTGGCGAGGCGAGATCAATCTCCTTTCCCTCTTTCAGTGTCTTCTCTCGAGCCTCTCTTCTTTTCTCCGGCTCTGGGGTCGCCGTTGCGGATGGCACACGCTGGAGGTTGTTGCTAGATGGCGTCGAGGATGTATTTTGGGGTGCCACAGTGGTCAAGCTGACGATTTCGCTTTGTGTCGCCGGAATCGATTTTGCTGTCGCAGGGGAAGTCTCCCTCGAACCATGAAAAGTGACACCCACATCTGCTCTTTCCCTTGCGAGAGAAGCTGCCTCGGATTCCCTGAGGCTATCACTCCCTCCACTTTTCTTGGGCATCGTCTGTTCGCTCTCCTTCTGTTCCCTTTCCATCCTCCTCTGCTCCCTTTCCATCATATGCTGTTTCCTTTCCATCCTCCACCACTCCTCATAAGTTTCGGTAGGATCCGCCATGTTTGCGGATGGTGTAGGTGTCATGCGGTGTGCGGTCGCTTTACGAGTCCGGGCTTGGTGTGGAGGGTGTTGCGAGCAATGCGGGTGGTTGTTGTGAAAAAGCGTGAGTGGGTAAAGGTCGAGGTCGCGAGGTAGGTGATCATTTCGACGGGCAGTTAAGGCGCGCGGTGACGTCTGTTTAGGCAGCAGGTCGTCTTCACTGATCTTTTTTCACTACTCATTCTTCTTCTTCTTCTTCTTCTTCTTCTTCTTCTTCTCATTCTTCTTCGTGCGGCTATCGAAGGTTAAAGACGACTGTTGCCATGCTTAACCTTTGTACTCGATCTCGACCGACTATGAAATGCTTGTATCGACGATGGACTTGCCATGATGCTGCTGTCGATTGTTTACATCAATCACGTCAGCCTTGCCCACGTTCAGGGACGAGCACAAAACACAACGCGATTGATTGCTACGTGGGTATCCGACCGATTACCTACCCTTGGTGTTACCAGACTTCATTCCATCCGTGGCTGTAAACTTACCGATACCGTTGTCTCTTTCCTTTCACGGAAGTTGTGCTCTCCCCGACACTGTTTCCAGACACTCGCATGCCCCCATTTGACCTTTCCAAGCGATAACTATGTAAGTAACCAAAGGAATTCACGCCGTCTTGCGAGGTGAAAATTGTTTCCATGCCGATTTCATGCTCCTGTGTAGCGGCATAGCTATATGTCCTGCCGAGGGGTTTGTACCAAAACACTCGATCCAATGTCTGATTTTTCGTAAGCTCATGCGTCGTGATCACGAAAGCATCCAGAACACGACACATGCGGCGAGTCCGATACATCCATTGCGTGCGAACTTCGGAGCGATCTCGACACGTCCCTCCCACACAGAATAGGCAGCGAGACACATGTGAAAGGCAGTTGCCATCAACATGAGCTTGGACGAATCCAACATAAACCGACGCCGAGGTCCGTTGGCACGTAGCTTGCTTGACTGCATCTGGAGATCGATCGCCGCCTTGCGTTCAAAAATTCGCGAGTCGATACGCGCGATGTCCTCGTCATCCGTCGGAGAAGGGTTGAGATATCTGTAGGAATGTCCGCGTACCATCGGAGCAGAGCCCTTCAAAACCTTCCAAGTACATGCCTTGCTGTTCATGACTTCGGAAGGAGTACTGCTCATGACTGCAGAGTCCAGATACATGCAGCCGTGGTTGACGTGCTCATCAGGCTGTGGATCCTTTGCCTTATGCTGCGAGAGCACGCTTTCGAAGTTTGCGAGATTAGCTTTAAAGACGGCACGCTTTGCATCGGTGTCGGCGTAAAACGGAATATCAGCGTCTTGCAGTTGCACCAGATCCACAGTGGACGGCAGAGTAACTCCTGCCTGTTCCAGCAAACCCACTAGCTCTTCGTCCGTGAACTCGACTTCCCAAGCGAGACCACGGTCGATCACGTCGGCATAACCTTCCCGCACCATGCCGATGACGTTTTGCACTCTGCGGCATTCTGATACGCGGCTTCTCTCTGGCCAAGCCATGTCGACGACGAAAGTCCTGCCGAATTCGAGGAACAAGCCAGCGCCTTCATTCGTATCCAACATCTGTGGGAACAGGTGGTGCGGATTGGTCCAGCCACCTTTCATTCGGCTTTGGACAAACTCGAGGGAGGTCTGAGCGTCCACCCAAGCCTTCGCCGCAGCCCTGAAGTACTTCTTGGACACCATCCATTCGTTGACTTGGAGAGTGTGAGTTGAGAAGTCCTCCTTTGGTTTACCGGTTGTGTTTCGGATGTGCTTCTGTCCGCTGTCCCACATGGACTTGTATAGGATCGTGAAGCTCGGTTCCGTATACGCGAATTCGAAAATCTTATCCTGGAGTTCTTGCGCTAGATCGAAGAGGCGGAATGAACCGGTGAAGTTGGCGCCCGGGGCCGGCATCTCCTCTGTAGCCGCATCGATCAGGGGTACTTCTGCTGCGGGAGAAAGCGTGCGAGCTCGGCCATTGGATTGGCCGAGCTCGGCATCCGATGACGGGACAAGTGCGGTATCTTTAGGCGCGAGAGGAGACGTTGAAGGGAGCTTGGAGAGAGATGCTGCAAAAAGACTGCCTGAAAGGCTTGGATTGGTTTTGGAAGTCAAGGCGAATTCCTCCTTGGGAAGTGCCGCGAAAGGTGATGTTGAAGGAAGCGCGGAGGGAGACGTCGGAAAAAAACCACCAGAACGGCATGGGCTGACTTTAGAAGTCGAGGCGAGTGCCGCTTCGGCGCGATCCGCTAAGTATGTTGGAGAAAGCGTGAAGGGAGACGTCGAAAAAAGACCACTAGTAGGGCTTGGTCTGATGTTAGAAGTCGAGGCGAGTGCCGCTCCGACGAGATCCGCGAAGGATGTTCGAGGATTTGTGGAGGGAGGTGCCGAGAAGAGACCACCAGAACGGTCTGAGCCGACTTTGGAAGTTGGGTCGGGTGCCGCTTTGGCGAGATCCGTGAAGTATGTTGGAGAAAGCTTGAAGGGAGATGTCGAGCCGAACAATTTCTCAGGAGGCTGAAAAGGAGATGGCGAGCCGAACAGTCCCTCAGAATGCTGAAAAGGAGATGGCGAGCCGAACAATCTTTCAGTAGGCTTAGAAGTAGATGTCGAGCCGAAGAATGTCGGAAGCATAGGAGCAGATGTCGAGCCGAACGGTTTTATCGGAATCTCGGGGGGAGTTGTCGAGTCGAAGAATTTTGGAGGAAGCTTGGAGGGAGATGGCGAGCCGAACAGTTTTGTCGCAAGCATAGGAGGAGATGTCGAAAACAGACCACCAGAAGGGCCCGAGCTGACCTGAGAAGTGGAGCCGAACGACAGATTGGCGACGGTTGAAGTGTTGTCACCGAAGAGTCTGGAGTTGACATCCAGAGTCGGGGCGGGTGTCGCGAAAAGAGACATTGAAGGGAAGCCACCGGAATGGCAAAGACTAGGGTCTGACGTCGAGTCAAGTCCGGTGGCTTTCGCCGTGGAAGAAGTTTCTGAAATGAGGGCATTGGAGCTGTCGAACCCGACTTCTTCTGCTGGCGTTGGCATCTTTGGCGCAACGATGTTGGTTAATGAGGGGATCGCGGCGACTTTCGAGGGGACAGTCTTTTTGTCATCGTCGGTGTTTGCTGTATGGTTTGTGGTGCGGGTATCATCTCCCTTTATCTCTTTCGACGTCTTCTCATGGGTCTCGATCGCATCCGCCATGGTCGCTGGTGATGTTAGTTCCGTGCAGTCTGTGGCGAACCCCTGAGCTGCGGTCTGGTGCGGTCGGTGTGGCGGCGAGGCAGGGCCAGTCTTTTTCTTGTTCTTCGGTTTGCTTTTCCGAGCGGCAGTATGTTTCGCCATGTTCACAGATGCTGTAGGTGTCGTGCAGTGTGCGGTGACTTTCCGTGGTGGGTGTCGCGAACAATGTGGGTGGTTGTTGTACAAAAGTGCGGAGGTGGGAAGTCGAGGTCGCGAAGTAGGTAAAGCTGGCGGCGGGAAGTTACCAAACGCGAATGTAGGCACGGTGACGCCTGTTTAGGCAGCAGTTCGTCTTCACTGACCTTTTTTCACTTCTTCTCCATACCTCATATCGAGAAGTGAATGCCTCATTCCCTCTAGCCCTGAGTCATCTTCCCTTGAGTGTCGCCTTCTCAGTCAATTGCCTTTTGTACCCTTCACAGCTTCTTCTTATTCCTTCACTCATACCGACGATAGGCCTGTATCCGAGCACATGGATAGCTTTCTCATTTGCGGCGTAGTACGACCTCGTACTGTCCTTCACACTCCCACGATGAAGCGTGGCAGGCGTCCCCGTGACCCACGTCAAAAGCTCCAGAACAAATGCCAGAACGAACGCCAACCCAACAGGGATATGCACCCTGAAACTTGGCGTATGCCCAAACTGTGCCCAAACATAAGCGAGGAAGTCCCAAAAGTACACCGGCTCCTGGTTTGTGACAAAAAAGGCTTGTCCTGCGGCCGTTTGCGGGCCAAGAAGGAGGTTCTCGATCGCCAGGATGTGGGCGTGAACGGCGTTGTCGATGTACATCCAGTCGGACAGGTTACAGCCATCGCCCAGGACGAAGCATGTCTCGCCTTTGCCTATGAGATCGTGAAGCAGGCTGATGACCTGAGTGTCGTCCGGGCCGATGATAACGCAAGGTCGAAGAGCGCAGGCTTGGAGGCCTTTTTCTGCGTGCGATGGTGAGAGGACGTAGGCTTCGGCTAGTGCTTTGGATTTCCCGTAATGCAGAGTTGCGAGGTTTGTTGGGGCGGTTTCTTCGTTCATCATGTTGTAGTCGTGGTCCAGGTCGTCGATGACGACTGTCACACTAGAAGTGTAGATGAAATGCTTGCATCCGGATGCCACTGCGGCGTTGAGGACGTTGACCGTGCCATCGTAGTTCACGGCTTTGACGCATTCCCAGTCTTCAGGTCTGTCGCTGTAGCGAGAATGTCTACTGGGTACTATGCCAGCTGTGTGTACAACGAGATCCGGCCGGTAGTTGATGAATGCAGCCTTGACGCTCTCTACGGACCTGACGTCCGCGTGGATAAAGGTGTCGATCTTGTGCCTGAGATGCTCATCCGGCAAACGGATGTCAAGCGCGTCTATTTGCCACCGTGGATGTTTGTCTTCTAAAGCGAGGCTCAGGTTTCTGCCAAGGAAGCCCACGCCGGTGACCAGAACCCGGAAGCTGGTGTCGTCGGCCATCTAGAGTTATAATGGTAAGATGTTAAACATCAGTGTTGTGGCAAACTCCTTGCTCAGTATATGCTAAAGTTTGTCCAAGCAATACCTTTACCTCACTGGTGTCGGCCTGGCATGCTTAGGACATGCTAGAGCTGCTGATATCACCACTTACGAGGTCTCGATCCAGTGAGATACTGTGCTTCGGCCTTCTAATTTTTGTCAGTATCTTGCTGGTGGAAGGATGATTTCGACAGGCGAAAATCAGGAGATGGAAAAAAGGAACAACGGGAACAAGGAATGGTTTGAAAGTTGGAATTTCGACCCAGCATTTCTATATCTACTGCCATTGGTATTAATTCTACGCGGAAAACTCCAGCTCCTGCACGTTGGGGACCCTTGGACCGACAAACCGTAGCGTGAACTGACAGGTATTTCAGAAGCTGTTAGGCAATAGTTAACATACGTTACCATTTGTACACGGATCTTGCATTATGCCTCTCCGCTCATGCCGAGGTTTGTATCGATGCCATGTTCAGGGAAGAGTACGGAATTCAACCTGGTTCATTGCTATACAGGTAAACGACGAGAATGCCTTGTGGTCTACCTAGACCTCATTTCAATTAACTGTATCGACACTGTTGCCCTTATTTTCCCGACACACGTTCCTCTAGCTCCGGAACTGAAAATCTGGTAGCACTGTTTCCATCGATTCGAACGCCACCACTTCGATCACCCAAGCCGCATGAAAAGATCATACAAGGAGTCAAAAGAAAGCCACATCGCGTTGTATAGCGCCGCTTCTTCCCTCTCCCTCTGTGGAATGTTCGTGCAGGTCGCGGTCGATCAGCATGCTTTATTGTGGTGTCCTTAGGCGATACCTATCCCTTCGAGAACTTCTTCTTGTAAACGCACGATTTGCCTCAGCTTTTCCTTGACGATTTACGAGCACTCCTCAGAGCGGAGGACTTGCTTTGGTGGGTCATGATTCTCCCAACGAGCGCCGCGGGGGACTTGGGAGCCTATGTACAAGCGTTCGTAGTCGATTGAAGTGAGTGTGTCTGGTGTCGGTCGCTCGAGTTTATTGACAATGCGTTTGAGCCTTTTCAAGTTGGAATTGTACGTTTTCAACCTCGCTGGGGTATTGGCATAGACCTCCTTGTTGTGTGCCCAATAGATCAAGACATTACCCGGGGGGAGCCTGAAGTTCGCACGCCTGAGCGAGTCCAAAATCTCCCCCCTCGTGAACTTGACTTCCCAGGCAAATCCACGATCGGTCTCGACGAAAAAATCCTCATCTATAAGGAAAGCCAGATGTCGCAATGTGCGACAGTGCGAGATCTGCTGAGAATCCGATCGACAGATTGGTTCCCTCAAATAGAATATGAGGGCTCTGGCGAATTCGAGAAATAACCCACCGTCTACCAGGGTATGCGAAAGGGTAGGAAATCGGTTGTCGCTATAGGTGGGTTTGTTCACTCGTTCCTTGATGACCTCTATGCAAGTCTGAGCGCCTATCCATGCACTTGCTGCGGCCCTGAAATATCTCTTTGATACCATCCACTCGTTAACTTTGTGGGTTGGGAAGTCAACTCTCGGCTTATCGGTCGTCTTGCGTAGGTACGTCTGGTGGATGTCCCAATCGCGCTTATACACGTTCTTGTAGTGCCGCTCCGTGTACGCGAATTCAAAAATCGCATCCTGGAGTTCTTGAGGCAAATCGAAGAGTCGGAAAGTACCGGGCTCGGTCACTGTGGGAGAGGGTTCTCCTGAGTCCACGTCGAGTGGTGAAGCGCTTGCGGAAGAGAGTGTTGAAGCGAGGTTACCGGATTGTTCGAGATTGATAGCCGACGAGGGGGCCGATCCTGCACCTTCGAGCGCGAGAGGGGATGCTAGAGGAATGCCATTGGCACTGGCGGGTAACAACGTGTCGGGAGCGGTGCCTTTGAGGGCAGGAGGAGATATTGGAGGGCGGGCACCGAGAAGGAGGGCAAAAGAAGATGTTGGAGGACGGGCACCGGAGAGGCCGGGACTGGCATTCGAAGTCGAGTGTGCTACGACAGGTGACGCCGAATGATGGTGACCGGAAGGACCGCGACGAACAAGAGTTGGACGAACGATATTTGGAGTGAGCGCCGCGATAGGGGATGCTGGAAGAAGTTCATCGGGGTGGCTGGAGCTGACATCCGAAGGTGAGGCGATTGCGGTGTCTTTGCGCTCGGGCGAGGGCAGCAGAGCGTGGGTCTTGTGCGAGCGAGTCCGGGCGATCGGTGGCCAGGGGAGTTTCGCGCTCTTGATTGCGCGAGCAGAGGCCGCGAAAAGGTCATCGGAGCTGTCGAGACCGGCTTTTTCGGGAGAAGCAAGTGCGCTGGACGTGAGCGCAAGGAGGGAAGATGCTGAGATGAGGCGGCCGGAATGGAGAAAACTGACATCAAACATCGAGTCGAGTCCTTTGTCTTCATGCGTAGGAGTGGGCGTTGAAGCGAGAGCACCGGAGCTGCCCAGACTAGGCTTCGACGTCGAGGCAAGTGCGCTCTCTTTGATCTTGCCCGAATCGGAAGCGAGGGATTGCTTTCCGTTGCTAACTTGAGCCCGAGGTCTGGCTCTGTGAGCCATGAGTGCGTGCTTGCTCGAATCACCAGTGGCGACAGGAGTAACCTTGCGCACACTCGATGCCGGTGCTTCCTCCCCGGAGCCATGGGCGAGAAGAGGCGTAGCTAACTTCTTGGGAGGCTGACATTCGGGAACATCGAATGCGGCGAGCAAGTCAGAAGCCCCCAGGTCGGTAAACCGAGTCCAGAACTCCTGCTCCTGCAATGTAAGAACATCTCTTCCTTTCGCCAGCTCTCGGGGCGACGTCGCGGCGTGCACGCGTTGGGGACTGTTGCTAGGTAGGGTCCAAGTCCAAGAGGGGTGTCGAGCTGCCATGATGCCGGTTTTGCTTTGTGCTTCTGATGTCGGTGTCGCTATCCTCGCGGCTACGACCATCTTTGCCGTTTCCTCTGTCCAGTGAGCCTGGTAGGAATCCGCCATGTTTGCGGATGCTTTGGATGTCGTGCGGTGATGCGTCCCAAGTCCAGGGCTGGTGTGTATGGTGTCGAGAACAGTGTGGTCGGTGGCGGTTGTGGGTGATGTAAAAAGTGCGGTGGATAAAAGTCGAAGTCTCGAGGCAAGTAGGTAAACACAAACAACGGGCAGTGAAATCGCGCGAACGTACGCGCGCAGTGACGTCTGTTTAAGTTAGGCAGCAGCTTGTCTTCACTGAGTTCTTTTTCACTTCTCCTTCTTCTTCTTCAGACCTCACTCATATCGAGAACTGAATGCCTCATCCTCTCAGTCGGCCGACCCTTGTATGGTGATCCCAGAGACTTTCGCATATTAGAATGATCCCTTTGCCAGAGAGACACGGGTGCTTGGCGCGTACAGAGGATAGGTAGGACCTGCTCAAATATCAGTTGTCCTAACAAATGCATTGAAGAGCGTTGTGGTGGGAAGGTTCAATGGAAGCACTATCATACGTTACCTTAGCTGGCTTCACCGCTGAGAGAAGCCTTCT
This sequence comes from Cladosporium phlei, assembly GCA_003614995.1. Classification (NCBI taxonomy): domain Eukaryota; kingdom Fungi; phylum Ascomycota; class Dothideomycetes; order Cladosporiales; family Cladosporiaceae; genus Cladosporium; species Cladosporium phlei. The sequence goes on along the minus strand of QZFA01000007.1, from coordinate 336,384 downwards.
CTGACTCTGATCTCCCGCCGGAGCCACCCATCCTCTGTGGTAATACTATCGGCATTCGTACATTCAGAATGTGGCTTTGCCGGTGAGACAAGCATTCTTCCGCTCTTCGTTGCAAAAATGGAAACTCGGAGGGCTTCTATAGCGTGCATCGCGCACGTGGTATGTTGTGTTGATACAGAATCTCGTCAGTGATATACAATGCGCAAAAGGCCCACGAGGACGGTACTACTTCGCCTTTGACTTCCCTTTGCCATTCCTCCTCCGCTCCCAAACCATGACATACGCCTCCTTTGTGCACAGCAGATCGGCGTTGACCTTGTCGACGAACAAGTCTTGCATCTCCCACCACTGCTGTTGCGCAGTCTCGCCGCCTTCTTCCTTCACCTGTGCCCTCCATACCTTTCTCTCAGCCTCGCCTTCTACCGAGTCATCGCGGACTTTCACGCCCTCGTGTGTGATGTTTGCAACGAGATCGTACACGATAGGCTCGCCGAGCGGGTGCAGCTTGGGGTTTGGCTCGACATAGGGTGACATGTCGAGTGCTCGAGGGTTGAATGTGACGATTGTTGGGTTGCGCTGGGCTTGCAGGAATTTGTTCGACTCGAAGCGTTTGACGTGCATGATCAAGTATGGTGGTAGAGGATGCAAGAGACGGTATCGGACTCTGTTATTCAGCTTCTCTTGTGCTGTGATGCCGTTGTATTTGTTGAGGACCGTTGTCAAGGGGACCTGCGGAATGATGTTGTTGTCTGTGTCGTCCTGGAAGAGAGGCGCGGGTGGGAGGTCCAAGGTCAAGATCATGAAGGGCGACGTCTGAGATTTGATCTCAGTGTCTTCGAAGCGCAATCGATCGCTGGCGTCTGCTCGGGCGGTGATCGATTGGGACTCAATTTTGACTGATCCTTGGAAGATGGTCTGGACGATTGATGATTTCGGTTTAGACCTGCTACCTCCAAGCGCCAGGTGAAGGTTGTTCAGGAACCAGCTGAGAAAGTCCGCGGGATCAGCTTGCTCGGTCAGGGTGAATTTCTTATTTGACCGCGAGCTGATTTCCTGCATCAGCTCATGAGGGCTGACGTGTGATTTGAACGCCTTCGAATTCCAGATTTTGCGGACCAGGGTGCTGAAGCGCTGCACCAGCTGCGGCCGTGACGAGAAGTCCTCGAGCATGAGAAAGTTTCGTAGGGGCGACACGTGTGCCAGAGCTTGCACGACAGCATTGGTATAGTCGTTTGCCTTGATGTTGTTCATGCCAACAAAGCCGGGTATGTATTTTCTGCCCAAGAGATCCCAAGCAGGCTGTTTCTGCTTGTCCAGCGCCTTGACATCCTCCAACGTGAATTTCGGATCGACGACGACTTTGATATCGTTGAGGGTGTCGCTCTTTACTTCGTAGCCCTCTGGTAGCACGTAGACCTTCTTCGTTTCCATGTTGATGTAGACATGGTGACCCACTTCCAGCGCGTGAAAGTATGCTGGGGTCTTGTGACCTCTTCCCGCGAAGTATTTGCCGCATACAAGGCATGCATACACGTTGATATTACTCAACGTTACCGAACAGAGCTTCTCAAAGTCAAAGTCCAGTCGTCCGCGGTTTATGGTATCGAGGTAGAGATCGCTGTAGCCTTTGGTAGGTTCTCGTTGTCGCGCGCTAGGCACTGGTTGGTCTAGCTCTTCATCGAGGAGGTCATCTGGGTCCGCGCCTTCGGTGCCATTGCCATTGTGTGTTGTTTGAGCTCCATTCGAGGCAGCATGATTGTTTGCGACCGAGGCCTCTGGTGGAGGTGGTGGTGGAGGCAGGTCTTGGTCGGCAACATCGTCCACGCGCGCGCGTTTTGAGGCGGGAGAATTGACAGAAATATCCTCCTCCAAGGGCTCAGCGGCAGGTCGTTTCGTCATGGTCGTGATTTGTGTGGTGTTGGTGTTGGATTGTTCAAAGATGCTGGCGCAGGCGGAGGTTCCCTAAGCATCGGCCGCACAGTCCCCGCGACCCTTGAGTCGCGAATCTGGAAAGTTTGAGGCCACGAGCGAACACAGAATCACAGGGAAACCCCTCCAAAACACCACCACCACAACAACATTCTCACTCCCAAATCGAGCTTACGTCCACCTGCTATCAATCCGGACGGCTCACAAAAGCGACCATGGTACGCCCACTGCCTCAAATCTACCGCAAGCTCTCACTAACACTCTCCACAGGCCAACATCTTCGCTCCCGATGTTTCTGAGGAGAAGGGCGAGAACGCTCGTCTGAGTACGTTTACAAGCTCGAACACTACACACACGACCGATCTAACATGTTACAGGCTCCTTCGTTGGTGCCATCGCAGTTGGCGACCTCGTCAAGTCCACACTCGGTCCCAAGGGCATGGACAAGATTCTTCAATCAGCAAGCACAGGCACAGTCATGGTGACAAACGACGGCGCGACGATCCTGAAAAGCATAGCTCTCGACAATGCCGCCGCAAAGGTCCTTGTCAACATCTCGAAAGTCCAGGACGACGAAGTGGGAGACGGAACCACCAGTGTGGCTGTATTGGCCGCAGAGCTGCTAAGAGAGGCTGAGAAGCTCGTGGACCAGAAGATTCACCCGCAGACAATCATTGAGGGATACAGAATAGCGAGCGCGGCTGCGCTCAAGGCACTGGAGGAGCTGGCCGTGGACAACAGCGGTGACCAAGACAAGTTCCGTCACGATCTCGTTGCGATTGCAAGGACGACCCTCAGTTCAAAGGTCCTCAGCCAGGACCGCGAATACTTTGCGAACCTCGCTACCGACGCCGTCCTCCGCATGCGCGGCGCCACCGACCTCACAAACATTCAGATCATCAAGAAGGCCGGAGGCAAGCTTTCCGACTCATACCTCGACCCTGGCTTCATTCTGGACAAAAAGTTTGGTGTCAACCAGCCCAAGCGCGTGGAGAACGCCAAGATCATGGTTGCAAACACTAGCATGGACACAGACAAGGTGAAGATCTTCGGTGCGAGAGTAAAGGTTGAGGGAACTGGCAAACTTGCCGAACTGGAGAAGGCGGAGCGCGAGAAGATGAAGGCCAAGGTTGAGCGCATCAAGGGCCACGGTATCAACTGCTTCGTCAACAGGCAGCTCATCTACAACTGGCCCGAGCAGCTCTTCTCGGACGCTGGTATTGCATCGATCGAGCACGCCGACTTCGACGGTGTGGAGCGCCTCGCACTTGTCACTGGCGCCGAGATCACCAGCACTTTCGACCACCCCGAACATGTCAAGCTCGGCCACTGCGATGTCATCGAGGAGGTGATCATTGGCGAAGATAGTCTCATTCGCTTCTCCGGTGTCGCCGCAGGAAGAGCTTGCACAGTTGTCCTCCGTGGCGCCACCGAGCAGCTCCTCGACGAGGCCGAGCGCTCTCTCCACGATGCTCTCGCCGTTCTCTCCCAGACTGTCGCCAACCCGCGCACTACTCTCGGCGGTGGCTGCGCCGAGATGAACATGGCCAAGGCCGTCGACCAAGCCGCCCAGAACGTGGCTGGCAAGAAGGCACTCGCTGTCGATGCCTTCTCCAAGGCTCTCCGCCAGCTGCCCACCATCCTGGCCGACAACGCCGGTCTCGACTCGTCCGACCTTGTCTCCCGCCTGCGCAAGGCCGTCTACAACGGCATGAGCAGCTCGGGACTCGACTTGATGACCCCTGGCGGTGCTGTTGCCGATATGCGCGAGCTGGGCGTTGTCGAGAGCTACAAGCTCAAGCGTGCGGTGGTCAACTCGGCGTCTGAGGCTGCCGAGCTCCTTTTGCGTGTGGACAACATCATCCGCGCCGCTCCCAGGCAAAGAGAGCGTATGTAGAGTAACGGCGAAAATAGCATGATACATGAGCATACATGAAAAACCATGAGAACACTGTCGTCACGGAATGGTACTGATCATCTAGATATCCCTCGGAGCTGATTCGTCGATTTTGTAAGGGACGTTGTATGGTGTACTAGAGCCGATGGTATGTATTACCGTGAAGGATAGAGCACTCCGGCGAGAGACTAACTAACAGCCAAACTCTACATTGGCGTATCGTGCTCTGCGTTTTCCACTCCTCGTTACCAGCATATCATCGACAGCCGATATTGTTGCTATGTGCAATCTATATCGGTGGCATTGCGATAAGTCAGACAACAAATACTGTAGGTAACTCAGAGAAGCTTGACTCGGTCTCCACTTGATCGAACTTTTAGTGGTAAGCCTTTTGAATCATCCCGACGACTTCGACGACACCCACCTCTGGGCGAAAAAAAAAACGGGACAGCGTGGTACAAGGTGACGAATCACACGCGACTCAGACAAATCGTGTACCACAAAATCGCCCAAAACCTTGACAAGAAACCGGGTGATGATTGGGAGTGCACGGAATCGAAAACCCTCATGCTGACCTACAATGGAGCTGTAGGCTGTCCTCACCGTCTTCGTCAAGAGCGACCTGCTGGATTTCGATGGGACGGCATTTCAATATTATCAGAGTGCTGAGTGAGTACATATGCACCCTTCATCTCTCCCTTCTAACTCCCTTCCTCCTCTTCCATCAACTCTCCCTTCCACCTCCAACTCCAACCTCACCAACAAAAAAGTCCAACAAAAATGACCAAAATGCTCTTCCTCGCCACCCTCCCCATCATCCTCCTCTCCGCCTGCGCCCTCGCAGCGCCCCCCTCTGACCCCTCCGAGCTCAAGCTCCCTGTGACTTACAAGGAGTTCCTCGACTTCAAGCACACCCTCGAGAAAATGCCGCCCAAGGTCGCGCCCCTCGAGTACGAGCCCAACCCCAACGTCCACCCCGTCAACGAGACCGAGCTGGCCCTGCGCCCCAAGACCACCTGCACCTACCAGGTCAACTACAAGATGAACACGTACTACCTGTTCGGCGACAACTGGAACGTGACCAAGGACGAGCTCAAGACGAACTGCGAAAAGGGCCGCAGCCGCGTGCTGAACCACTGGTCGTACAGGGAGTGGTGGGATGATAAGGGGAAGCACTTTTGCGCTAAGGTGAGTTTTTCTTGTGTTTGCGAATTACGGTTGAATGGTGGCTGACTTTTTTCTTCTCTTTTTCAATACAGTTCAACCTGCCCCTCGCATCGGAGGAACAGCTGGAGGACAGGCTCGATAAGCTCATGGAATCGAAGGAGAACGGCTGGGACCCTGAGATCAACTGCGCAAATCACCAGGAGAACGGCTTCATTCCTGGACATAAGTCATGCAATACGCCAGCTGAGAACGACGATGATATCGGTCCTTGAATTGTGGGGGATCGTGTGTTGGGATTTATGCGTTGGTGTTATGGGGATTTTGTTGGATGTTATTGAAGGATCGTGCTCGGGTGGCTGGACTTCTTGCTTTTGGAAAAGTTTCTCTATCATTAAACTAGAGGAGTTGTTTGTACGCGTTCAGTAGGTAGCAATCGGATAAATCTCATCGTCGACGTTCCGTTCGCGATCCTCCATGAACTCGAAGACAAGCGACACGGCTGCGCAGGTAGTGGTGGTATCAGCGACTTTGGTGTATTGCGAAGGGTCAGTGAATTACCCAACAATTTCCAGAACATAAACCTTGGTGTCTCACTGGACCACACATGCGCAAGTGGTAGTACCAGTGGCTTTGGTGTATTGTAAGCCTGCTATGGCCAGTGAGAAAGCAATGATTTCCAGGAAGTGAATACTGATCATCTTACTGGACCACCGCTCCTGACTATCATTTCAAGACGCAAAGGAGAAGAAAAGCAATCTCGCACATAGAGCAATTTTCAGTGTTCTAGCTGCGTCTTTACCTGTCTCAATCCTGTTGCTTGAGCAGTCCTTGCTTTGTCCGCCGTCTCCATGTGATTTCTTTGGGTTGTGCTCCGTGCCATGACACGCCACCCGTGAACTCACTCATCGGTAAGATCGATGACCTCCGCGCTAGAGACGATCTTTGCGCGCTTCATGTCTGGTGTGACGACGTCGGTGATGGAAAGCTCTCCATCGTGTTCGTCTTCGCCATCTCGATCGACCGGGTGCTGGCGTTTTGTACCATGCTCCTTTTTGATCTTCACTGCGGCCTGCTCGCGGTTACGCATGCGCCGAATGAGCTCGCGGGCTTCCTCGGGTGTCAGGTCGTCGGGGTCGCGGTCTTCGAGTGCGACCGATGATGGACTGCGTTTCACGATACCCTCGGTCTGAAGATCACCTGTAGATTGTCAGCTGACTATTCTCTTTTGCGACCTTTATGATGATGATGTTGTTGATGGGCCTACCGATTGAGCGGTACCTAAACGTGTAGGTTGCGATGGGATCGTTTCCAAAGGGATATGTCACGTTCACTTTGTGGCTCTCGCCCGCCTTCGTGCGCTCAGCCCCTAGCCTAGCAATTGATGTTAGTGTCTAGTCAACGATTGGGGCGGACTGAGCCTGGATTCATTTACTGTGCATGGCAAGATATCGCACGGCCTTTCAACGCTTTTTCGGGAATGCCACCCGCGCCGAATGCTGTCAACTCTGTTTGCGTCGTGTTGGAGTTGTGTGAAGGACCTGTTTCGAGGCATCGCTTGAGAGTAACGGTGACCTCGCCAAGCTTGGATAGCTGCTGGATGAATGACTGTTCTGGCTGGCTGTCGGCTATAACACGTTAGCTGAATTGCTGGATTTACACAACACAATGGAATATGATAGATACTTGTTTCGTGTCGAGCGAAAGTGAACTTCCTGTAGCTGTTGAATCCGTCTACATGACGGCGCGTACGGCTTACAGATGAAGTGTAGCCCTCCGCCAAGTTAGCTGGAGTGGTGATGGTCGACCTTGCACAGCTGCCATCGAGGAAGACCTTGTACTGGAGGTCCTCGTCGTGGTATGCGTAACCGGATTCTATCGTCAACACGAGGGAGAACTCAGCGCCACTGACTGCTTCCACGTAAAAAACGGCGGTCTTTGCATCTTCGCTGTCGGCGTGGTGTTCGTGGAGAGCGTTGCCGTTGACGTGGAGCGCAACGCTCACATGCGGCAGGCAGTCTGCGCGCATGGTGGCGGCGGTCTCGTTATAGCGTAGAAGTTGTAACCTGCCGGTTTGGAGGTGTGACGGTCTGGCGTAGGCGAATTGGGCGGAGCGGATGTGCGGTCGTACTGGTAGAATTTGCGAGTGGGAAAAAAGCGCTGCGACTCCGAGCAGCTATCGCGAGGGTGGTGAACGAAAAAAAGATCGTGTCCGAGGGTGAAGTAAGGTGGTATCTGAGAAGAAGCGACGCGGCTAGAAGGAAGGTGCGGTTGCCCGTTAGTGAAGAAGTCTTGGCAAAGTCAGTGAAGTGAAGTCTTGCAAAGTAAAGTCAAGTGATTGAACCCAAAGGTTCACCACAAGAGTGGGTCTCCGAGCTTCCCATTAGCTAGCATCGCAGTCACGTCTTCACATGTGCAAACGAATGCAGCCTCGGTTCATACAAAAGTCTGTCAGCAAACGGTAGTATCAGCAACTTTCGTGTGTCAAAATCATCCTCTCGCCACTAAAATACTCACAAAATCTCGAGAACAAGTTCGAGCATCTCACTCAGTCAAGCTGTCGAAAGTAGTGATATCGGCAACTTTGGTATACTCTATACATGTTAGTACCGGTGAGATGCTGGTTCAATTGACCAACTTTGGCATGTACGGAGGAGAAACAAATGAAAGTGATTAACCACCTTACGATCTAGAAGGTCTGAAACGTAGTCCCTACAGAGATGGTATCCTTAGTGTCTCTGACGTCTGATCAATACAAGTAAGACGCTGGGTATAACAACAGGAATGATCGCGCTAAACCGGCCGCTAAACTTGCTGGCCTGCTGCCGTTCTGCTTTCTGGCGGTCCCATCCTCGGATGGTTTTCTCGTACAACAAACTGCTTGTGCTCTGTGCTTCGGATCGGTAGGACACAAGCTTACTCTCCAGTAAGATCTATGACGTCTGCGCTAGACATGCCAGCGGTCTTTGCACGTTTGGTATTGGGTGTGACGACGTTAGTGACCAAGAGTTCCTCCTCGCCGTCACCATATTCATCTTCGTCGCCTACAGCTTCCGATCGCTGGCGCTTGAGGGCCTTTTCAAGCTTTACTTCGGGGTCGGGCTTCATTCTGGACGCCGTTTCCTTTTCAGCAAGTAGGCGCCGGATGAGTTCACACGATTCCGCCGCCGTGAGGTCTTCCGGGTTGCGATCCTCGAGTGGAACCGGCGATGGGCTACGCCCGATGATGCCCTCGTCGTGTAGGTCGCCTATAAGCTGTCAGTCTTGTAATTCGACGATGAATACGGTACTGTAGATACGGAGTGAGCGGTATCTGAATGTGTAGGTCGCGACTGGCATCGTCCCGTATGGGTAGGTCACATCGATGATCTCGTTGCTCGACTTCGTGCGCTTTGCTTCGCCTGGTCTGGTGTATAGCGTCAGTATTAGAAGTCCACCCGAAGCCGAGTGGGAAATTGATGCTTACTGTGCGTGGTAGGAGACTGATCGACCTTTCAATGCCTGCTCGGGAAGGCCGTCTTCGCCCATCTCTTTGAACTTGGTGACCATCTCGGGCTTCTTTGTGCGTCCCGAGATGCGACAAGGTTTGAGCGTGACGGTCACCTCACCGATCTTGGACAGGGTTTGTAGTAGTGATTGATCCACGTTTCCATCCGCTAGGACTCATTAGCCATTATCTCGCCACTTCTTCCAGTGCCGTACGTACTCGATCTGTTCTCGGCAAAGGTGAACTTCCTGTAGGAGCTGAACCCATCCGCGTACTCGTGAACGGTGTCAAGAGACTTGGTCATGCCCTCCTTCATCTTTTCTGATCTGATCACATACGATCTAGCCAGACGGCCGTCGAGGAAAACACGGAATTGCAGGTCGTCGTCGCGATACGCGAATTTGGGCTCCAACACCAGCACGACCGAGAATCTGGCACCGCTGACAGCCTCTACGTAAGACAAGGCAGTCTTGTCGTCTTCACTTTCGACCAGGTGCTCGTAGAGGTCATTGTCGTGGACCTGGATGGTAGCGCTCGCATAGCGGAGACGGTCTACGCGCATCGTAGCGGCGATGTATGCGTCCGATGATAGGTGAGTATATAGAAGTGGAATAGTGCGCAAACGCAGTCAAGTATTGTGTGTCGCAAAGTGGAAAAGATGGAGTGGGAAGACGTAAACTGGACTCATATATGTGTATGTCGCCACTTGATTGGCCAGAAAACGTCCGTGCGTATTTGCGCAAACAGCGACCTGCAGGAGAATGAAGAAGCCTAGAGTATGGGATACGCGTTTCTTAGTAGCTAATTCGTGATATTGTTGAACACGTTAAGGGAGCAAACCGATCAGGAAGCGGCGCTTGTAGATTGTGCTGACAAGCAGAGAAGGAGCGCCGGGAGTTGCTGGCCTTTCTTGTCTCGAGCACGATGCGTCGCGAAGCAAGACAGAGACAGGTCAGCAGCGGTATTGCTATGCACGTCGCACAGCTGCGGTACGGAAAACGAGCACAAAGTGTCAGTGATGTGAAGTGGTCTGAGGCGGCATAGCCACTGGAACTGGAAGTCAAAGTCTCAAAATTTTGTTCGTACTTCTGACTTCTGATTAGCCAGAGCTGTGGAGTCGCGCCGGATGCATAATTCAACCTCCATATTTGCAAAAGTTTGTAAGTTGACGAGTACATTTATTTCACTGGTACAAGGCCATATCTACGATTCGCTTTGGCTCTGATCCAGTAAAATACTCGAGTTCATCCTCCAGAATTTTGTAGCATCTCTCTTGCACAGAGAAGATCTTGACATACGAAAGTCGCCGATACCACCACCACACATATGTCAACAGACTTTAGCATGGACTGAGGTACAGTTTGATAACGGCTTCCAGGAGAAGAAGGAATAGGACGTCGAAGGCGACAGGCAAATTTAGCGCATAGAGCAACCCTTCCGTGGACCATCACTATACGCAAACGCCTGCAGCAGCCGCAATCATGCCAGAAGAGCGAACCGATGAGAGAGCAACTATACACGTAACTCCCAATCTGTTGAACGCCGCAGCTCGCGGTCCAGGTCTGCACATCGCCAACTCCATCGTCTTCAATCCTCGGCAAGATCGACAGTGCTTTCGATGGTAGCCTTTGCACGCTTTGTCTGGCCGGACACGATATTCCCGTCATTGCCGCGACGTCTGCGACGCTTGCCAAACTGCTCACTCGCCGCAGACTCCTCACGTACAGCAGGCTGCTCACGTCCGACTTCTTCCTCCTGCTTGACTCTTGTTTCTTCGCGACTGCGACGGACCAGCTCACGCGCCTCTTCAAGTGTGAGCTGATCTAGATCACGGTCCTCGAGTGGTGTTGGCAACCGGCTGCGCTTGATGAGGCCCACGGCCTGAAGGTCCTCTGAGAAATCTCGTCGTCAGCATGATTTCTAGGCGTGAGGAAGTCTGAACAAGCGTCGCTAGATACTTACTGCGCGAGCGGTAGTTGAAGACATACGTAGCGATCGGCTTCTTCCCGGATCGATAGGGATAAGTGACTCCGTGAACGGCGACTGGTGAGTCTGAAGATTTAAACTCCCCGAACCTGTGAGTATTGTATCTGTCAGTGAGATGTTTCGAATAACTACTGCATAGAGACGCTTCGTGTTGGCAGACTTGACGTGGTTCGAGATCGATTGCCCTTTCAATGCCTTCTCTGGGATCACCCCGTCGTCCCCGTCGTCTACAACGGCTCGGACTGCTTCACCGGGACGTGGCTTGGTGTTGCCGCGGCGCTTCTTGCACCTGTTCAACGTCACTTCGATCTCGCCGATGTTGCCGAGCCCGTCCCTCAGTGGGACGTCTTCTGCGAAGAAAATGTCAGCGAAGTCGACTGGACTTGTTTTCCGGACAAGATCGTACTCGTGTTGTGAGACGCGAACATGAACTCCCGCATGCCTTGTCCAGCGCTTGAGTTCTTGTAAAAGTCGTGCATCCTTTCACTCTTCGGTTGACCTTTGCACAAGTCAAGAAGTAGTCCGCCGACCCATTTCCCGTCCAAGTAGAGTTCGAAGTCAAGCTGTCCGGTGTGATACGGGAATTCCTTTTCCAGTTTCAGCTCCACTCCGAATGCAGCACCGTCGACAGTCTCGATGAACGACGATACGGCCTCTTTCTTGTGGCCGCAAGTTTGGACGCCGAGCTCCTGGAGGGCCTCCTCATCAACAATGACCGAGACTGAAGCATGCGGGAGGCAATTGGCGCGCATTGCAGTACTGAAGTTGGTTTTGTAAGTCGAATTGTCGATAAATGGCGTTGCTATGTGATGGCCACGGGTTGAAAGCGAGGTGGCGGGAAGTTCAAACGTGTGGGAAGATATATCGCGCGTTGTTTGCCCAGCGCTTAACTGCAGCTACCCGAGCAGGCAGACGCGTAGGGTGGTATCTAACCGTGTAAGCTGTCAAAAAGCTGTGGCTGCGCTCTCGGTGGGAACGATAGCTCAATTCCCATGGAAGAATTCTCAGATATGAGCTGCGATTAAGCTGTCAATAACGGAGAGTGTAGGCAAGTTCGACTTACTCATACCATCAACACCCGCCGCCAGCCCGATCATCCTTGTCAACATGAATTCCGAAAGGAAATCGCCGCATCTCAATGGTTCACCAAACTCCAAGTGCTCATACCATCAGACGCGGAATACCAAAATTGATCCGCGGCCAACGAGAGTCTCGACTGATCCTGGAGAATACTGTCAGCATCTCCTTGGTAAACCCAACCCCAAGTGCTCATACCGTCAGCGACCGACTACTGACCCCAACCCACCACCAACGAGAGCGTCGATTAGTCCAGAAGAAGATTCGCCGCATCTCCTTGGTAAACCCAACACCAGGTGCTCATACGATCAGCCACCGTTTATCAAAGCCGACCCGCCGCCAACGAGAAGGTTCGATTTGTTTCGGAGAGGAGTTTCCGTATCTCCTTGGTACACCGACCACCATATGCTCATACCATCAACACCCGCAGTCATCAAAGGCGATAACACCGGTGAGAGAGAGCGCATCCAAACTCATTTTCCATTTCTTGTACGTACTCGAATCACCTCAATCGTTGGTGAGATCAATGACAGTCTTCATACGCTTTGTTCCGACAGTAGCCACACGCCCTTCGTCATCACTGCTCAAGACGATCGTAGCCGAGCGATGGCGTTTCTGCTTCCTGGTGTCGCTGCCTTCCGGCGAAGGGCTGCGCTCGATGATGCCTTCGGTCTGGAGATCTTCTGCAAAGAGCGTTAGCCTTAATTCGGATAGAACAGGTAGGGATAGATAGAGAGATTCATCACGTACTGTGCGAGCAGTATTTGAAGACGAAGGTGCCGAGATGCTTCCTCTTGAAAGGGTAGGTGACTTGGCAGGTGGTGATTGCGTCGTTGCTTGGCTCCAGGTTTCCGATTCTGTAGAATTTTGTTAGCAGGATCAGAGAAATTTGCTGCTATATTGTCGACATACATGACGTGATTGAAGGTCGAGCGGTCTTCCAGAGCGATGTACTCCTCTCCAAACCCCTCAAATCCTGGGCCATGGATAGGCCCAGTGCTTCTCGAGGCGACCTGGCACCTGTTCAACACAGCCTTGATCTCCCCGAGACCCTTGAGCTTCTTCTTCAGCGAGGAACCCGGTCTCTCGTCTGCTAGGATACCTAATCAGCCGAATGCAAGCGAAAAGAGAACTGATAACGCCCCGAACGTACTTATCTCACGCCTCGCGAACATGAACCTCCTGAACGCGACTCCATTGCCAGAATTCTCGCGAACTCCGGCCACGTTTGTGTTCTGCTTGCCGGCACGGAGATTCATGACAGAGCCGCCCATAAACTCGCCGTCGGCGTATATCGTGAATTGAATGCTTCCATCGTATACCGCGAGACCGGCTTCGAGGTCCAGTTCGACCGCAAACGCGGCTCCGTCGATGGATTCAATGAATGCGCTCGCTCCCATGTTTTCGCCGCGGTTGATTTCGGTCTTTTGGAGCTCTTGGAGAGCACGCCCGTTGACTGTGACCGTCACTGTCGTCGATGGGAGGCAGGCGGCGCGCATGGTGGTGGCTGATTTGGTTGGGTGTAGCAGGTAGCAGGTTTGGAGATGTGGTGGTATGCGCCGTCGCTGGGCGGAAGCGGGTCGGTGGCGGCAAGTGCGGAGTGAAGTGAGGAGTGGAAAGAAGCAACCTCGACCTCATGTTCGCCACCAGATGATTGGCCAGCGCCATGCGCATGCACATGTAAAACGTCCTTGCATGTCTGCTCAAATGGACACAATCCTGTAGCGTTGACTCATCATAGTCATGGAAAGAAACCTCTTAACACGACTGTATCTCGGCAGCAGAAGCGACCTGAAATGTCAATATGCCTATCGATACCAACTCCAACTCATAACCTGGCTAGAACCCCTAGACAACGACAGCATCTCACTAGCGAAAGTGACCTGCAATGTCAACAGCCATTCTGATAGTAGCAACCGTCCAGCGGTATCGATCTCAGATTCCATTGAAATCGTGTCCGTTCCGAAAAGACAGAGCGGCGCGTACGGGAGTCGCTGATACCACCGCTTGTTGGTACTCAGCCCTCGGAGACACCGGCAACGCTGGCGTACTCTCTCATTGGTCTTGCCATGGTTTCGATGTACGAAAGTCGCTGATATCACCGTCAGTTGACACTCAGACCTCTGAGACATCATCAGCACCGGCATACTCCCTCCCTGATCCCACCATGATTTCGACCTACCAAAGCCACTGATACCACCACACGGCACCACTTGAACCGCTGAGAACCTGCTACTCTTCAGCTCAGCTCTCGAATAACAAAAATGACTAGCAAGGCTCAGAATACGCGCAATCTGTGAGAACATGGCAAAAGAGACTACCAATTAATTCGAATTTATCACTTCTCAAAGAACATCTACAAGCTCAGGATAATTACTCACAACGACACTTTCCCCCCTCTACAAAACCCGACCCGCAGTCGCCGCCTGACTGCTGTCCTTAGTCTGCGTCTTCTTCAACCCCTTACCCATCTGGATCTGCTCGAGCAAGCCGCCGAGGTTTGGCATGGCCGCAGGAGGTCCAGCGGGCGTGGGCGGTGCCGGTGCAGGGAAGTTGCCAGGCATAGGCGGAGGCGGAGGTGCACCATCTGCTGGGGGCATGGGTGGAGGAGGAGGAGCACCGCCAGCTGGAGGCATGGGAGGTGGTGGGGGAGCGCCGCTCGATGGCATGGGCGGTGGCGGCGGTGGAGAGCCAGGAGCGGGCGAGTTGGGCTTTGAGTTGTTCTCCATTGCTGACATGGGGCGGGGCGGTGCCATGGTGCCGAAGAGGATGGAGGCGAGGTGCTTTGCGCTTCCGCCGCCTGATGGCTGATCGTCTTCCTCTTCATCGTCGCTGGACTCGACGACAGACCAGTCGTCGTCGTCTGTGGGCTTCGCGCGAGAGCGGCCGGAGGGTTGAGGCTCGGGGAGGGCGGTCTTGCTGTTTTCCGCTGCCTGCATGGCGTGGAAGGGGTTGTAGTCCTTCTTTGCCTCGGGAGATGCAACGGAGCTGGTGCCGGAAGGCTGCTGGTTCATGCTCTTCCAGAATGGGTTGTTGGACTCAGCTGGTGGGCTCTTGATGGCGGGTGGGCTCACGGCAGCTGGCTCTGGCTCTGGCTCTGGCTCTGGCTCATGGACGGTAGGGATCACCATGCTCGCGGAGGGGGTGGAGTCGTCAGGCGTGATGTGTGCGGGACCCTCATCGTCGTCACTGCTGGAGTCGTCGCTGATGGACTCAAGCTGGGCCCTAAGCTGACGCTCCCTCTCTTTGGCGGCCTCAATCTCAGCGCGCTGGGCGGCAAGACGGGCTTCTTTTTCGGAGGAATCTTTCTTGGCTGCTGCACGGCGCTGCTTCTCTTCGGCTCTCTTCAGCTTGCCAGCCTTGACCTCCTCTTCAAGCTTGCGAAGAGAGGCTTCTTGCTCCTCACGCTGCTTTTGAAGCTCACGCTCCTGTCTTGCTTCCTCGTCCCTGTTATCGGTCAGTATGTTGCACTCAAAGTGAATTTTTTGATGATGAGCGTACTCCATGTCTTGAGTCTCATGGGCCATCGCCTCCTGCTGCTCCCTAATAGCCTGCTCCTTAATTTCGTGCTCGGCCTTCTTCGCCTCTGCATCCGCCTGTGAATGGTCTTCCTGCTTGTTCTTTCTCGGCGCAGGAGGTGCAGGCTTAGCCTTGCCACTGGCGGGTGAAGGAGGAGCAATGCTCTCACCCTGGAGCCTCGATTGGCGTTCCTTCTCGCGGCGAGCATCTTCCTCCTCTGCTTGACGAACACGGTCATCACGTTCTTTACGCTCGCGCTCAGCACGCTGGGAAGCGCTTTCTCCACCCTTGGATGGTACCTTGAGTCCAAGCGCAGCAAGCCTCTCGGCCATGCGAGCTTCGGCTTGCTGCTTGATGAAAGCCGCACGCTCTTCGGCAGTCTTGTAGCTAGAGTATGACGATCCTGCTGCTGCTGGCTTGGGGGAAGCAGTGCTTGACCGAGCTGCGACTGGGCTTTCGTTGCGAGAGAAGCTGCTGGTGCGACCACTGTCATCTGAGCGCTCAGCGGCCTTGGGGCGAGACTTCTCGTCGTTGCGGATTCTGGCGGCACGCGAGCTGCGTTGAAGATCGAAGATGAAGTCCTTCACCTCGTCCTCAACACCAAGCCCGTCTTCCCATCTCCTACGCTCGTGTTCGTCAGATGCGCTCTCAGCGCCTTGCTTCAGAGTGGAGTCCAGACTCTTGGAGTACTCGGTGACACTCTCTTCAACATCTCGGACCATACGCTCGTTGTCTTCGCGCTCACGGTTCACACGAGTCTGCTCATCCTTCAGTCGAGAAGCAGCACCACTGCCGTCATCCGAAGCCTCCACCTTGCGTCCGGTCAGAGCGGCAGTACGCTGCTGCATCATGGCCTTGGCCCTGGCCTTCAGGCGGTCGCTCTCCGTCACTTCGCCACCTGGGCCAGTACCAATGATGGCCGGTGCAGAGCTAGGGTGCGACTTGGCGTCCTTCAGCCTGAACAGCTCGAGCTGAGCATCTGCAATAGCCCTTTCGCATTTGCGCACGTGGCTTGCAAGCTCTGGAAGCTTATCCGACAGGCCTTGCAGCTGCCTTTGCAGACTTCTGCGCTCAGCATCGGAATCGCCAGTCTTGAACGCAGAGTTCGGGTGAGAGTCAATGTCCTCCTGGAAACGTCTGATACGACGGAACAGCTCGTCACTTTCCTTGCGGTCTTTGCGGTCAAGGGCGTCTTCCTCGTCGACATTGCCTTCATCCTCAAAGTCCATAGCATCAAGCAATACCTGCTTCTCGCGAATGGCCTTGCGCAGCTGATCGATGCTCAGCTCGTCTGCGCCGTTGTCGCTGACAGCAGGGCTTGGGCTACGGCCGTCCTTACCGACCCTTCGCCTCGCAGAGCTGCGGTATCCGACCTCTTCATCGTTGTTCTTAAACACGGTGGCATCTTTCCTTCCCGCGTTCGACGCAGCGCCGTTACCACGGAACGAGTGTCCTTTCAGGTAGCTGACGCCGGTCTTCTGCGGTTGGAGGAAGGCACCTGTGCTCTTTCGCTGCTGGGCGTCTTCGCTAAGCAGGCTCTTCATGGTACCAATACTGGCGTCCAGGTTGCGAGTTGAAGGAGGAATAAGCTCAGGAGGCAGCTTCGCTGGCACAGGATAGCCGTTGAGGCGTCGATAGATTAAATGCATGGCGACCGCGAATTCATCGAGGTTCAAGCGGCCCTTGTTGTTGGGATCGGAAAGCGTCCAAACACGCTCCAATTCATTCTTATCGATACCTGACTGGCCAAATATCTCAATCGCCTGCTGACCGCTGATGTAGCCCTTTCCAAAGCCATCCCAGGCCTTGAACATGTCGTCGTAAATCTGCTTCTCCTGCTTCGTGACTGACCAAGGGACGGTCGCATTTCCTCGTAGACCATGTGTGCTGAATCCGGTTTCACGGCCAGGTTGGGGCATCATCTGCTGCTGAAGAGCCTCAAGATTGGGAAGGCCTGAAGCCGGAGCATTGACCAGACCCCATTGACCAGGACGACCCGTAGGTTGCGCATTCAGTGGTTGCGCCATCGGACCTCCACCGAAGCCAGTCTGTTGAGGCGATAAGCCCTGTTGAGGCGCATTGAATCCAGTTGGCATGGGAGGCATCGGTGGTCGAGGGCCGGTGTAGCCAGTGGCTTGCGGCATACCACCTTGGAATCCAGTCTGTTGCGGTTGTTGGAAGCCCGTCTGCTGAGGGAACTGGTAGCCAGTCGGTTGCGCAGTCAATTGCGACAACAACTGGGAGTCGGATGGGTTTTGCGCTTGTGGCTGTTGAATCGTCGGAGTCGAAGATTTAGGCGGTCCCATTATATCAATCCCAATGCTGGGCGGCGGTTGATCTGGCACTCCAAACGAGATGATGTCCACCATGCTGGAGACCTCGTTGCGCACCACCTCGGGGAGAGTCGCAGGCATGCTCTTGCCAGTAAGGCTCAAATTGCAGAGCCACATAGCCAGCGCAAACTCGGGGAATAGCAGTTGTCCAGACTTGGTGGTATCCGCGAGTGTCCATATCTGGGCCAAAGCGTTTCCGTCCAGCTTACTCCTGAGTAGCAGGTCCCTTGCTTTGTCGCCGCTCAGTGCTTGCTCGTTCCCTGTCGCACTCTTGAACAATTGCTCAAACTTGGCCTGGTCGGCGGCTGTAATGAAGCTTAGGCGCATGTTGGGGATCTTGCTACCGCCGCTAGCTTTGGGCTGCGGCGAGGGTTGGGCGCTGCCGCGAAAGGAGGCAGCCATGTCGTTGGAAGTCATGCCCGTAGGCTGAGGAGCCTGCGGCTGGGCGGGTTGGAGCGCGCCATTGTGCTGTTGCTGCTGGCCTGGGTATCCGGTCTGCTGCGGCTGCTGCTGTTGTGGAATAGGAGTAGGTTGGAAGCCAGTCTGCTGCGGTTGCTGGAAGCCTTGGTATTGCTGCTGCTGTTGTTGTTGCATAGGATATCCAGTCGCCTGAGGTTGAAGTCCGCCAGCAGGGTAGCCAGTGTATTGCTGCTGCAGTGGTTGTTGTTGCTGCTGCTGACCGAATCCAGTAGGCTGCTGCGACTGGAAAGGCGAGGGCTGGCCTTGGAATCCAGTGGGTTGCGGTTGTAGATTGCCGGGGCGGCCACTATTGGCGCCGCCCAAGTATGAGTTGGAGCCAGAGAACATGGTGGATGTTCTTTGGATCATATATAGGATAGATCGTTAAAGACGTTGTGGTATGGAGGGGGGCTTGGGGGAGTGGGTTTGAAAGAGCGCGGTCCAGCCAGCTGCCATGTTGAAGCTCGCCTCGGGATTGGGCTCGAGTGGCTCGTGCTTCCCATGACGCACTCAAATCGAAGTGAAGACAACTTGAATACATTGATGTATCATTCAATTCTTTTGACAAGGAACAGAACAGAATGTTCACATAACGTATCGTTATGGCAGCGGTTCTGATGACATTGCTTCAGTAATATTGGTAGATGATCCGACTCTCTGGAGAGGACTCGATCTTTCTTCACGAGTTGATCTTCCATTGTGATCGTGTCCACAAACGTCGCTTTGTGGAGATACGTGAGAAGAAACGAACACTCTATTCCTCCAACATCTGAAGATCGTCTCTATTCAAGGTGTTCATTCAGATTGGATCTTTCTCTTCTTCTCCCCATCCTTAATCCTTTCCTTCCTTCTCCCTCCACTCATCACAAAAAGCGTATATCACGTATGCTTAGGGTTAGTGTTTGGGTTCGAATATCGAGCTCATATCGACGGTCAACAGCCACTCGATGTACTATCGAGAGCATTTGATCGATGTGTGTTCATCTCTGATCATCGCGTGCTGTCCCCAAGTGTATTAGAGCTCCTTCCATCTACCACAACAATAGCTCATCACCACCATTTCCGAGGTAACAAGGTACTACAGCTCTGCAGCATCTGATTGCCTTCGGTTCGTCACCCAAAACCATCACCCCTTCAGTCGCAACGATCAAGGGAAATCGCCTGGCATCTTTCCACGCCAGACCAGATGGGACCACCACCACTCGAGCTGGAAAGAAAGCCGCGCGCGCAGCAGAACCCTTCCCAAGGATTGCCGCAGCCCTCGAAGACGAGCCTGCACCGGTGCACATACCGGCCATCATAGAAGTAGCATTGGTGGTGGTAGAGTCACCGAGAAGACGACGACGGTGGCGAAGACGACGTGGAAGAAGACTGGTGGAAGTGTGATTCAGTCGGGAGCTGATGGTACTTCTAGTGTTTGTACGACGATGGCCTGATGATCGATAGACGAGTACTAATAAAAGTAAGGATCGAGTAAGTGTACTCAATATTGTCGATTGCGTGGGACGCGGAGTATTGTTTGGAAGAGAGCGAAGTGCTCGAGTGCTCGAAGCGGCTGTGGACATAAAGTACAGAAGGAAACGCGAGAGAGTCTCAAAGATCAGGAGCACGAATCCGCCCTTCGATGAACTAGAGAATAAGAAAGCGAGAACAGCGCCGAATGACGCGGCGCAATGAATGATCGAATGGCCTAGGAGGCACCTGTCGTGACTTGGAATTCAGTAAAGACTTACAAGTACAAATCCTGGTATCGCTCACCGACGAGACATGTTGATGGATGAGCCAGTAGAACCTCCCAATCCCAACGTTTTACTCTCAAAGATGGCCGAACTCTCGACAATCCAATCAGTCGTTCATAATGTGAATCGACATGTAATTTCGAGCTACTCGGCGACAACAAGTCGCGTGGATGGCCGGTGTGTTGCGGGTAGAGGTAATCCAAGCTGAGGCTGGCAGTACAGCTACGCGCAAATATCCGACCATCAAGAATGTGAGCAGCATGCGGACTTGGCATGATCCACAGAGAAGGTTGGCTTCACAAGTACCCATCATGGAGTTCACTCTTCCTCCGCGGGATAGAGGTGGCTAGCTAGCAGCTTGTTCATGGTAAACATGTGCACTCTGTCCTGTTTGAACACGGCGTGCATCTTTTCGTCACACCGAATTTGACGCTTGTCTTCGGGATCCTGTAAGTCACGCTCCTTGACGTACGCCCAGATCTGCTTTACAGTCTGTGGCCGTGAGAGGGCGGGCTGGCCCAGCATTTCTGCCAGTGGCTCGGAGAGGTTCATGAGTTTCTAAGAAAGTCGTTAGTAAATCCACCTGACCGATACAGTAGAAAACACTTACGTGGAACCCTCCCTTCTTCTCCTTCTCGGGCTTCTCAGAACCACTTGCCAAATCGCTGTCGTCCGCAGCACTGACTTTGCTGGAACTCTTCTTCTTGATTTTCTTGGCTTGCTTTGCGGCAGGCTTCTTCTTGTTTGCTCCTCCTCCGCGTGTTGCTCGCTTCTCTCCGTTGATCTCTGCTTGTAGGTTCCTTGCGAAAGCCTCGTCGCTCTCAGCCTCGGACTTGCTCTTCTTTTTGGCCTTCTTGGGTGGGGGTGAATCCGCAACGTCGCTCAGCTCGCTCTCGTCATCCTTTTCACTGGCCTTGCGTTTCTTGGGAGATGATTCATCGTCGTCTTCGTCGTGATGTGTGCCGTTTGCTGTCGTTGCAGGCTCCGGTGCTCCAGCTGTAACGTCGTTCTGCACCTTGTCGAAGCGCTCCATGATGAGTTCTTTGATAGCATCCTGCATCGACTTAGTGATATGCTCGCATCGTATCTCAATCGATCAAGCCTACCTTTTGCGGTGTCAGGTCATACTCCACCCGTTCCTGTAGTCCATTGCGAATCCGCTTCGCAGAGATGGTCTCCAAGTCGGCGTTTGCAAGGATCTCGTCGATGATCGCCGCGTACGAGGCGCGTTGCTCGGCGGGGACTGGAGAGGGAGTATTAGCTGGCATCCCGGTGCAGCTCATTCTCGCGGGGCGTGACGGCGCGAACTTGCGCGTACCGCGTCGCATTGTGAGGGTGTAGTTGACTTACGCTTAGAGGCCATTGCCGCCGTGTATATACGTCGATCGGCGACAAAGAGTCGCGGGAGCAATCAACCGGCAATCACAGCGCTTGCAGCACTCAATGCACCTTGTCGCGCTTAGCAGGCTTGTCCTAGGCCGGTACGACGTATGTCCGGGCGCAAAGCAGGTTGCCGCCGCAGAGATGGCTTTGAGGAGTGTTTGTGCTGGGGCCGGAAGAGATCGCGGTTCCGTTTGGCGGCCGGTAAAATGCCGTCACGTGGGATAAGTCAAGAGAATGAAGGTGTACAAGTTGAAAGGATGTACTGGTTGGAGTCTGATACTGAGAGACTAGCCTAGATCGCAATTATCTCATCCATCGCGTCGCTGTCCGATCCCCGCAAACCTCGGACCGCGAACGCCGCCTGCCGAGAGGTAGTTTTCGGCCTTCTGTTTCTTGGCCCGGTTGAAGCCTGCGACTCTAAGTTCTGCCTCAGGCTTCCCAAAACGAACCCCACAGCAAAATTAAGACGTTCGTCTGAGTCGGGCGACGGCGAGCAACGCAGACGAGCGCCAGTACAGCCACCGCCTTTGCTAGCACACACATACGCACATCTCGTCTCCGCGCCGACGAGCATCACAGACAATATGGCGCCTTCATTCGAGCAACTGGACCCCGAGCAGGCCGAGTACGACGGCGAGGAGGAGATCGACTTTTCTGGTATGCCACGCTGCCATTAAGATTGCTGGATGCGCGGCGAAAGTGCGATACTGACGATATGCAGATCTCCGCGAGCAGTATGAGGTCCGCATGGAAGAGGGTCTCGACACTTTTGTCGTGATTGATGGCCTGCCCAAGGTCCCCGAAGACAGCAGGCCCAAGCTTATCAAGTTCTTGTTGCGCAAGCTCACCACCGCTGGCAAGACCAAGGAGGACAACGTCTTCATGCCCATGGACGAGGCCACCCAGCAGACTGGTGGATACGCTTTCGTCGAATACGAGACCCCCGCCCAGGCCGTCGCCGCCGTCAAGGCCCTGAACGGCACCCCTCTGGACAAGAAGCACACTATCGCAGTCAACAAGCTCACTGATATCGAGCGCTACGGCAGGGAGGGTCGCATCGATGAGGACTACAAGGAGCCGGAAATCGCACCCTTCGAGGAGAAGGAGCACTTGCGCTGGTGGTTGGGTGATCACGAGGGCAGAGACCAGTTCGTCATGTACCGTGGCGAGAACGTTGGTGTCTTCTGGAACGAGAAGGAGGACCAGCCTGAGCCGGTCGTGGACAGACAGGCTTGGACTGAGTCGTTCGTACAGTGGTCTCCCAAGGGCACATACCTCACATCTATGCACGCTCAGGGTGTGCAACTCTGGGGAGGCCCCGGCTGGTCAAGACAGAAGCGTTTCATGCACCCCGGCGTCAACCTTGTCGACTTCTCGCCCAACGAGCGCTACCTCACTACCTGGTCTCACCGCCCGATGGTCATCGACGAGGGCCACCCCATCCTGGGCGCCGACGAGGACGGCAAGAACTACATCATCTGGGACATCGCTACTGGCAAGCCTATCCGCTCATTCGTCACTCTCGATCTTCCTGGCCCATCTGTGGACGCAGAAGGCCAACCTGTGAAGAAGAAGCTGCAATGGCCTGCATTCAAGTGGTCCTCCGACTCCAACTACGTTGCACGCATGAACCCCGGCCAGGGTGTGAGCGTTTACGAGCTTCCGCGCATGAACCTTATGGACAAGACCAGCATCAAGATCGAGGGCATTATGGACTTCGAGTGGGCACCCGCAACCCCCCAGAGAGCCGATGTCAAGACCTACGAGCAGCTCTTCTGCTACTGGACACCCGAAATGGGCAGCAACCCCGCCAAGGTCGGTCTTATGGCCGTCCCTACCAAGGAGATCGTCCGCACCAGAAACCTGTTCAACGTCTCCGATGCCAAGCTCCATTGGCAATCCAACGCCGACTTTGTCTGCGTCAAGGTCGACAGGCACAGCAAGAGCAAGAAGAGTCTTGCCACCAACCTCGAGATTTTCCGCGTCCGCGAAAAGGGTGTACCCGTTGAGGTCATTGATAGCATCAAGGAGACCGTCATCAACTTCGCCTGGGAGCCCAAGGGTGACCGTTTCGTGCTCATCACCGCCGGCGAGATCACACCTGGTGCCGCTGTTGCGCCCAAGACCGCCGTCAGCTTCTTCTGCCCCGAGAAGGTCAAGGGTAACGGTGTTGGTAACTTCAAGCTTATCCGCACGATTGACAAGAAGAACAACAATGCTATCCACTGGTCGCCCAATGGTCGTTTCGTGGTTGTGGCTACCGTCCTCAGTCAGCAGTCGTACGATCTAGACTTCTATGACTTCGACTTTGAGGGTGACAAAGACGAGAAGGACAAGGACCTTACCGCCAACCTCCAACTCCTCACAACCGCTGACCACTACGGCGTGACTGACATTGAGTGGGACCCCTCTGGTCGCTTTGTGGCCACCAGCGCCAGTGTCTGGAAGCACAGGGTAAGTGGTGACTTGAAAATACAACACCCGAAATCAATGCTAACAAACCTCACAGATGGAAAACGGCTACCACATCTACTCCTTCTCCGGTCAGCTTCTCCGCGAAGAGCCCATTGAGCAATTCAAGCAGTTCGTCTGGCGTCCCCGCCCCGAGCGCCTTCTTAGTAAGGAGGAGATGAAGACTGTGCGCAAGAACCTCCGCGAGTACTCGCGCGTCTTCGACGAGGCCGATCTTGCCAAGCGCAGCTCCGCCGACAAGGCCGTTGTCGAGGAGCGTCGCCGCAAGCTCAACGAGTGGTTGGCATACCGCGAGCGTACCGTCGAGGACCTCCTCGACGAGCGCCACGAGCTCCGCCTGCCCGAGATCAGCGAGGAACAAGCGGCTCTGCAGGTCAGCGACGAGGGCCAGGTTGTCGAAGAGATCTTCGAAGAAATCCTCGACGAGACCGAGGAGATCATCGAGTAGAAAAAGTCAATTGTTGTTTGGGCGTAAATACGCGATCATGAATGGCGATGGATCGCCCGGATGCATGGCGTTTTTTCCTTGTGTGTATCTGTGTCTGTCTGTCTGCGATTGGCAATGAGTGGGTGAATGATGCATGAGAATGTGCCTTCTGGATGGCTGCATGTGGAGGGGAAAGGAAAAAGCAGTCATTTATTAAGATTGGGTGTGTTCTTTCCATCCGGTTACGTTTTTTCCTCCGCAGTGATAGAATGCCAATATGAATATGTTTAGACCTCGTGTGTGTTGCGATGGAACAGTGCCTGAAGCGTAACACTGGCTAGTTCATACCGATCAAAATATAGTTTCGTCTTTCCAGCTTGCAAGGACGATTGATCATCGATTTTGGAGCATCGCTGTGAAAATACTACTTCCTAAGAGAAGCCATATGAGACTCAATCGACACTTTGATTTATTAATTGACGATTGTTGATGGCATGGAGTGAGCCTTTGATATTTGATACGTGTGCCTGAGGCTGCCAATTTGACACCCATAGGCCTATGCTTTCAACAGCTGCGCGTCACTGCCGCCTCGTTTGGGAGCTCTACCACCACCACAGCAAAGCATTCAACAACTACAACTTCCTCCATTCGTATCAAGCAAATTCAACAACCCAAGGTCCTTCTCCGAGACACCTCTAGCCTTCAATCCATCCACAACAACACATACACCTGCTCCACTAGGTCAACATGGCCTCACTCATGCGCTCCGGCATGCCTTCCTCAGAACCCGGTTACTCTTTCGCCCAAGCACCGCACACTGCATCAGGCGGCCCTAGACAACATGGCTTCTACCCGTATGTTACTTCACCACGAGAGACACCATCAAGACCTCTCCAACTGACACATTCAAAACAGCTACACAGACAACGGCGGCACAACCCTCGGCATCACCGGCGCCGACTTCGCCATCCTCGCAGGCGACACTCGCAGCACCAGCGGCTACAACATCAACTCGCGCTACACCCCCAAACTGTTCCGCATCGGCGGCACCGGCAGCGACAACGAGGGCGCCAGGATCGTGCTCTCGGTCGTGGGCTTCGCCGCCGACGGCAATGCGCTCAAGGAGCGCCTCGACACCGTCGTCAAGATGTACAAGTTCCAGCACAACAAGGAGATGAGCGTCGCCGCCTGCGCCCAGCGCCTCAGCCACATCCTCTACAACAAGCGCTTCTTCCCCTACTACGTGCACGCGATCCTCGGCGGCCTGGACGAGAACGGCGTGGGCGCGCTGTACTCGTATGATCCTGTGGGTAGTTACGAGCGCGAGTCGTGCCGCGCTGCTGGCGCCGCGAGCAGTTTGATCACGCCGTTCTTGGACAACCAGGTCAACTACAAGAACCAGTACGACCCCAACTCCGGCGCTGGTCTGGAGAAGGTGATGAGGGCGCCCCAGCTCTTGGACAGAGCGACGGTCGAGGCCCTGGTGTCGGATTCGTTCTCTAGTGCGGCGGAGAGGCATATTGAGGTCGGTGATGGTCTGCAGATGTTCGTCATCACCAAGGACGGCATCGAGGAGAAGTACACGGAGTTGAAGAAGGATTAGACGGTTGTGGTCTTGGGGATGTGAGAGGAAGGATGCGGATGACGGTGTATGATACCGGCTGTTGTGGCATCGTGCATGGCGTAGCAAGACCTGGCGCCGTTGCAGTCGACGTATAGGAGGGGTGCATACAGGCATGAAATACCAGAAATCTCACAGTTCATCTTATGGTCATGACTCAATTTGAGGTTAGATCGGTGTGAGTCGATTCGACAACAGCGAAAAGGTACATCCACCTGTAAAGAAGCGGACGAGTTGCCCAGTTTCGGCAAGTGGGCAAAATATAAGTCTCCGAGAGTCGAAGATCGACCACGCACTGAAGCACCACAAGGATGAGCTCCATGGGCTGTTCCTAAAGCTCCCAGTGTCGCTATTAATCGTCTTAATTCCCTTCTCACCGTTATACAGCACAAGGTACATGTACTCAGCCAAAAGCTACATAGCCTTTGCAAGATCCAAAAGAAAAGAAAAGATATCGATCCTCCCAATCAAGAACAAAAAACATCAAGACCAAGATGGATAAACTAAAAGAAACATACCAGGAATCGAACTCTCCACCCGGTGAGCAAAAGATCAATTGATCTCCCACCACTAGCTACCGTAGTATCAACAGGAGGTTGTGCGCGTCTTCCGCGATAACTGACCTGGCCTCCGAAGTGGTGTACAACTGCGCTAAATCGGTGAGTCGCCTTGACCGCTAGGCTAAGGAAACGAGATCGCTTTTTGTTGAGGGGAAAGGGCGCGTGGGAATGTATAGGTTGGAGGTTGAGGTGATGCGACGTACTGGCGGCGCGTGCGGGAGAGGGGTGAAGTGAAGTGAGGTTGAGGGGTGAAGTGAGGTAGAACGATTCGCTCAAAAGTGATTTACCAGT
Organism: Cladosporium phlei; assembly: GCA_003614995.1. NCBI lineage: Eukaryota > Fungi > Ascomycota > Dothideomycetes > Cladosporiales > Cladosporiaceae > Cladosporium > Cladosporium phlei. Next base: position 310,040 of record QZFA01000007.1, on the reverse strand, counting down.
GATCGATGGTAGTTGTGGTGGTATCAACGACCTTGGCCCACCGTCTTGGGAGGTTTGCCTTTGAGGTGTACCTAGATATTGAGTTCAAAGGTGCCAGTGAGGTATCTCACCCCTGGAGCCCAAACGCCTCACAAACCCTGTTAACTTCCTCCTTCGTCCCGCAAACTAGCCCTCCCCGCTCATCGCAGTCCCCAATCTCAGTGGCAAGAACATCCTTTCCAGTTGCAGGATCCACCGCTATACCACCCGCACACTCTACAATCAGCGCCAGAGGTGCGAGTTCGTACATCCTGCGAAGCTTCGCTTTGCTCGCTTCAGTCACCGGCGAAACGTACACGCCATGGCCTTTGACCAGCGCGTGCACCACATCCGGCACTAAACCACCGCAGTAACGCAGCGTGTACTTTTCGGAGATGTACGACGAGATGAGAGCCGCGTAACGTTCGTCCTCGGCCGCTGCTCGCAAGTTCGCGGGGGCGAAGTAGCGAGTTTTGAAAGGCGGTGAGGCGAGAGTGACGGAAGGGCGGACGATTTCGCAGGTTGAGGCTGAGAGGCCTACTTCGAAGCACAGGGATGGAAAGTCGTTGCCGGGGGTCCTCCAGGCCACGATGGCTGTGGTTCGGGGTCCGAAGACGCCTAGGATCGAGCCGATTTGCTCTGTGGCGGGAGGAGAGTTGAGAGCGGACTTGCCACGCCAGATTCCAATGATGGTGCCGACGGTCCAGTTGGGGGCGATGATTGAACTTCCATCCAACGGGTCGAAGGAGACGGTGTAGACTTCTCCACCATCGCTGGAAGCAGTGGATCCGTCGGTACGGGTCGAGACTTCTTTGGGGTCTTCCTCGCTGCTGGCGGTTACGACTGCTGGACAGGCGGCAAGGGTCTCCCGGATGATGTTCTCGGCCTGGACGTCGACGTTTAGTTGGTCGTCGCCGAAGGCGTTTGCTGTTCCGGCTGCGGAGATTGTTTGGTTGGAGCGCAGGGCTTCGGCTACGCGCTGGATACTGAGGAGGAGTGATGGGATGACTGAGTTGCTGAGGGATGGGTTGGTGGATGTTGGGAGGAGGGACTCTACGGTCTTGTAGACTGTTTCTTGGGCTTGGGAGGCCATGATCGTGTTTTTCTTTTTCCCGTTTATTCTTCCTTTGGAGAACTACTGTGGCAAGATTTTCCGGTGTAAATGATTCCCAGCTCGAATATTTTCGTTGATGATTGTGTTTATGCAGCTTCTTTTTGAGTTTGTGTAGTTGCAAGCAATTGATGTAATGTTGGAAGAGATTGGAAGTGAAAGTCTGATTGACGTCGGCAAAGTGGGGCGGAACGCATCATTTCGGCGGCGTGTAGTCGGCGGAATGTAAAGGAAGAATATGGCATCACGACAGGAATACCTTACCCAGTTGTTATGCACGAGACGATATCCGATATCGACGTTCCTTGTGATTCGCAGAGTGAAGGCTCTGGCAGACCGGATTCAGTGCTCAACTCTCGGTGACCAAGATTTACAGACTTGATCGTGAGATGGAACCCTCATCCGAGCATATCAAAAACAAAAATTAAAACATCGTGGAAGCTACGCTACATAAAATGCTAATGCAATTAGTGGCACCTCGAAAAGGGTCACTCAATCCTCCACCTTGGTGTACAATGTATATTTCAGAACCCCTCCGCCTTGAGATCGAATCTCGACATGACATCTGCCATCTTCTCTACCAAGAAGGCCTCTCATTGTGCTCCCAGGGGAATACAACAGCCTTACCCTCCTGCATCTTGATAACCGAGAACGTCTTGCTCGGATCGCGGTTCTGCAACCACTCAGCCGCCACGCGGCCAGACTGCCTCCTCATGTCCTTGGTAGCATGGTCGTGGACCATGTCCATCATGTGAGCGGCACCTTGAACAATGCAGACCCAGCTGCGAGCTTTCATGCGAGCACGCACCTCCTCGAACTTCTTGCACGGGTTCATCGGGTCCTTGGAGCCAAGAATGAACAACACATCGAGTCTCGCAGGCAAGTCGAGCATGATCTGCTCACGGCACTCGCCGTTGTTGAAAAGCGGGTAGCTGACGAGCACCACAGCCTTGGTCTCGGGGGTGTTGGTGGCAAGAGTGGCGGCTGTGCGAGAACCCATGCTGCGTCCGCCAATGTAGGTGGCGTAGCCCTCGTGCTCGGTCATGGCTTTGTAGCAGGCGACACGGTGCTCGAGATTCGACTGCGCTTCGTGGACGACGATGGGAGCCAGCTCGGCGAAGCCGTTTGCGAAACCTTGCGTTGCGTCGTCGTTTAGGCCGCCGCCGGCGCCGTGGGTCCAGAGCATGAGTGGTTTGCAGCCGGCTCTGCAGTTTTTGCGCTCGGCGGGGATGGGCTTTCCTTCGTGCATGACCTCGAAGGGGCCGTTTACATCCTGGTTGGAGTTGGAGTTGTATGGGTTTTGCTGCGGTTGGCCGTATTGCTGTTGCTGTTGTTGCCCGTACTGGGGCTGTTGCTGGCCGTACTGAGGCTGTTGCTGCTGGTTTGACTCATAGTTGTTTTGCTGTTGGGACTTCTTGTCGTCGTCCATGTGCTCAAGCTTCTCCTTGACCGCTTCGAAGCCCTTTTCCAGTTTGCTGAGGAAAGACATTGTGAATACTTGTTCGCTTTGTAGTGTTCTGTGGAAGATTGTAAGGTTGAGTCGATATGTCCACGCAGTTGAGGCTATCAAGGATCAAATATTCCAGAGACCTGTCTGCCGAGATACGCGTCCCTGATTTATACTAGTTTGTCCATGTTGAGCACTGACGTCGCGAGCATCCTTGGCCGAGTTTCACCCACAATTATCGTCACCGGCGTGTGAACCGGTTGGGGAGCCCACTTAGGGCGGTGAGGCTCATCCCTCGAGATGTTCATCACCAAAGACTCCTGGGGATGGATAATACTGAGAATGTCACGTTGTTGTCTTCACACGATGTGAGTGAGGTCTCGAAGAAAGCATGTCTCAGCCCTATCGACGAGGCGTGGCTGCAGGGGGCGGCAGCTGCGGGATACCAAAAGCGGAGTTGATCTGATCTGCAAGATCCGATCTTTCCGGCATGTCGGCCTCAACAAAAGACCTGCTCCGCTCACGACATCCATCTTGAACACCCTCGTCAGAATGGACATACCAGATCGATTTCATCAGCCCGACAGTGCAGGCAGACTGCAATGTGAGTCTCCTTCGAGGTGATACTATAGCCTCAAGACACTTAGCAAGCAAAGATCGGTGTGGACTGGTTAGGGGCATATTGTTGTAGATCATATGATCGCACAGGAAGATCTTGTTCTGGAAGTCCGGGAGCGTTTGTTGGAAGCCATTCGCTTACGACTGAGAGCTGATGTCCACGCCGGTGTCTTCCTCAGCGGAGGAATCGATTCTTCGGTTATCGCTGGCATGGTAACGCATTTAGTCAAGGAAAAAGGTGTGAAGTACGGAACAAGCCAGGATCTGGCAAACATCCACTGCTACAGCATCGGGTTTCCGGAGGATAGTGGCTACGACGAGTCGGGTGGGTTGATGTTTGTTGACGAAACGCATGAAGCTGCGACTGACTGTTTCTCGTAGAGATCGCCCGACGCACAGCTGAGCACCTGGGAGTGCAGTTCCACAAGACTGTGGTTTCCGAGCAGGTGATCGCGGACAATTTCGAGCAAGTCACCTGGCACAACGAGTTTCCGATGCCCGACTTGAACTTCGTGGGAAAGTTCGTGCTATCCAACGCACCCAAGGAACATGGCGTCAAAGTTGTACTGACAGGCGAAGGATCCGACGAGCACTTCGGCGGCTACCCATGCTTCCTAGCCGACTATCTCGCAGAGGCAGATCATAGTTGGCCCAGCTACACCCTCACCAAACCAGAGCGCCATCGTCTGTGGGCCGAGAACGGCTCCACGCACGTGTTCAACGTGAAAGAAGCCGAACCCGCTGATGGCGAAGAGAAAAGGGGAAACATCGCAAGCAGCCAGCTGAACAACGACAACACCCTCACCGCCATGGGAGCGAAGCACCCTCGTGTTTTCAAGGAATGGGTCTCCGAATTCGGCACTTGCGACATTCAAGAGACCATGGCGAACAACGTCGACGGCCGCGTGCGGGACTTGATGGCCGACAAATGGCACCCTCTGCACACCGCCGAGTACATCTGGTCGAAAGGCTTCTTAGCAAACGCCATTCTCACAGCCCTTGGCGACCGCGCAGAGATGGCGCACTCGCTCGAAGCCCGCCCGCCGTTCCTAGACCACCACCTGACCGAGTTCATCAACAACCTGCCACCTAATGTCAAGGTCCGCTGGGATCCGGTCGAAGGCCGCTTCACCGAGAAGTGGATTCTCCGCGAGGCCACCAAGCCCTTCATCACCAAGGATATTCTCGCGCGTCGTAAACACCACTTTTCGGCTCCGCCTAAGTGGCCTGTCAACGGGCCTTTGCATAAGCTGATGGCGAGGTTGGTGACTCGTGAGAATATCGAGGCGCTGGGTTTCGTTGACTGGGATCTGGTCAAGGAGCTTGTGCCGAAGGCTTTTGAGGAGGGTGATGTCGGTAGTTTCAGAGTTGCAGGGATGCTCGCGCAGTGGGTGGTGTTGAGTCAGAAGTTTGGCATTGCTCAGGCCCGCTCGTCGTCATGAGAAGCTTGACAATGAGACCGAGTCCTCCAGGCTATGAGCAATGGCAATCGATTACCAGTGTATTGATCTGATAAGATTAACAGACTACATCTTTATGATTCGCGTTTGGTCCCTCGGGAACTACCTCCTGACTCCGAGGTGATCAGATCACATACTGCCAACGAGAGCAACGTACGACGTAGACCGCATCTCCATCTTGCTCACCAATCTCAAAGGTGCTATTCTAGAAGTCACAGTAGTTCCAGTCTCATATCGCCATTGAGAGCGAGGTACCGAGTAGACTGCATCTCCGCCATGCTCGTCGATCTCAAATGTGCTACCTGGAGACGTCAACTTGGTCCAGCTCTTTACTGCCATGGGAACGATTCAAACAACGTTGATTGCATTGCATTCGTAAAGGTATCTCAAACAACAAATCACTTAACCTTGAGCTCCTGCATCGCAGAATCAACCCGCTCAATCGGCTCCCCAATCGACCCAGGCAAACCAAGCTCCTTCGCGAAAATATCCGCCGCCTTCTCGCCAACAAGCAGCGCAGTATTGTTAGTATTAGCCCCAACATTCCCCGGACAAATCGACAGATCCGCAAGCTTCAACCCCGTAACCCCATAAACGCTCAAGTTCTCATCAACAACACCGCCCTTGTCCCTCGGCGCCATGCGGCACGTACCCAGCGAGTGCCACGTCGTGTTGACATTGTCGCGGACGTGCTTCTCGATCGCCTTGTCGTCCTCGGCGCTGTACTGGATCTCGGGCAGGGCGTTGCGGTCTTCCTGGCAGGTGAATTTGGCGGCGGGCCCGTCGATGAGGGCGGCGGCGCTGCCTTCGGGGAATTGCGGGTGGCCCATTGCGAGCTCGCCGTTGTAGGCTTCGGTGCGGCGGTAGACTTCGCGCTGCTTCTTGTAGGCCCAGATTTGCTTTTTCACGTCGGCGTCGGCTTTGAAGAAGCCGGTGTCGAAGGAGGCTGGGGATCGCACGTCGGTTGATGTGATGTGGATCTAGGGGATGGAATTAGCTTTTGAACGAAATTTCGAGAGGGGAAGTCAAGAGAGACTCACTGAGCCACGGCTGTAGGGGTAAGCTGTGTATGCTCCCATGGTGCAGTATTGTTCGGGTTGACCGTCCTCGCGTTGGGGCAAAGATTTGTGATCTCCGAGGAAAGACTGCACCACGCCGGTCAACATGACCGGTCTGGTAGGACGGTTGGCAAAGTCCTTGTCCCAGTGCTCCTTGAACTGAGGACCCATTGCTTCGATCTCCTTGTCGGTGGGACGGATCTTGGAGCAAACATCGATGGCATTCCAGCCGAGCATCGGGTCCTTCTTCTGCATCGACTCGCCAAAGTCCTTGCGGCCGCTGAGGAAGCCGTCGATGGTGTGTTCGGGCTTCAGAGAAGTCTTGTAGGGGTAGAGGACGAGATGGTGATCTTGGTAGTTCTCTCCGACATCTGGGATATCGCTCACGACGGGGATGTCGAGTTTCTGGAGAAGGCCCTTGTTTCCAACACCGGATCGCTCAAGGATCGATGGGGTGCCGAGGGCACCAGCAGATACAACGACCATCCTGTTTGCCATGACTTTGTGTGTCGGTGTGGCATTGACACCACCGGCGGGAGACACACCAGGCGTCTGAATGTATTCGATGCCGTTTGCCTTCTTGTTGTCGTCGAACAGCACACGGGTGACCTTGCTTTCGACAAGCAGGTGGAGGTTAGGGTAGCTGCCGGACTCCATGAGCGGGTGGATGTATCTGTGTGCTGCGTCCTGACGAACACCCTCTGGCGAGATGTATTTGGCCCATTTCTGTAGAATGTTAGAAATTCGACTAAATCAACCGGGGTGTGTTTGAAGACTTACGGAGAAGACACCAACACCCTTGAGGCCTCTGATGTCCTTGTTGAGATCCTGTGCGTCCGCAGTGACTTCATGCCCTGTTGCAATAGATGCCTTCAATACGTCCTCGGCCGGGCCGTCCTGGAAGTATGTGCCGTTGGAAACATTGATCGGTCCACTGTGTCCATGGAGAGATTGATCGATCTCCGGGTCTTTGAGGTGGTAGTTCTCGAGCTGTAAAGGTCAGTCCAGATTCGCAATCGTAGTATCATCGATCGTTACATACCCTCTTCATCAACGGGAGGAGATCTTTGGCTGTCCATCCTTTGGTTTCCCAATCGTCAAAGTCACACCCTTGTGCACGCGTGTACATCATGAAATTGATCGAACTGCCGCCTCCCAAAACTCCACCTGCTGGGACTACTGCCTTGCGTCCATTGAGGGCTTCTTCTGCATTTGCCTCGTAGAAAAGTGTGGTTTTGGATGTTGGTAGCAGGTGCACCAAATACATGGCTGGGTTGGTGATGGTTGGGTCATTGTGGTTGTTGGGTCCTCCTTCTACGAGGAGAATCGACAGGTTGGGATCTGCTCGAGCAAGGCGGCCAGCTGCAACACATGCTGCTGTTCCACCACTGCGAGATGTTAGTGAATGTGTTCCTGCGACATCGATACCACGCTCCAACGCTTACCCAGCAAAGATGACATCGTATTCGCGACCTTCGACGTGTGTAGTCATGATTAGATTGCTGAAGATTGTATGAGAGGGACTTGGTCAAGAAAGGTCTCAAGACAGGGACCGACACAGGGCTATATGGACTTCCATACGTTCCCCATGCACCACACCTTGCATGGAGATCCTCGACAACCTAGAACGTGAACCTAGACCAACCCCATGGGCGTACCCCGCCCTCGTGGGGTGAACCATAGCTTACTGCCGCGGGCGAGCGCACCGTTTTCTCCTAATTGAGGTCTAGTAGAACACCTTGATAGTCAACCACAGTGCGGGCACGCTGGTTTAGTGGCCTGTTGCCTGTAAAATTGTAATGGCCTGTGCTGGTGGGAGGGGTCACGAGGTGTTTGCCTATCAAACGGACGAGTTTCGGCGGGTGAGATGAAAGTGTAATTGTGTGGTGTGGTCGGCGCGAAGGATCGCTCGTCGGTCGGAGGACTTCGGGATGTTACTGTCCGGCCTACCAAATTATGCCGGTGGTCGATAGCATAGAAAGAGATGCCGGCGGTTTACTTCTTTGTTGGTACGAGATCTTTCATTTGTTGGTCTCGGGTGAAGAGGCGACGTCGGCATCTTCAACGGCCGTAGGGTTCGGGTTGGGGTTGGGGTTCGTCCACTTTGGTCCAATCTCGATGTATTCATGCGAGATCTTGACAGCTTGACACTGGGCAGTTTCTCTCCTTGTTTGGTCAGGCGCGGCTGGCTTGCTTCTCCTGAAGCTTGACCTCACCCTGAAGCTTCTGACATACAATATCAACGCTTCACAACTACCACTCGCATGTGCTGTAGGTATATCAACAGTGGCATGATGTTGTCCACGCGTCGGTACTGTGCAATGCTGTACGTACTCACCCACCAAGCCATGTCTCGATGGTCACTGTGATACATGGCGGTGAAGCCAATGACCCACGATCATCGTGCCTACCCATATGGATCTCCATATGCCACGACGACAGTGGCGCCTCCCAACTGCATCATAAGTGGCACGAGCAAACGGAAGGCTCGAACAAAAGTTGGCTGTTGGCGGGGAGCTCTGATGTACACAGCCACAAATGCCCACTTTCAGTGCATGACGGTAGCTTCGATCTTGGTCTCCACTATACTTCAAACCTCCAAATCTCTCGACCTCACCTAACTCGACACCTACTTCACACTTGTGGAAAAGCTCCTCAAATCCAGGCACAAACTCTATTCCCGCAAGCACAGCAAACACCGCAAATACCGCAAACATGTCTGCGAACATGATCGAGAAGATGACGGCCATGGGGACCGGCGAGCAAGCTGGTGAGTGCATACATGTATCAAGTGGCATTGCTATACTGTGAAGCCAAGTGTGGAGAACACTGCTGACAAGCTCTTTTACTCAGTCTTCCTGAACGAAATCGTCGAACAGCTATGGCCGAACATCAACGTCGCCGGCAGCCAGATGATCAAGGAAATCGCTGAGCCCATGTTTAAGACCATGCTACCAGGACCATTGAAGACCCTCCACTTCACCAAGATCGACCTTGGCACCGTGCCTCTGAAATTGAACGGCATCGTCGTTTCCAAGACCACGACTGAGGGCATCAAGCTCGACATGAATGTTGACTGGGATGGCGAGTGTGACATCAAGCTTGATGCCGATATGGCCCCCGAAATGGCACGTTATTCCCATTCATATTGCACCGGATATGCCTTTGAATCTGCTCATATCCCTCAAAATTGATTTTGGGATGTGTAGCTCAGATTTTGGAGGCAATCCCGCACGTGATCATCACTAACTATTATCAACAGGGAGTCAAGCACGTCAAGCTCCGTGGCAGGCTGTCAATTCTCCTCGGACCACTCACCAACGTGATTCCCCTGATCGGCGCTGCGCAGATCGCTTTCATCAACCCACCGCTTCTCGAGCTCGACTTCACAGGCGCCGCCAACGTGGCCGACTTCTCTGCCATAGATGGCGCTGTGCGTAGCATTATGCTATCAATCATCAACAGCATGTTCACACTACCGAACCGTTTCCTGTTGACCCTCGATGCGAATAACGACTACTTCAAGACCTACTTGCCACCCCAGGGCGTAATTCGCATCACAGTGGAGAAGGCTTGGGACTTTGCCGAGGAGGCGAAGGGCAAGGCGAAGAAGTTGTTTGCTAAGCTTACGAAAGCAGCCCCAGATTGCTACATTAAGGTTGACGTGGGTGCCGAGCCAACGTGGCAGACACAAACCAAAGACAATACGACCACCCCGAGCTGGCAGGAGACCCACGACTTCGTGGTTTCCGACTTCCATCAATGCATCAAGGTCCACCTCTTCGACAAGGACGTCAACAGTGATGACGAGGTTGGTATGGGCATTACTACCGTCGAGGAAATCCTCCGCAATGGTGGCAGGCAGGAACTGGATCTTGAGCTGAAGGGTGAACCCTCTGGCGGCAAGGTCTCAATCGCATGCGAGTACTTCAAGCTCGACGCCGCTGGTGGCAACTCCTTCTCCGCATCATCTCACAAGGGCGACGGCCGCATGAGCGGTGTCGGCGCCGTCCTGATCTCAGGTGCCTACGGCATCAATGGCCAGCGCGAACAGCTCAAGCCAAGCGTCAAAGTCACCTTCGGCCAGAAGAACTCCTTCCGCACTGCCATCAAAGAAGACGCGGTCGGGACTGATATCAACAACCCGACCTTCGACCAGAACTTCCGCATCCCCATCTCCACAGACAGTGGTTCTGACAGCTTCCGCATTGCGCTCCTGAACGGAGAGCAGGAAGTCGGCGCGGTCGAGGTGCCGTTTGCGGATGTGCAGAATGCTCCTGAGATGACGCTGGCGAACAAGTTCGACGTCGGCGGTGGTACTACGGTCAGGGCCAGCATTTGCTTGAAGGGCTTGGTCTTCGCGGGTGCGCAGGATATCAACTTGCCGCTCCGTTGAGAGGGTCGGGATTGAGCGTGGCCGGCCTACAAATGGCCGCTCCGCTGAGTGTATCAGAACTGAGCGTGGCCAGCCTGCAGATGATCAAGGGCGTATGGGCTGATATGCTTTCCGTAGCATTACTTCACTGTCAAGTATTGAACACATTGTTGCACAATCCCATCAGCGCACTACAACCGACTTTGCATTGATTGATGAAATAGGAGTACTGTAAGCTGGCGATGCATCCACTTTTCCAAACCGTGAGGTGTCTCTCCCCAATGTCATCAGGTAATATCGGCGACTTCGACAGGCAATGCGTCCCTTCTTCACCGCCGAGACTCTCACATCCCAACTATGGCTTCTCAATGGAACAGCCAGCTGCTTGCGATGATATCAGCGACTTCACCAGACACATATCGGTCCTTTGCCATCGAGACTGTTGCATTGAGACTCTTACATCGAATTCTTAGCTTTTTACCGGAACAACGAGTTTCTCGCGTCGAATGGTGAACTAATCTCGAAGGTCTCTCGTTGGCACAGAATCTGAGCCTCATCTCGGAAGTCGACCGCAAGGGCACCAATCGCCGCAAATGATCATTGAGAGCTCTCTTGCAGAACTCGCTTCTCTTACTGGCACACAATCGCCTCTCAGTCTCGACAGTTGATGGTGACTTCATTTTCGGTCCCGGTTTTGCGAAAATCCAACTAGGCTGCAAGATCCGGACAATTTCTACTTCATCCAACCAAAGCCAAAGCCACCTCAATTGCTCAAAGACGCCACAATAACATCCAACCCCGAGCTCTGAGTCGAAGCGCTAGGCGTCCCCGAGAAAGCACTCCACACAACCCCAAACTCATTCCTGTCGTTCCTATCATCTTCCCACACACTATCGGCGTTATCACGGAGGAAGTCTGCATATCGCTGCTCTGGACTCTGCTGCTGCAAAATGCCTAGGTTCCGCGCGAAAACTCCTTTGAACTGGTTTCCGTCCTCGCCACAAGTGTCTGGCTCGCACTCGTCGTGCAGGATGCCGTTCTCGTCGGTCAGAGCTTTAATCGCGGCGTCGGCGATCTTCTTGGCGGTCGTGGTGTAGCTGTCGTCGTTGGTCACTCGGCTGAGTTCGCTGAGGCCGCCGAGGATGACGCCTTGGTTGTAAGACCTGCGGATGTCGTTGTCAGAAAATAGATCAATCAGCTGAAATTTCTCGGATGCACTCACCAAACAGTCCCGCCGTTGTTACCGCAAGTGGCGTTGTCCAGCCCATCGTTAATCAACCACTGGTCGTTAATCAACCCGCTCTTCTGGAACCACTCCCAAGCTGTGAGCGCCTTATTGAGGTAATCCTGAGAAGCGTCCCCAGATCTGGCAGCCAGATGAGCGGCCGCATCGATGTACAGCTCGTTGGCGATGGCGTTGACGTAAGTGTGCGGTTTGTCCCACCACAAGCCGCCACAGGGCGTGGTGTTGTACGCTTTGTTCATGTCGTCGAAAATAACCTGCGCGGTGTAAAGGTACTTGTGGTCGCCGGTTACGTCGTAGGCTGCGATCCTGTCGATCCGATTGGCGTTAGAGGATCGTTCATCTGCGATCTTTTGACGGAACGAAGCGTTTGCTCCACGAGAACTTCACTTACCAAGCCAGAACCCACCATCCCTCATCATCGTAATAATCGTTCAAAAAGCCGCTCGGACGACGGCCTGGCGGCTTTGCCATTCCTGGTGGGAAAGGAGAAGGGCCTCCCCCGGCGGCGGTGGAGCCGTAGTAGGATTGAGGCATGTAATTCCATTGGACGACCTTTTGCATTTGCAGGTTGTATTTTGGGGCTGCGACAAGAGTGTTGTCGAAGATTGGGAGAGCTTCTTGCTTGACTTTGTCGTCGATGGCGGCGAGATCGGCTATCACAGTGAGACCTTTGGGAGGTGTTAGTGATGGGAAGCTTTGGAGCGGATTTTGGAGTGAGTACAATTGGCACTATTCCACCATCCTGTCGAAGGAATCCAGAGGCCTGTGATTGTTGTGTTAGCTGTCTGGACAAAGCCTGGACATGCTTGAGCCCATATCAATGGTTGTAGGTGGTCTCACCAATCGACTGGTTGTACCACTGCTGAAGAGCGTCAAAACCATCTTCAGCATTTTCGAAAGTCATCGCTTGAGTGACACCGAACAAGAAAACGGTATATTGGAATAAATGCATGACGTCTTTAAGATCAACTGCAGAACATGAAGAAACAGAGTCATTTCCAACACAGCCCATAGGTGGCTCGTCCTATATACATTCCTCATCTCATCGAAGCCGTGTACCGAGACAATGTCTCGAGCACCAGCCCGGGAATGGCTAACGAGTCGTCCGGAACAAAAACTATCGTGAACGCCTCCACTTGCCCGAGCATCATGCACGGGGAGCCGATGATTCTCCAACGATCGTCAGTAACTTTGTCTTACATTTTCCTGATGGGGGTAAGTTGTCAATGCGTATTACTGTCGATCAGGCCGGATCTGTACCTTGCGTCGTACGGAAATAGCTACATCCGGATTGAAGGATCACGTAAGTTCTCGTGATCTGCAGGAAGGTATACATGTATACTATAGACTAGCTTGAGGTGGGTCAAACATCTTAGGAACTAATGGATGGAGTGTCCACCGTTGTGTTATGGATGAGATTCAACTAGTCGTTCAGTGAGCGACTTCGGTCGGAGGAATGGTATAAGCTTACTAAGAGCATCGATTGCTTGCATGCAGATATTCTGACACGATTCACTTTACGGAGAATGCAAGTAAGCAATGAAAGCTACAGCTAGACGCATGCATTGCGTTGCATTGTATTACGTTGATAGAATCACTTTCCTACCTCCAATCCGCCACGACTCCCAAGTGTCGGACCAAACCACCATCCGTTTCCTCCAACGTCCTAAAAGAGACAACGGAAGGCATGGTGGCAAACAAATGCTCATGCCAAAGAAAGAACGAAGCCACAACCACGCCAAACGGCAATGTACCTCCACATGCCTCCACTTGGATATCGAGTCAGATGGATACATAGGTACCTAGTACTTACTTTGGCAAGTTGCGATCTATGCACCCAACTTTAACCATCGTCGTCTTCACATGCTACAGCGAGTTGCAATAAACTAATTAGGTGACCAGCTAGAGACTTAGGATTCGGCAGCGTACCGTCAAAATTGAGTAACCACCGCCGAGGATACGCAGCAAGATACGAAAGATGATACATCACTCCAGCAGCTCGGCTGGCTATAGCACCGACCAACGAAAGAAAAACACCTCCATACACCACGTGTTGCTGCATATTCCCAATCGATCATCAACCTCATCACGGCAATTGCATCCAGCTGACCCTTACCCGTCCACAGGCATCATCATCACTCCCCCTCCAAATCCAACACAACCTTTCCCCTCGTCCCACCCCCAGCAACCCTCTCAAACCCCCTCTCAAACTCCCCAAAAGGCACAACCCAATCAACACTTGGCCTACAGACCCCCTCCTCCACCAACCTCGTCACCTTGCCCAGTTGTTCTCCATCCGAACCCATAACAAAAAACAAACTCCTCCCAACCCTAACCTCACAACCCACCGGCCTCCTCCCCTCCGGCTCCTCGAAAATACTAACCACCGTCCCTCCCTCCTTGACAACCCACCAGGCCTCCTCCAACACTTGCCCGCCAAAACAATCAACAACAACATCAACCCTCCTATCCTCAGTCTTAGCAACCCAACCCTTCAGATCCATCCCCCTCTCAACAACCTCGTCCGTTCCCAAACTCTTCACCCACCATTTATTCTTCCCCGAACAACTCCCCACAACCGTAGCGCCCACCCACTTCGCCAACTGCAAGACCCAAACCCCCACCCCTCCACTCGCAGCAGTAACAAAAACCCTCTTCCCCTCGCCACCCACTCCCTGCTCGGCCCTCAAGACCCCAGAGTGGACGAAAAGAGCCTGCCACGCCGTCTCAGCGCTCATAGGACACGCCGCAGCTTCCGCCCAGGACAAATTCGTCGGCTTCCGCGCCATCTCGTCGCCTGTCAAAATCGTGTACTTGCGGGCGCAGCCGGTACGGGTGTAGCTGGAACGGGCGTAGACCTCCGTTCCTGGGGGAAAGGGGGAAGAGGGAGGGGCGAGGAGGACTGTGCCGGAGACGTCGTTGCAGGGGATTAGGATTTTGGGGTTGGTGGGGTTGGCGGGGAGGGGGAAGTTTTTGGGCCAGAGGAGTTCGCCGGTTGTTATTGCTGTGGCGTGGACGCGGATGAGGTGTTCGTTGGCGGCGTAGTCGGGAATTGGGACGGGGTTGTCAGGGATCATCGTGACGGCGGTGCTGAGGGCGGAGGGTTGGAGGATTGCGCGTTGGATGGTTGGGAGGGCCATTCCTGATGTCGTTTGGTGGCGGAGTTGATGTCGACGTTGGTTTGGGTTTTTGGTGGTGATTGGGTGTATGGAAATGGTTGTTTGACTGTAATAGTGTTGATTAGGTGTGACAACGAAGTAGATATTGATTGCTGCTGTGGGATAGAAAGGAGTTGTAAACTGGTGATGACTCCCTTTTATATCACAAGCAGAGCCAGCAATCTGTGAGAGTGAGGAGTGCAATCGATGCATCTCCAAAGCTGTCAGCACTTGGTCAGCGGAGTTGTGACCAACGGAAACTTGACAGCGACAGTAGGCTATGTGATCACGCTGTACAAACCCATGCCTGGCTTCTCAACTCCACGGAGACTGGAGCTTCGCATGGAACAGCTAGATGCACCAGCTACAGCCGCATAGGCTATCAGCCCGTAAGATACCCGGAGTGCATACAAGTACCAGGTACTGTCAGACGTACCAAAGCCTACAAGCAGGTCAATGAGTGGGTACCAAAAAGTAGCTTTCAAACAATTCATTCTGTATCTCTCATATTTTCGGCGGTCCGCTTGCGCCGTCAAAACGCCATGCCATCATGGGTAGCTGTTAGCCCATGTACTCCTAAGGCAGCAAATGCGTGCCCCATTCCATCCGTGTAGCTATATTCGTCTCATGTCTCGCTCAAATGCCATGTCCTAACAGCGCAGTACCAGCTGAGCTCCTTGTCCTTCTCTCATCAATCGAAGTCATGATATCTTTTCTCTTAACCAGTTTACTCGACAGTAACCGACTTGGCCAAGTTCCTGGGGAAATCAACGTTCAAGCCCTCAGCAACAGCAAGCCAGTAAGCCATGAGCTGAAGAGGGATGACGTTGAGCAGACCCTGCAGAAGGTCGTGGGTGTGAGGGACCTCGATCTTGTCGGTCTTCTCGCCGGGGAACTCCTCGTCGTCGGTGTTGCAGATGACGATGGGGCGGCCCTTGCGGGCAATGACCTGCTGGTAGGCGTTGAGCGACTTGGCGAAGATGGAGTCGCGCGTGAGGATCATGACGATGGGCAGGTTCTCGTCGACGAGGGCCAGGACACCGTGCTTCAGCTCGCCCGACATGACGGCCTCGCAGTGGAGGTAGGAGATTTCCTTGATCTTGAGGGCGCCTAGATGAAAGTTAGTGCGTGAACTTGAAAGTGAGATTGAACGGGAATGAACTTACCCTCGAGAGCAGTGGCGTGCTGGGAACCACGGCCGAGCAGGAGAAGCGACTTCTGGTCCTTGAACTTGAGGCACATCTCCTTGATGCTCTGGTCGAGCTTGAGGATCTCCTTGAACTGCTCGGAGATCTTGGCAAGACCGTCCATGATGTCCATACGCCTCTGGTATTTGCTTGCACGGTCCTCCGACAGAGTAAGAGCGAACATGATCATGCAGACGAATTGAGAGGTGTAGGCCTTGGTGGAGGCGACACCGATCTCGGGACCGGCGTTGATGTGGACACCGCAGTGGGTCATGAGGGAGATGCTGGAACCGACAACGTTGACGATACCAACGGTGAGGGCGCCGCGCTCCAAGCAGTAGCGGAGAGCCATGAGCGAGTCGGCAGTCTCACCAGACTGGGAGACGAAGACGCAAGTGTCGTCACGGAAGACGGGAGCTTGACGGTCGAGGAAGTCAGAGGCAAGCTCGACGGAGATGGGGATCTCAGTCAGGTCCTCGAAAGCACCGCGAACGGCCATGCAGGAGTGGTAGGAGGTACCGCAAGCAATGAAGATCAGACGTCTGCAACGCCTGATGGTGCTGATGTACTGCCTAAGTCCACCAAGAGTCACGGTCTTCTCCTCTGCGTTCAAGCGACCACGCATGGCGTTGACGATCGACTCGGGCTGCTCGAAGATCTCCTTTTGCATGAAGTGGTCGAAGCGGCCCTTCATGATCTCCTGCAGCTCGATCTCGATGGTCTGGATGGCGCGGACGTTGCTGGTGCCGTCGGTCTTGGACAGACGGTGGATGTTGAGCTGGCCCTCGTGGATGTGGGCAATGTCATCGTCCTCGAGGTAGAGAACCTTCTTGGTGTGCTCGATGATGGCGGAGGGGTCGGAGGAGAGGAAGAACTCGGTCGGCTGGGGCATGCCGTCGTCAGACAGGAAAGCGCGCGACTGCGAGCGGTGGAGGAGGGACTTGTCGGCGGAAAGACCGGGGACAGAGAGAAGGTCGTTGCCTCTCTTGAGCGCAACGTTGTGGCTGGCACGCTCGGCGGGAAGAGCCTGACCGTCCTCGGCGTACTCGACGTCGACAAAGTCAACCTTCATCTTCTTCGCGGTCTTGACACCGATGACGAGGGGAGAACCCTTGCGGGCAGCAACAACCTCGCCGGGGAAGTGGACGCTCTTCATCAAAAGACCGAAAGCACCTTGCAACTCCTTGACAACAGCCTTGACGAGGCTGGTGAAGTCGAGGTTGGGGTGCTCATCGAAGATGTACTTGGCCAGCTTAGCGATGGCCTCGGTGTCGGTCTCGGTCTCGAAACGCATGCCCTTGGACTCCAGAAGCACGCGCAATTCCTTGTAGTTTGTGATGATACCGTTGTGGACAATGGCGAACTGCCACTTGGGGTCGGAGCGGTGAGGGTGGCAGTTGACTCTGCTGGGGGGACCGTGGGTGGCCCATCTGGTGTGTGCAATACCGGCGTGGTTGTCAAAGACCTTTGTCATGTCGGGCGCCTCGGCCTCGATGAGCTCCTTCAGCTTGGCGACCTTGCCAACCTCCTTGAAGGCAAAGACCTCGTTCTTCTTGTCGCCATCGACGGCAACACCGGCGGAGTCGTAGCCACGGTATTCGAGACGGGAGAGACCTGTAATGAGAGGAGATTCGTTAGCTCTTGTGGGGATTGCGGGCAGAGATTGAGGGCCACGTACCATTAACGAGGGTGTCGAGAATGAACTTGCGGTCCTTCTCGACGAGGTAGTTGATGTATCCGAAGATGCCGCACATGTTGGCTGTGAGTGAGGGTGGTGTGTAGGTGAAGAGGGTGTCGTGCGGTGGGTGGAAAGCTCAATGGCAGTCCAGGCGGAGCGGTGTGTGTGGGAGGAAGAGCAGGCGGGATGGAAGTGGGGTAATTGCAGTGTTATGATGTGGATGTTTCAGCGAGCGAGCGAGCGAGCGAGCGAGTGTGTTGCGTGATGACAACAAACTGGGAGATGGAATGGTGGTGTGAGTGAGAAGAAGTAAGGCAAGTGAGGGAGGGAGAATGGAATGTAAGTGAGAGGCAGGATTGATTGTTGTGAGGGTGGGCCTTTAGTATATAGGTACTCGGTACTCGTGCACCAGAGCAGTTGGGTCGTAGCGTACACGAGACGACGACGACGCAGGGTCTGGGTCTTGGTCTTGCCGGCTTGGGCCAGCACTCGCCGCAGCACAAACAAAAGACCACGATGCACGTCAGTGACATACACAGGCTCAAACGCGTACAAGTTTCACGTCCGACCTCGACAAGACTCTTCAGCTGCGAATGGGAGGCGGCGGAAGTGAACAGAACATGCCCCTTTTACCTGCAGTCCTGCCTACTCGCTGGTGTCTTGCATGATGCAGTGCATACCACATGTGACAAACACATTTCACCACCACTCCAGCATCAGGCCAGACCAAACCAGAAGAGACACTGGCCGCCTCCGCCGCGTCCAAGCGCCCGCCGGGAACCCACATGCGCAGGAACGTGGCTATAATTAACCTCACCACAGCCTCACAGCCTCACAGCCACCAAAGAAAACATCCTTCTTCAGGGCAGACTAACTCAAGGTACTAACTAACAATTGTCGCGAGAACCGCTCGCGCTCGTGTCCTGCTGCCAATCCCATCCCCCAAGGCACGACTAGCAACGGCTAGTACGAGTGCACTGTTCTGATGTTCGTTTGGGGGGATGCTATCTTTACCACAAGAGATGCTATCTTTGTATCGATGGTACATGTGCCTTACAGAAAGTAGGTACTCTACCTTAGCCCTGCCCTACCGCTTCTCACTTTTCCCACTTTTCCATGTGACGACACTCTACCAATACATGCACTTCTTTCCTCAACGCCTGGAGAATTTCTTCCCATTGAAGCGCCTCAGCCGCTTTTCGCCTTGCAGAATAAACAATAAATGCCTCGGCAACGCAGTACCATTCGAACTAGTTCATTCTAGCTTGCACTGGTAGGGCGGCGTTGCGTTCAGAATTTGTACACACGGCTAGTATTTGTTTTTTCCACTCGTTGAATTCCCTGGTACTCATGTTGGAATAGGAATGGGAGCGAATGAGAAACTTGCTTCGACAGTCTGTTTGATGCCGACCGCAGACTTGATAACTCGGTACCCAGGTACGTTCTTAGATGCATACTGTCATAATCCGCCTCTCGAGAAATTTCCGATAAACATGTCATCATCGCGGCTTAAAAGAATGTTGTAAGCTTCCAATTCGAATCCAACGGCTTCAAGCGCGTGGTGTGGCGTATGCAAACTTCACGCATGTCGCCACGGCCTCTAGGACTCAAAGGTGCTGTCTTTCAAGACACTGCGTTCAATCCGAAGTTACATGTATGTCTTGCACATCATCACATCTCATCACTTAAAAGGTTTGAGCCCATACCCACCATACTGTACCAAAAACCAAGCAAGCCATTCCTCGAGACATGAAGTTAATAATAAGTAATACAGCAACCTGCAAACAATTCTACCGATTCCATTCTTCACCCAAACCTCCAGTAAGCATCAATCAATGCCATCAAGTCACTCAAGTACGACCGCCTTCTCGGCAGTCTCTCCCTGGGTGGCATCTCCGTTAGTGGCATCTCCCTTGGTGTGCTCTCCCTTGATGACCTCTGTCTTGATCGCCTCATCCTTGATAACCTCTGCCTTGATGTCCTTTTCCTTGATAACCTCACCCTTGACACCCTCCACCACCGACTCATCCATTTCCTCAATCCCCACCGCGACTCTAAGCTCGGCCTGAGCGTCGCGCAACTGTTTCTTCAACTTCTCAATCTCCACCCTCCTAGTCTCTGACAATGCTGCGTGGACTTGCATCGCGTCTTGGAGTTGGTAGTTGTTCCGCTGTTTGTCGACGACACGGTTGGACTGCTCCTGCAGATTGGCTCTGACGATGGCGAGTTGTTCTTCGACGCGGGCGACGTGAGTCTGGTTGCGCTCTTCAACCCGCTTGCAGTGTCTCTGATACTGCAAGATCTGCTCCTGACGCTCCTCGTCGCTTGCTTTCGCCTTAGCGAGCTTCTTGAGCGTCTCCGCGTGATGGCTCTTCTCTGCAGAACGCTCTTCTCTGACGCGGCGCAGATCTTTCTCGCTGTGCTCGTACTCGAGCTCCAGGTTGGCGTAGTTCTGCTTGGCCTGGTTGATGAGCCTGTCCTTTTCCTTGACGACCCTGGAGTGCTCTGGCTTCAACTGCTGCACTTGCTCGAGACATTCCTTTTTGCGCTGCTTGTGCTCTTCGTTCAGCTTCAACTCTTCGGCCTTGCAGTCGGCTTCGGCACTCTTGACCTTTGCCGCAGCCTCCTTTTCAATCTTCTTCCGCTGCGCCTCGACACGCTCCACCTGCAGCTTGAATTCCGCATTTTTGGCCCTCTCAGCCGCAAGGAGATTCTTCTGGTTCTTGATTATGCCACTCGCTTCCGCCTTCATGTCATCGAACTTCCCTACCCAAGTATCCTTCAAATCCTCGAGCACCTTGTCATTCTTTGCTTTCGCAGCTTTCTTGTCCTTCTCGGCCGTGGCTTTCGCTTTTTTGTGTGCCGCGATCGCGTCCGCCTTTGCATCGTCCTTCAAAGCTCTGACTTCAGCTTTGTGATCCCGCTTGAGTTTCTGGATCTCCGTTTGGTGCGCGAGTTTATAAGCCTTGTTGGCGTTTTTCTTGCATTTAGGGCAGAGTTGGGACTTGGCTTTCACGGCTTGGGCGTGGAGTTTTGCGGTCTGGGCGGCGGCTTCGGAGTCTGATTCCTCTTCGTCATCCTCATCTTCTTCATCTTCCTCCTCGTCAGCTGCCTCGGATTCATCGACTGTCGTTGCTCGCGTCACAGTTTTGCCACGGGCGCTGCTCGCCTTGACAGCGGATTTCTTGGCGCCGGGAGAGGTTTCCGTGTCCGGTGTCTCGAGCTGTGCAGACTGCTTTCCCTTGTTTT
This sequence comes from Cladosporium phlei, assembly GCA_003614995.1. Lineage (NCBI taxonomy): Eukaryota > Fungi > Ascomycota > Dothideomycetes > Cladosporiales > Cladosporiaceae > Cladosporium > Cladosporium phlei. The sequence continues at coordinate 289,435 of QZFA01000007.1, read as the reverse complement.
TCTTTGCCAACGCCACCTTAGCCGCGACAGTATGTTTCCACTTCGGGACAGTAGCAGGACTGCTCATGTCTTCGAGAACTTCGGGGTCATCGCTGTCGCTGTCGTGCTTGTCTTTGTCGACCTTATCCTTGTCACGCTTGTCCTTCCCACTGCCCTCAACCCCAGCAATCTCCACCAGCTCAGAAAGGAAAGAAACCTCGCCGGGAAGCTTAGTCTTAACCCTCAGAAACAGTCCCACTTTCAGAACCAGCGGAGAATAGATCCTCTCAAACCCACCGCGGCCACCCCTTCCATCTAACGGGATGAACACCCCGACCTTCTTCAGAACAGGCTGCTCGACCAGCGGTGCGAGAGCCCAACGTTTCGAAAGAATGCCGTCGAATGGGGCGGTCAGGAAACCGCCGCTGCCGCCACGCCCGTCCGCCGGAATGAACACTTTGGGTCTCTTCGGGTCGGGCTGATCGCCCGGCTGTTCAAGAGCGCGACGTTTTGAGAGAACACGATCGTATTTGATAGCAATAGTCTCGCCATCACCGGCATCGACATCGTTATCTGGCGGAGTAGACGCTCTGGCTCTTTTCGAGTCGGGCTCATCGGCTGGCGGTACAGAGGCTGAGCGCTTTGGGGTGATGCTGACGTTTGCAGTAGGTGGAGGAGCTTCGGCGCTTGACGCGGTCTTGTCGTCGGCAGGTGTGTGTTCGGGTTGAGGAGAAGGGGTTTCCGCCCTTGGTGTGATGTCGTCGTCGGCAGGTGTGTGCTCAGGTTGAGGCGGCGGAGTATCCGCCCTCGATGCGCTGCCGTTGTCGGCAATCGAATCCTCGAAGTGCTGAGCATGCTGGGTAGATGGCTCGTCAATATCATCAACGCCATCGCCAACGCCATCGCTCTCCGGCGGAGTGGATATCTTGGTCCTCTTCGAGTCGGGCTGATCGGCCTGCTTAAACACCACCCCACGCTTCGGCGTGGCATCAAAATCTTCGGTAGGCGAAGTAGTCGGCGCACTCGAGGGGGAGGTGGTGTCGTGCGCTCTTCCGATCTCGTTTTGAGAGAACACGATCGTATTTGATCGCAATAGGCTCCCCCTCACCGGCATCGACATCGTTATCTGGCGGAGTTGACTCCCTGGCTCTCTTCGAGTCGGGCTGATCGGCCGGCTGTACAGAAGCCGAACGCTTCGGCGTGACATCAAAATCTTCGGTAGGCGAAGTAATCGCCGCACTCGATGTGGTATTGTCGCCGATAATCGTATCCTTGAGTTCCTGCACAAGCTGGGAAGACGGCAAGTCGGTCTCCTCAACGCCAGCACCATTAGCATCGCCATCGGACAGAGTAGACACCTTGGTCTTCTTCGAATCAGGCTGGTCGGCCGGCTGTCCAAAAGCAGGACGCTTCAAGGAGGCATCGTCATCTTCGGTAGGCGGAGGAGTCGTCGCCCTCGACGGGGCGCTGGTATCGTCGTTCATATCATCGAGTTGCTGAGGACCCTGGCAAGTTGGCGGGACGGAGTCTGAGGTCTTGCGGTCTGAGACGGTGTCGACACAGGCGTGGTCTCCAAGGTCAGTGCTTATCATGTCGTTGCGGTTTGTCGAAAAGTAGGCTTGCGCGTCCTCGGTTGAGTGTCCGGGAACATGGTCCCGGGGCAACATCTTGTTGGTGTTCGCGGGTGGTTGTGCCGCCAAGTAGCGAACCTTGTGTGAGTATGCGCGAGTGTGAGTGTGTATAGTTAAGGCTTGATAAGGTCCAAGGATGTGTCGTGGTCGTGGGTGATACTTTGCAAAGTATTGGAGAGAATGATGTAGGAGGATGTCAGGTCGGAGAGGTTGGGGAGCATCAGGTCACTTCCAGGGGCAAATGAAGAGATAGATGAGGCGCGCGGCAGCCTACTCAACAAGGACTATCATGTGAATATGCAGGCCATGTGTCACGCGCAACATCGAGACTGGCCTACTGGTGATCGTGACAGCGGGCTCTATCGGTACATCAATTGGGAGGGGAGAATGGGAACGTGATAGTGACAACTTGTTTGTATTGTGAAAGGACCTACTATCGAGCTGCCTGGGCCTCGCGGTATGCAATTGGCGGACTTGAGCTTCTGATGAGGTCTTGAGGTGTTGATTGGTGGCGACGCCAGTACCAATTTGCTGGTGGGTGTTGGGCAATGCACAGACTGATCACGGCAGATCCATCTCGTCGAAGTGCTGTCTGCCCAGTGCCATGACGAGTCTGTCGTTCTCCTTGGTCAACTTCTTGATGGTCTCCTGCTGCTCGTCCGCCATCTTGTGATAGTCCTCGAGGCGCTGCTTCAAGACCACCAACTCCTGGCTTTGCTTTGCTTGCAAGTCCTGTGCAGGCGAGCCCAACTCCAAACCCGCTAGGCGCTCTTGAAGTCTACGCATGGCCTCGCGACAGTTCTTCTTCTCGTCTTCGACTTGGGAGATCTGCTTGTCCTTCTCCACCAGCTTCGGCACGAGCCTGTCGCGTTCTTCCTTGCCGCGCTGAAGCTCGCTCTTCAAGTCCTTGATCTCGTCCGCCTGCCTCGTGAGGAGCTTCGCGCCCGAGTTGTAGAGCGCGATGAGGTCATCATCGCTCTGAAGCTCGCGCACCTGCCTGAGCTCTCGAGTGAGGTTTCCGACTTGCGCGCTGAGCTCCGTGATATGGCCCTTGAGCTCGGACTTTCTAGCCTCCAGCGTATTGGCCAGGTTGTCCAACTGTCTGTGGACTGGGAAAGGGATTGCAACGTTCTTGAAGAGGCGGTCGACGACGTCTTTGGCGTGCTCGGGTTTGCGATTACCCGGCATCATTTGTGGACGCCGGGTGAGGTGGGGGTTTGGTAAGCGGTCGGTCATGTCGTGTCGTGTCGTGGCGTTGTGATTTCGGACTGCCGCAAAGTGCAACTTATGTGGAAGTGGAAGGCGCAAACGCAGGCAGGCACGTTGCCGCTGCACGTTGCCGAGATGACATGACGACAGCTTCTTCACGTGATTTTGCAGTGAATACACCCGTGAACATCTTTCCTCGCGGATAGAAGCGGCACAGGCCTTGCAGCCCAAAGAGAGTCTCACTCTCAATAGCAGACGGAAGACAATGCTGGCGGGCAAGCTTCCAGTCCTCTGCCGATCAACACCACAATATACCATCCAGCATTTCAAAGATCTCCATCCAGATGCAGTCTGAACTTCTTGTTGGCCCTATCCGTCGGTCTCAGCTCAAACATGCTTCCCAGAATCTCAAATTCAAGCGGCCTCTTCCCTTCCTCTTCAAGCGGCAGCATGAACTTGAAGACAGTATGCTCCTTCGGACAAGTCTTAACCACATTCTTCTTGGTAACAATCTCAAATGAGAACTTCGTATCCTTGACCACAATCCCAGTCATCCCGACTCTGCTCGCGCATCTGCTCCTCACCACCTCCACCATCGCACCATGGTAATCGGCCGAAGCCAAGAACGGACCGGCATCCTGCGCTTCGACATTCGTGCGCTTTCCATCTGCGAGGCCAAGGATTTCGCGCATGTACGCGCACCACATAGCGTGCAGCGGCTCGTAGATCGCATATTTCTGCCGGTCTTTTGGGATTTCGTAGATGCTGAGGGCGCGCTTCTGCTTCGCGGACAAGGGCTTCGGTTTCTTGGATTTCTGCTGTGCTCTCTGCTTCTTCATGCGCTCGTACTGGCGCTTCGCTCGGGCATTTTGCGATGGATCCGGAGATGTCGGTCGAAGGAGGAGTGGACGTTGTTTGACGCGCTCGCGGAAGATGGTGTCTGCGATTTCGGGAGAGTGGGCGCGCTGGAGCAGCACCTCTGCTATGTGTTCCTTCGGCTGCGTAGCCATTTTGGTCTTGTCTTTCACATTATTGTCATGAGGAAGCCCCGCAAGTTTCTTGAGGTCGAGAACAGAGTTCGAAAGTGTGGAGTTGGGGCATGTGAAGAAGCGGACGCTCGAGCCAACCGCCTTGCAGTCATCAATGATTGGGTGGTTCGATGTCGACATCATCAACATCTATATAAAGAAAGTCCTGTGTCCTTCAATCAACGACTTCACTTCGTCGAGACAAATATACAAATAGAGAAACTACAGGCAGCCAGCAGCTTCGCATGAACCGTCTACGGCCACTCGTCAAACCATCCCACCTCACCACCACCATCACCACACTCACAACAAGACGAACCATGACCTCCAAACACATCTTCGCCCCAGGCGGCACAAACGACTCGCCCCAAGCCCAACAATACACAAAAGGCTCCCTTGAAATCTCCCAACTCGACGCCAACCCTTTCACCCAATTCGACACCTGGTTCAAACACGCCACCGCCGAAAAAGTCCACCAGCCCGAAACAGTCACCCTCTCCACCGCCGAGCTCCCCTCGGGCCGCGTGAGCGCCCGCATGGTCTACCTCAAAGAAATGGACGACCGCGGCTTCGTCATCTACAGCAACTGGGGCACCTCGCGCAAAGCCAAAGACGTCGAGTCGAACCCCCACGCGGCTCTCACTTTCTGGTGGCACGAGCTGGAGAGACAGGTGAGGGTCGAGGGACCCTGTGAGAGGCTTACGGCAGAGGAGTCGCAGGTTTACTACGATACGCGGATTCGCGGGTCGAGGCTGGGCGCTTGGGCTTCGAGGCAGAGTCAGGTGCTGAAGGATCGCGAGGAGTTGGAGGGGCAGGTTAGGGAGGTTGAGGAGAGGTTTGAGGGCAAGGAGGAGATTCCTGTGCCGGAGTTTTGGGGTGGGTTGAGGGTTAGGCCGGAGATGGTGGAGTTTTGGCAGGGAAGGCCGAGTAGGCTGCATGATCGGTTTAGGTACACGAAGGATGCGGGTGGGGAGTGGAAGATTGATAGGTTGAGTCCTTAGGTTGGAAAGAGATATGTGGTTTTGGTCGGGTACTTTGAGAAAACTGATTGGTGAAAATGGTGGTCTCTCAGTGGTGAAGGTATGAGAATTATGGGCGGGGCGATATGGTGCTGCCGCGTGTTGAACGCGTTTCTGGCGACCGTGTTGGAGTGTCAAGGTAGTCTCTCAATCATTGCGTTGCATGTTGATGAAAGCTACGTTTGAAATGATGATTGTTTGGTGGTCGCTATCTCGTGCGGTCTATTAAAGTATAAGTCACGTTTTGCATGCCTCGAGACTCTAGGATCATCTTCCTCTGCGCGATCGTAGTTCTAGCAATTCTGACGCAACACCAGCACCAGAGTCAGGTTCCTCAGTTTCAGGCTCGGGTGCGGCGACCGTATCGTCAACCTCTTTGACTGCAGCGTCATCTTCAGGTAGCTTGGCAGATTGAGGCCCATGAGTGGCATCCTGTAGCTGAATCTCGTCTATCGCAGTTCCAGGTCGGGTCGATATGTGCCTGAGCTTAGGGTCTTTCTTGAGCTTGTTCACGGCACCGTGACGTTTGTGCCACACACGTGGAAAGTGCTCCTGTAGCACCTGGATCACAGCATTGGCTTCCAAAGCTGCCCCCTCGCGCTGAAGTAGAAACATGACTCGGATGTAATTGAAGCCCATTCTGTCCTCTTTGATTTGTGGGATCGTATTCCTTGCCCTGAGATGATGTGCCATATCTTCTTCCATGCGATAGAAAGCTACCCATGGGTTCGGCGCCACTGGATGATATAGCATTGCATCAGCTATGTATTCGCCGGCGAGTTTCGGGGATGCTTTTGGAATCATGCTCAAGTACTCGTCGAAGAGTGCGGCGCTTGTAGGCGGGGAGGTGTCATTCTTGATAGTGCGGTGCAAGACTGTTAAAGGTCCTGCTAGCCCGAAAGTACCCTCGATTCCCAGCCGAGTTGCATCGCTGACCACGACGCCTAGGAATCTGACAGCGTCGTCAGCTGTTCCGTCCAGGGATAATTTGGAGTGCCCGCTCACTAGCGCAGCGATAAGATCGTGTCGTCTGCGAGTGCGGTTGCCGCAGGAACCGGAATCACCGTAAGAGACTCTTGTCAGCGGAGCGAATCTCCCGAGCATGCCAGTGCCCTCTTCCATAAACCACGAGATCATGGGTTGTTCGTTGCCCTCCGCTACGAGCAACCAGCCAAGATCATTTCAGCATTCTTTCGTGATCACATGTCGCTCGTCCAGTCCGTTGAGTTGCTTCAACCAATTGAAAGCTTGGATGCCAACGTTCCTAGCAATGGCAAGCTCACGTCGCCTTCTTGCAGATTTGCTGAATGCTTCAATCTCCTCTCGGTGAGCTCTCAGCAGTGCGGCAACTTCTGCGACGGTAGCATCTCCCGAGATTGTGGTAGGAAGAGTGCTGGTGATTGGCTGTGCGCTGAGTGTGCTACGGGCTCTGCAGAAGGGTTTTGGTGTTGTGAGAACAGATCCTCTCCACGTTACAGCACGATTGGTGTGGCGGGTAGTGTGGACAGCCGCCCGTGTTTGAAGGCCCGCCGTGGCCAGATAACCCTTTTGGTCTCCAGCAGCATTGTCAGAGAGATGTATTGTTGGACGCGCAAAGTTCCATGGTAGGCGTGCGCAGTTGAAGTGTGTAACTCTCATGTCTCAGGCAGCGGTATACGAGAGAAGTGTGGTGTCCTGAAGACGAGTTGACGTCAAAGCGGGCAAGAGGTTGGTGTTCGACGTCTCGCTTAAGCATCCAGCCCACCTTTTGTGTAACATCCCTGTTGCAAGACATCGTGTAAGCGGCAAAAAGGCTATGTGATATGTTCAGTATTATTGAAGATTTATATTCATGTGATGATGTTACTCAATAACATTGTTAGTAATTGAGATAGCTTTACCGGCCCACTATCGCTGTTCGGCGATCCTGGATTTACAATGGGCTTCCGGAGCGTTTATTGCATAGTGGACCGGCGAGAGAGTGGCAACACTCAGATGAAAAGCACTCTACAATCACCTGTAGCCTTCGTGTTGCATACCATCAGATTTCGCGATCAATGTCACATGATTTGCCAACGAGAAAAATAGTCAAAATTGGAGACAAGAAAAAGGCTTTCGATTTCGTAGCAGAGAGCGGCTATGGAACTGTGACCCATGCTCGTATTGCAACTACAAAGAGTTGACGATGGCGGTGTAGGCGGCCTTCTTGTTGCCGTTGCCGTCGAACAGAAGGGGGCTGGACTCCTTCCTCCATGACTACACATGTTGGTCAGTAAATTTTTCGGGAAAAATCGATTTTGTCGATTTCTTTTCGATTCTTCGACTGTCCAGGACGGATGTACACTCACAGTGTTGTCTGTAATCCCCCACGAAGTAATACCCACGCAGTTCTTGACGTTCAGGCAAGAGTTCTTAGCCTTCAGGTAGTCGGCGGACGCAGCACCAGCGATATCGAGCTCGGTAACGGCACATTCGGGAGCAGCAGCGCAGAGGGCCTTCATGGCCTCCTCGACACCGTCGGCACGAGGCCAGCCGCTGCCGTTGGAAAGGTGCATCTGGGAGCCGATTCCTAGATAAACCAATTATTAATCAATGATCAAGTATCTAATGTTAGACCAGAAGCCTAGTGATCTTACCATCGATAGGAATTCCGGCTGCGCGCCACTTCTTGACGTATTTGATCATTCCTTGGGTCTTGCCGTAGTTGGCAACGTCAAGGTTGTAGTCGTTGATGTACAACTTGCAGGCGGGGTCGGCCGCGCGGGCAGTCTCGAAGGCGATGCGGACGTAGTCCTCGCCGATGATGTTGAACCAGTGGCTCTGCCTGAGGGTTCCGTCTTCGTTGAAAATCTCGTTCATGACGTCCTGGGCTTGTTAGCGTCTTTGCTGATCGTTTCAGGAATGTCTCTGTGCTTACCCAGACGAAGATCTTGCCCTTGTAGCGGCCCATGACGGTCCGGATGTGCGTTTGCATCACGGAAATCAGGGTGTTCTTGTCGTTGATCTGGGAGACCCAGGCAGGCAGCTGAGAGTGCCAGACGAGCGTGTGACCACGGATGAGCTTGCCGTTGCTCTGGGCCCAGTTGACGACAGCATCGGCACCAGTGAACTGGAAGTTGCCACGCGAAGGCTCAGTGGCATCGAACTTCATCGCGTTCTCGGGGGTGATTTGACCGAAGTTGGCCTTTGCGATGTTGCCGTTGTTGCCTGAGAGGCCGCCGATGTCACTGGCAGTGCCCCAGTACCTGTGAGTTGTTAGTATGAACGACTTGGACGATTTTCTTGGATCGTCAACTGGACATACTTCTTTCCCTTTGCCTTGAAGCCAGCGTCAAGGTTAGCCGCAGCACGCTCCTCGATGTTGGCATCAGGAAGGGCCGCCGCAGAAGCGAGCGACAGAACCGAGAGAGCAGCAATGGCGTTGGAAATGAGCATTTTGGCGGTTGATTGGAAGAGTGATGGAAGGATGTGATTGTAGTTGTGTTGTGTTGTGTTGTAAGAACGATGGGGGTCCTGCCCTAACTATTTATCTTCTCTTCGACCTACCTGAGTTATCGATCTACTGAGTGGTGGTCCAGTCGTCCAAAGGCCATTGCATACAACCACGCCAAGTGTAGCAAGTATAGTGCATCCACAGGGGCTGACACTATGGCCATAGTGGCTCCAGCAGTGAATTGTGCAGATTAGCCGTACAAGCTCGCAGGATAGTGCCGCATGACACCCAAGACCTGCAGCAGAACGCAACCCTGTGGGCTTGTAAGAGTTGATGTTCGCGCGGCAGATGCTTGTTGATGGACACTCCGTGCTGAAAGAGGACAGAATGACACGGAGGCCGTCGAATGGCGCTCGGTTAAATCTGGGGAGCGTGGTCAAACGTGGGCTTGGTGGTTTTGTCTCCACAAAGCAGATTCTTCGGGACGTGGCTGAAATCGCTTGACAGCATGCCGAAATGACTGGCCAGTGGGAGTGGCTTTGCACTGTAGCCGGTCCTTCTCATCGGCCGGACGCAACCTGTTAACGACTCCTGCTCTAGTACAGGAGCATCGAGCGCGGTGCTACTTTGATCACGAAACCGCCCATGCCATCAAACCATCCGCCTCCATGGAACTAACGAGTCAGCTTGCAGCTTCTTCACATAGCCTAGACTCTCGGTCGATACCTCGACGCTCTTGAGGAGTAGTCTCCATCCGGATAATACCTTAGAACACCTTGGCACACGGCGATCTTGATTATCAGCGCTGCGCGAGTGGTGGGAATGCGAAACGCTAATCGAGCTATAACTCGGGTATCCTCGTATTATCACTCTTTGATGTCGAATGAGGTGTGACTTGGTCAAGACGTACAGTAGGCTGAATAATGTGTGCAGGCGAGGTCCTCGGACCGGCGGAGTCGCCCTTCGTAGTTTCATCCGTAGATCGCTACGTTCGGTTACAGGTCCGTAGTACGACGAGATAGGAGAGTGTTGATACCACACAAGTGCGGAGGCGTTTAAAACTAATTCGCCTGTGTGCAACTAGACGTATGGAGAACTTCGGGGTCCACAACGTGCTCAACTGGTGCGCGTGTGATGACAACACCACGGAAGATCCTTCTCCGACGATAGAGTAGTCTCATCAAACTGTACGACTGCGGACAAGCTGAATAGTAATCTGGAAATGTGGCGAAAGGCTGGTGGGAGTATCGTTCATATCTGAACTCCCCCTGCAATTAGCTGTCATGGTAGTAAGAACGTCCTTGATGGACGCTTCCAGGGTACATACCATCTCACCAAATGTACTGTTATCTGCGGGTTCGTGTTGACACGAGCAATGCATCTCTTTAGCGGTGCCAATACAAAGACTGTAAAGACTGATTTATCAAAGGGTGTCCTCAGCATTCACGTCTCGTCGGATTTTCTCAAACCACGATGTACTACATTAGGGATTCGAGTCGGTCTGGCCATATCATTCCGCAGAGAGAGCTTTGAGTGATAAATTATGTTTACAGGGGTGAGAGCCTTGCAGCGATCAGTACAAGGTATCGATAAGCCTTGCGATTAAGGCTCGAGCGCTCGTATCCCTCCCAAAGCCTAGGCGCACTATAACTTCACCATCCCACTCTTCAGCGATTGCCAGTGCTCAGAATTAAATGGTTCATATGCCTTAGCTCCTGGCGGAAGCCAGAAGAGCTTGTCCTCGCTTGCAACCTTTGCGATGACCTCCGGGTCAACACCTTCCCTCTTTGCCTGGCCCTTCTGGATTTTGAAAGTCCCAGTGTACGATAGTGCGGACTTGGTCCTCAAGAACAGAGGGACTGCATAGCGGGGAAGACGATCGATGGCGTACTGCGCCAGTCCAGCTAGATCGATTGTATCAGGCGAGACACCTGAAGACAAAACGATGGCAGCGCAACCGCATCGACCGTCTGCATTCGGCACGCTCACGCCGTAGACGTTGCATTCGTCGATCTCCGGGTAGCTGCCGACGACATCCGCGACCTCGTTCGTCGAGACGTTCTCGGAACGCCATCTGAATGTATCGCCAAGACGGTCGACGAAGAAGACACGTCCGTCCGCGTCTTGTCGCATCATGTCGCCACTGCGGAACCAGAGGTCGCCTTCAGCGAATGCATTCCTCATCCACCGCTTGTCAGTCGCCGCGTCGTTCTTGTAGTAGCCGCGGAACACTGCGTCTTTCATCTCAGGCTGCACACGGTGTAGAACCTCGCCCGGCTCCCCGACAGCGCTGAGCTGAAGGAACCCATCTTCCCCACGAACGACATCTTCGGTGTCAGGGTCGATTTTCACGCGAACTTCAGTCTCACCATTCCAGAAATTCCAAAGTAGGCCGCGGAGAGCGATGGCATCTCTGGTGAACCCGTTCCTGTTCTGGTTGAAGGTGTTACCAGTACCATCCGTGGCAGCATAAAGCTCATGGATCGTGGGAATCTGGAAACGTTGTCTGAACTTCTCCCAGACATCTGGACGAAGTCCATTCCCCCAGGCTTCTTGAACTTTGTGCTCCCTCTCTAGGGGGTGGACAGGCGCGTTGACCAGGTACCGGCAGAGCTCACCGACATACTGCAGTCTGTTGGCGCCGCTGGCAAACACCTCAGGCCAGAATGTTCTGTGCGAGAACTTCCTCCCCAGAGCCATAGCCGCGCCTGTGAAAATGGTTGGGAGTACGCAGAGACCCTGCGCGGAGCCATGGTAGAGTGGCAAGCATGTGTACATCTTGTCACCCCTTTTGAGTCCCAGATGTAGAGCGATGGCCCGGGCGGTCATGATCCAACGACCTGCGGAGAGGAACACCGCCTTGGGCTTGCCAGTTGTGCCCGATGTGTACATGAGGCTTCTTAGGTCGGTGGGCTCTATTCCTGAGGACCTCGCAGCTGGTAGTGGCGTCGAGTCCAGGCAGAGATTGGCGAGATTGTCGTCGTAGTACTGTATCTCGATCTGACTTGTCGCAAAATCCTCTCTTGAAGGCTCGACCAGGTGCTCGATGGCTTTGTCTGCAAGTATGTGTCTCGCATCGACCAGCTATGTTGAAGATTAGCTTTCTCGTCGGTCGTACAGAGTTTGCTGAACGTCATGCCGACTGACCTTGACACAGTGCCGCAACGACTCGCCAGTCAAGTTGCTGTTGATGAACGCCGGGCAAGCACCGATGCCTTCGAGTGCATACCACAGCATCAAGTAGCTGGCACTGTTCGGCCCATCAAGAGCCACAACTTCGCCCTTTTCGATGCCGAGATCGTTCATCAGCCAGTTGCCGATTCGCTGCACTGCCAGATAGAATTGCTTGTAGGTCCAGAGCAAGCCGTCGAATTCCAAGAAAACATGGTTGGGTAGATCCTGCTTGGCCCAATCTTCAAGACAATGGTACACCAGCATCCTGTCCTCTGTCCGCTTTTGGATCGTGAACTCCATGGCTTTGGCGGTGGCATTACTGCGACTGCCTGTTCGAAGGTCATGTCGAATGTGGAACTTTGCGTCCAGATATGCTGCCGTGGCAGCGATGCCCGACAAGGTCGCGGCGACTGGGACTGAGGTGAGATGTCAGCATCAGCTAGAATGGGACAGAATGGAGCCACTCACGAGCCATAGTCACTGCCCTAACTCGCTCAATATGGCTATCTCAAATTGCTTACAAGGAGCAAGTGGCCGTGAACAAATCTTGCGAATATGCTGGGTACTGCATCCGCTGCCCCTTGCGAAGGTTAACGGCGCGTATGTGAAGGTTTGTTCGACTGCCTCGGCCAAGAACCAACATTAGCGGGGAATGTAGATCAGGTACCTGAGTCTCTCAGAGGTCAGCGCATTCTGATGTCAGTTTCGAGCTGATGATATGAGCGTGTTGATGTGCCCGCCAGCTCGAGATGCGATCACTTTGCGATCAGTCTCTTGGCGGTCAAGCTGTACTGACAGTAGATGACGGCTGATGGTATGAGCGTCAACGAAATACCAACACCAACTGGTTCCTCCCTGTAAGCCTTGAGACTGGGACAATGTTGGTTTCGAATAAGCTGCGCTCCCTGTTAATAGAAATTATCTATGCCGTCCGGACGCTCCTCCCGAATGCTTTTCTCGTCCAAGCATCCTCTCGGAACACAGCATGCAGCTTGCACTATACATTTGCAGTGTGTGAAAAGTTCTCCCAAAATGTACATAAGACTCGCCTTCGCGATGCAGCCTGCGGGTGCCTTGCGCAAAAGCAGCGTTCTTGTTCGCCGCCGTTCCCATCATAGCTCCTCTATCCCGTGTTGTTTGTTGCTGGGATCTATTTCGTAAGCTTCTTGGCCTCTTCCTTTGCCTGCGAACCGAGCTGCTCGGCCTTGTTGACGGCAGCGTTGGCACCCTCCTTGACCTTGTCGGCGACCTGGCTGAGCTTGCCCTCGGCAGCGGCAAGACCGTCCTGAGCCTGGAGCTCGAGTCTCTTCTCGCGACCACCCATGCTGTTTTGTTGTTAGTTTGAGAGCTCAGTTTTCTCGTCATCTCGAGCTCGGGGTCTCGTGAGATATAACCCGGGAATACGTACTACCAGTGCTGGATGTAACGGTAGCCCTGGGTTGTCTGAGCACCAAAGTTGACCATGTGGCATCCGAAGAGAAGGTAGTTCCTAGGCTGAACAGCCATGGCGTAGCGCATGAAGGTAGTGCTGTAACCGATAAGAGCAGCGGTCATTGGACCGGAGATACTGTTGTTGAGACCATGGTCAGCCTCGCGTTCAGCAGTAGCCTGCCCAGTACAGCAGAAACGACGCGCATATGGTGGCATTGGCGCAAAGATACGCAACGTACATCTCGGGATCTTTCTGTGTGTCCATAACGGCGGCAATGGGAATACCGAAGTTGGAGGCCGGGCCCCAGAAGTCTACACGATAGAGCGCATGTCAGCCTGTGTTCGCGAACCGTCTCTTTTTATCCCAGCCATTGAACTCTTGCGCATTCATCCTACGCATGATCGAAGCATCCTGCGCGCGCCCTCCATCCACCTGCATCTCTTGTTTCCTCGTCTTTATCGGGTGAAGACTAACGGGTTGAGCAGAAGTAGTCTGCGACCGGGTTGGCCCGGATTTTGGCGTTGAGGGCTTTGATTGCGGCGGCCATTTTGTTGACTTCGAAATGCAATTCCTCGGTATGTGATATGGAGGTATAGTCGTTGGAGTAGTCGCGATCGCGGTCGTGTGAGGTTCGGCTCCGGGTTTGAGCAAGCAAGCAACAGCTCCGCACGATGGGACGTGCACCTCTAAACACAGGTCTCCGGGCAAAAGATCACGATCACATGCCGATAAGTAGAACATCAGAGGCAGAGTGAATTTTACAACGAGTGAGAGGGTACTTGTTTGAACGGCTGAACAATTGATATCATGATTGAAGCGCTTATAACTGGGCGCATTCACTATACTATTTGATTTGGCCCATCTTTGTGGTGCCTTTCGATTTGAAACCTTCAGTTCCCGTATCACCTTGCCGTAAATCCTCGGTAGCATTTCGAGTTTCGTACGGCCGTGGGTCAGGAACAAGGTGCCTTTCCCAAACTTTCGATCATGGGGCAGGTTTTTGGTGGTGATCGTACTCGCGTCCAGGTGAAGCTGACTGAATAGGAGTTGCTGTAATCATGCGAACTCAGTGCCGCCACTCTGGGACGCGCACACTGGCAGAAATAATTGGTTCATCACCTCGGAGGGAAGCCACGGCCACCAGGGGGAGGAGCGAAACCGGGTGGGCCGCCAGGTGGGCCACCGAAGCCCGGAGGAGCAAATCCAGCAGGCGGGAAACCTGGTGGAGGGAAACCGGGAGGACCTCCACGACCAGCGAATCCAGGGCCACCAACACCAGCTGCCGGACCCTGCAGTCCAATGCCAGCACCTCTGCCCGCCGGTCTGCTGATGCCTGTGCCAGCCGCCATAGCCACGGGGACGCCTGCCGCTCCAGGCGCACTGGTTCCGAGTCTTGCGCTGGGGTCTGCAGGAGGCGGTCCATCGAGGGAGCAGGACACCACGTTGGATCCACGGACAATGGCCAGGCCGAGGGCGCGCTTCTCTTCGGTCTCGACGGTTTGTTGGGCACCGCCTCCAGGGGCACCTGCCTTGGTCTTGCGCTTCACTCGGCGGAACTCCTCAGTATCGGCGAGTACAAGATTCATGTGCTGTGCTGTGTCAGTCGAGGCGCATGCAGTGTGTATCCTGGGCGAGGGAGCGCACCTTGTCGAAGGCCAACATCTGGCCCACGAGCTGTCTTCCGTCCTTCATGGTTGCGCGCATCTTGTGGTTGATCTGATGCGACTGTAAGCGCGTGCATTATATCGAGATCCGAGCGTATTGTAAACTTACGAAGCCTGTCTAAAAGTCCGAATCGTCAGCTGTGTCTGTCAACATTGGAGCATCGCCGTAGCGGTTTGCGCGCGCGACTCACCATCTTTCCCTGCTTGTTCGTTGCGGCCATGTTGGCGGAGTGCGTGGCTAAGCACGACTGGTTGTGTGATCGGTGGTGATGGGCGGACGTGGTGTATCTGTATCTGGCGCGCAAAGTAGCAATGGTTGTAGCGATGCGGTCGAGACCCTAACCCTGATAGTACTAACCCTAAGTGGAGTCATGCATCCTTGGCGCGAGCGAGCACACTTCTCAAATCCAAACCATCGAGCGACGCCAGCTTTTCGACTGACAGCGACTTCGATAAATCCACGACAACCCGGGACGACTCACATCCAACAAAATGGTACGGCCACCTGCTACACACCCACGCGGATCGAATTCTTGAATTGGAGAAAATTTGCCGGCTGGGCGCGAGAGATGGAAAGATATGCGACGAAGAGATTGAAGGACGCCGGGCTGGTGGAGCAAAAGAACAACGACTAACATATCTTCCACGGTACAGGCCATTGGAGAATCCTCGCAGCAGCAGGCCGACGGCCAGAATGTCGTCTCTCAGGGCGCATCTGAGAAGGCTGCCAACCCCATGCGTGAGCTGCGCATCCAGAAGCTCGTCCTAAACATCTCCGTCGGCGAGTCTGGTGACAGACTTACTCGTGCCGCCAAGGTGCTCGAGCAGTTGAGCGGTCAGACCCCCGTCTACAGTACGTGAACACCAGCAACACCAGACGCATCTCCCCCAGAGATTGCATGAGGACGATGTAGGGTTAACACTGCCACAGGCAAGGCCCGCTACACCGTCCGTACCTTCGGTATCCGCCGTAACGAGAAGATCTCCGTCCACGTCACCGTCCGCGGCGCCAAGGCCGAGGAGATCCTCGAGCGTGGCCTCAAGGTCAAGGAGTACGAGCTCCGCAAGCGCAACTTCTCCAAGACCGGCAACTTCGGTTTCGGTATCTCCGAGCACATCGACCTGGGCATCAAGTACGACCCTGCGATCGGTATCTACGGCATGGACTTCTACGTCGTCATGTAAGTGAAGCCATATGTTGATGCGACTGACGATGATTGCTAACATCAATTTCAGGTCCCGCCCCGGTGAGCGTGTCGCCCGCCGTCGCCGCTGCAAGAACAAGGTCGGCGCATCCCACAAGGTCAACTCCACCGAGGTTGTCAAGTGGTACAAGAACCGCTTCGAGGGCATCGTCAGGTAAAGAGATGATGGTCGTCGGGGATGAAAATTCACACAGGGTTTTGGCATGGCGCAACAGCGAAGCTATTTTCCATAGCAAGAGGACAATCCGGCCTATCGGAGCTTCACCTTCTACGCTTGAGCAAGATCACCAAAATGGAGGCCTCGTCCAGTACGAGCTTGCCGCTTAACCATTGATCACTGCCTCTACGCTTTCGCTTTTCAAGTTTCCTGGTGGAATATCGGGTTCAGACGTGGAAAGGGTAGGTTGGATTATTGCTTTCCTATTGATCTCGCTACTTGTCATATCGTAGCCCGTTTGGCTTTCATTCAATGCATACCGAACTGTTCGGCTTTCAACCCGCTGAATATCCTCGTATTGATTCATCACGCAAAAACGCAAAGCAGCACCGCAAGGCCACCAAGCGCCGTGAAAGCACCCTTCGACATGGCAGTCGCTCCACCAGCAGCGCCTCCAGTCGCAGAAGATGACTCGGACGCAGACGCAGACTCGCTTCCAGACGTAGCCGAAGCATCCTCACCACCACTCTCAGTGGCACTCGCCGACTCAGTCGCCGAGCTCTCCGCAGTCGTCGACGAGCTCGCAGCTCCCGTCGTGCTACTCGCAACCTCCGCCGTCGAACTCGCCGTCACAGACTTGTAAGCGGCAGTCCTGTCCCCAAACTTGAACCCATCGTCCGCAGCAGAAACTCTCACTCCGCCGACGAGCGCATCCGGTCCACCGACGGTCAACACGCGGCCTGCGATGTGTGCCTCGCCGCTGATGGCTGTCGCGGTGTAGATTCCGCCGTTCGGGACCGTGAACGCTGCGATTTGGGTGAGGGTGGGTAGTTCGGTTACTCCGGCGGTGCTGCTACTGCTGACGGAAGATGTGGCAGTGGCGGTGGTGCCGTTTTGGGTTTGGAATTCGGTCACTTCGGGATCGCGCAGGCTGTAGGTGGGGGATGGGTTGGGGTCGATTTCTTGCTGGGATTGGGGGAGTGGGCGGGCGTGGGGTGCTGCTCGAGTTGTTAATTGTTGAGCAATTGGATTGTAATGCGCGTGCGGTGTAAGTGCTGAAGCTCGCCACAGTTTGCACTGCTTTGCGAGAGCTTGAGCGGATTGTGGTATGTGCGAGTACTTACAGGCTATCGCGGTGCCCAGCAGGCCGAGTGCTAGAAGGTACTTCATGTTGTCTTGAGAGAGTCGCTTGTGCGAGTATTTTATGCTTGTTGCCTGAATGCGATGATGTTGATGTTGGTTGGTGTTGGTGTTTTGTGGGTCAAGCTTCGGATGGGTGAGCTTTGGGTGAGCTTGAGCTTGAGGAGAGGGCTCGTCGTTGCCAAATTTTGCAAACGGAAAGCGGTGGAAAGAGGAAACTCGAATCTTTCGACACCACTAGCAATTGAATAGGGTACGAGTGTACTGTAGTAAAGGCGTCTACGGCTTCCCTTATCTATCGCACAAACAAACGAGAGCTACTGGAGCGACGGCGGGGAGCTGCATCCTGTATCTACCCTGGCCGCCTGCAGTCTTGCGTCTTCATGCATCGGTTAGCGTCACCGCCACTCCTCCCAAGAACCTTGGAAACAATCACAATCCGGCCTTCCTCTTTCAGATTGATGCCAAATCTTCTATCCTCGGTTCGAAGATACGCGAGAGAATAGCAGCCTCCGGGACATATAGACGACCACACGGACTCCCACCCAGCTACTTTAACCAGCATCAGCACACCGACCCACCGACAAAGGCATTGTTGTGCTTCGTGAGGCAGGTACAGCAATTACTGTGCGTCCCATGCTGTGCCACCAAGATGCCGAAACGCCAATGCCTGAATGTCTCACATCGGGTTGCAGTTGCAGTCGTAGCCGACATCCGCGTGGGGTTGGACATGTATAGCCGATGCGATAGTAGTACTACTAGGCAACAACGCGAAGAAGCAGCCAAGCGAATGCAACGAAGCACGTAACACTCGCCGAGACATACTAGCACGACGAAAGATGTAGGACAAGAAGAAAGTCGACAATCTCAACCCTCCTCATTATTCCTAGATTTTACATGTACTAACCCAGGTATCCCCCAATATACCATACATACAGGACAAAAGAAAATGTCTGTCGACTAAACCGTCTAGGTGAATGTCCAAAACCAGGGACTAATCCAACATCCACAACCACCCTCCCTCCCTCTACACAACCCCCACCAGAATCGATAACATCACTCTCACAAAGCAGCAGCAACACCAGCCAGCACCAACCCAACCACACCAACAACGCCACTCCTCAAGCTGCCCGCACCACCGGTCGACTGCTCAGTCGAGCCAGAAGATGTAGCCGAAGCACTACCGCTCGCGGCAGCAGAAGTCGAACTAGCACTGGCGCCGGACATCATGCTGGAAGCCATGCCAGAAGCCGAAGACATGGCCGAAGAAGCGGACATGGAAGCGCTGCCCATCATGGAAGACATGGAAGAAGACATGTCCATCATCGAAGAAGAGCTCATCATGCTGCTGGGCGCGGCAGTCGAGCTGGCGGAGCCCTCGCAGGTCGCGGCCGTGGGCAGGTTGGTGACGCCTTGGCCTGCGCAGAGCGAGTTTGCGAATTCGATGGTTTCTGGTTGAAAATATGCGTGTTAGTTTTGGTGCGACCTTTGTGCTACAGGTTGCGTTTTTTTTTTGGTGTCTAGGACTTACTCTTCTGGTCATCCTCCTCACAAGCCTTGCTAACACAGCACGAGAGGTTGGCGATAAGACCCTCGGTGCTGCAGATGCACTTCACATCCAGGGAGCCGCAGTTGCCGAAGCTGGTTCCGACACAGGTTGCGGCGCAAGCAGGGAGACCGGGGATCTGGGCGGCGGCGAGGGTCGAGAGCAGAGCTACGGCTGCGAGGGTGAAGGAGGCGTGCATCTTGTAAAGTTGTTGTGGTAGTATTATCGTGTGTAGATTGGTCCGGTAGGTAGTAGTAGTAGTAGTAGTAGTAGTAATATATTATAAAGGAAAGACTTGTCGAATGTATTTGTTTCGTAGTTGCTTGCTTGTCAATCAGTCAGATCAAAGGAAGAAAGGGCAGCGCATACAGCAGGCGGGGGGAGATGTCTCAACTACTTGTACCCCAAACGGTTCCTGTACTATTGACTTTCTGCAGCCCGGTTCGGGCTGTCCCTGTGATGAGGAATCAAAAGAAGGGCATGGATGCGATTTAGATTGACCGTTGGTTTGGTTTGGCGGTGCCATTGGAGAGCTGGAGAGCTGGCTGGAATGCTCGGGCCTAGAGCTGGCCGGGTGACGCCCTTGGCCCCCATTGTCCCGGAATGGATGGATCGATGTACAGAAGTCTATTTTGTTTTCCCTCCATCACACAACCTCCAAGCTTTAAACTTGGGGTGGGTGTTCTCTTGTTTCATCGTACATCCCTAGTGCATACCGATGATGTAGCCTGGCATCGACGTAGGTAAACTCGATTTTTTCCGTGATTTTCAAAGGCTTATCGGTTGCAGAGGATCATTCCGCTCGAAGGATCAAATGAAAGGCCACAGCCCTGGTACCTTGCACCTTGTACCTTTGAAGCCGTTGTAAGCAAGTAGCTTCCGCAAAAGTCACAGGCTCATGGCCTCCACGCCACAAGCGAAAGGATGACAGTCATCTATTGGTGTCAGCAATCCGCGAGGCTTCACGGATGAAAGGGAGGCGCCGCTGTAAAGTTGACTTTTTGAACCGTTCTGCAGAAAGGTGAAACACATACCATAAAACAATAGTATGTACACATACCTCCCGTCCCTACACTATGATCAGTATCATCCTGACATCCCAACTTCCGTCACAGCCAAAGGACCAAAAGCGCGTGTCTCCCATGCCCGGAGCATCTTGAAGTCACGCATCTCGCATTCGCCAATAATCGCGCGCATTCTCTCTCGGTAAGACTATCGTGTCTCATCAGGGGAGAGTTTGGTGTAAGCTTCGAGTACCCTGTTCCATAAAATTAAAATTAAACATGCTGACGTCCGAAGAGACAAGAGAAAGTCAATCCATCCCACAACAGCGTGGCCGCCTTTGAGGGCATAGCTCCGCGTGCGTCCTCGTGGGCGCGAGTGCAGCTGATTAATATTACACCTTCAGAGGGACTTGTTTGCCTGCGCAGTTCCCCGGATCTGGCCGAAATGAAGTCCAAGATGCGAGTGGTTCAGGACCTCTTACGTAGGAACATCTTCGATCCTCCACCTTTGGGTTTCCGAAGCCTGACTCATGGATATCGGACTCATCAACGATGGCATCTGGAGAACACCTACCCAGCCAAGTACCAATATACCCCTCACAGCAAACAGACCAGGATTCATTCAAGGAATTGTTTGGACATTTGGATACTTTTTTGTTCATCCGACTAACGCTAGCCATGCATCCGTCATCATCATCCTCATGAAAAATAAATCACCTACTACCTTGCAGCCATTACGCTAAAAAGCAGCTTACATGTTGACGGCAGTGCGGAAGTTCTCGCCGGCGTAGACGGCCTTGTCACCAAGTTCCTCCTCGATACGGAGGATCTGGTTGAGCTTGGCAAGACGCTCAGAACGGGCAGGGGCACCGGTCTTGATCTGGCCAGCACGGAGACCAACAACGATGTCGGCAATGGTGACATCCTCAGTCTCACCAGAGCGGTGAGAGACCATGACACCCCAGCCGGCGGCGAAGGAGTCCTTGGCGGCGTTGATGGCCTCGGTGATGGTACCGATCTGGTTGACCTTGAGGAGGAGGGCGTTGCAAGCCTTGGTCTCAATGGCCTTCTTGATGAACTCGGGGTTGGTGACGGTAAGGTCGTCGCCGACAATCTGGAAGTCGGAGGTCTTGTAGAAGTAGCTCCAGGCCTCCCAGTCGTCCTCGGCGAAGGGGTCCTCGATGGAGACAATGGGGTACTTGGAGGCGAGGTGCTTGTACTGGTCGGCAAGCTGCTCGTAGGTGACCCACTTGCTCTTGTCGGAGTTGGGGTTCTTGAAGTCGAGGTCGTACTTCTTCTCGTCGGCCTTGTAGAACTCGGAGGAGGCAACGTCCATGGCGATCTTGATCTGACCAGTGTAGCCGGCCTCCTCGATGGCGTCGGTGATGAGGTCGAGAGCCTCCTCGGCGGTCTGAATGTCGGGAGCGACACCACCCTCGTCACCGACGTTGCCGGCGGACTGACCGTACCTCTTCTTGGTGAGGGACTTCAGCTTCTGGTAGACCTCGGCACCCTGGCGCATGGCCTCGGAGAAAGAGGGAGCAGCGCTGAAAGAGGTCAGTATACTGGTCTTGCGATTCTTCGACTGCAGCAAAACTCACCTGGGGACGATCATGAACTCCTGGAAGGCAAGGCTGCCACCGGCGTGGGAACCACCATTGACGACGTTCATGAAGGGAACGGGAAGAACGTAGGGCTTCTTGGTGCCGGAAAGGTCGCTGATGTGGGCATAGAGAGGGACACGCTTCTCGGCGGCGGCGGCCTTGGCCACGGCCATGGAGACACCGAGGATGGCGTTGGCACCAATCTTGGTCTTGTTGGTGGTGCCATCGAGCTTGTTAAGGAAAGCGTCGACGGCGGCCTGGTCCTTGACGTCAAGGTTCTCCTTGATGAGAGCCGGGGCAATGATCTCGTTGACGTTGGCGACGGCCTTGGTCACACCTGGAGCTCATTGTCAGAGCTGGTCCCGTATGCATTTTCCCGTTGTTCGTGTTTCCTTACCCTTGCCAGCCCACTTGCTCTTGTCACCATCACGGAGCTCGCAGGCCTCGTGGGAGCCGGTCGAGGCACCAGAGGGAACGATGGCGCGGTGAAGGCCGGTCTCGGTGACGATGTCGACCTCGACGGTGGGGTTTCCACGGGAGTCGTAGACGTAGCGGGAGTGGATCTTGGAGATAGGCATGATGGCGGTTGCTGGAGAAGACGATACTTTGGTCAGCGAGTGAGCTATTGATATTGACGGACAGGGAACGGGTCCAGCAGTGCTACGAAGACCCGAGTTGTTCCGTGAAATGCGGAGTCCCGTGGGCAGCGAAGTGAAGACGGGGACTAATGTGGGTAGGATGGTTAGTGGATGCGTACCTTTTGCTTCTCTTTGGTTTGTGTGTCTGAGAAGGAGGAGAGGATGGATGTCGTGAAGATGTAGAAAGCGGTGACTTTGACTCGGAGTCTTGGAGGGGTTGAGAAAAATTGGCGGGGCTCGTCAGCTCGTCAGGCACACAAAACGACTACTTCATCTCTCAACAATTCATCTCACGGCTAACTACATCATCTACTCTGGTGCTACTCTTCCGGCGCGAAGACGTCGACATATCGACCATATCGAGCCCATCCGCCTCCATCGAGTTTCCTGTACACATGGACATCACAAACACACACCATCATCGACCATCTGATTGGCTCCCCACCACACCGAGAGCTATCTGCAAGCCGCCGAAGTACGGCCTCTCGGCGTGGCAACGTGTCAACGATTGAAACGACCACCAAAATGGTCTGGTGGCGTAGGCTGCGAAGAAGAAATACTTGAAGGTCTTTGAGATACCCGAAGATGGTTGCTTCCTCATTCAGTGTACAAAAGAGACACATCCTGCATTTAGGGTTCGGGTTGGGGCTGGGTCTCGAATGCTCATATGCAGGTGGTAGGCGTAGGAAATGGCACAGTCGATCAATACATGTTGTTACGACGTACATAGCAATGGTAGATCTCGCCTCCGAATTACTGGTACTGATGGTGATATGCCTCAGTTGCTGGTAGTTGCTGGTAAAACGAAGAACCCCCAGAAGTGGCTCTCCGATACCTGACGTCTAACCAACCAGTCCGAAATCCCAAAGACGTCCTGTCAGACCGCTTAGGTATGGACTCAAGGAAAACGATTTCAACGCCTTTTTTCGGCGGCAGTATGGTCTCGATCATAGGTTGCCTGGATACATTTACAAGTAGAACCCTGCATTGATTACAGTACACCTTCGACTACACCTCATCTTGCACTTCCCCGCTTCGTGGATTGGTAAGACTTCTCGGCCATCATCGCTGACATGCTGACATCTCTCAATCATCAATCATCGTCCACTTCAATCACAATCACCAGTTCTATCTTCATCCTGAGAACAGAGAATAACCCAAATCATCCAACTCCAGCACAAAACACTCACCATGCCGCCAACACCAAAGTAAGTTACACACATGTCATGAAACAGCTCATGACCCGCCACCTCCACGGTCAAAACTAACAACTCCTGCCCCTACCATGAAGCCTCGAAGACCTCGCCCTCAAACTAGCCGCCGAAGGTCCCTACAAAACCCTCCCAACCCCCCGCCAAATCCGCCTCCTCTTCAACGGCGTCTACATCGCCGAAACAACAGAAGCACTGCTCGTGTGGGAACACCCTTACTACCCGCAATACTACTTGGACACGAATGCTTTCCTCGGAGCCGGACACAGAGGCGCCACGTTAGACCCAGGCGGCAGTCCGATCACATCTCCAGACGGAACCGTCATCGCCTATCGCCGCACCATCAGAGTCGGTGATCGCTCAACCTCAGACGTGTTATTTTTCACTAACAAGCTCACTGGCCCTGCTGCTCCTCTCAATGGACGGATCAAATTCAATTTCAGTGCCGTCGATCGCTGGTTCGAAGAAGATGCTCCGATATGCATGCATCCCAAGGATCCCTTCAAACGCATCGATATTCTGCCTTCGACGCGCCGCGTACAAGTCTTCGACCGGAAAGGAGGCAAACAACTCGCGGATGCTCCGAGCTCGATGCACTTGTACGAAACAGGGTTGCCGGTGAGGTACTACTTACCTCTGACTTCTGTGGACGCCGCGCTCTTGAGGCCCAGTTCGACGAAGACGCAGTGTCCGTACAAGGGCGAGGCGGAGTACTATTCCGTCGAGCTCCCTGGTGGCGGCCTGCTGAAAGATGTCGTTTGGTTCTATGAGAGGCCTATCATGGAGTCGGCGAAGATTGAGGGTGAATTCTCTTCTTCCTTTTCTGTTTCTCCCTCAAACGAAAGATCGGTCGATTCAGTGCTGACTAAATTGAAATGTAGGTCTCCTCTACTTCTACAGCGAGAAGGTCGAGATCAAGGTCGATGGCCAATGGTTGCCGAAAACGTAGACACTTAGTCTGTCCGTGATGGAATATCCAGTGGTTGGTTGCGAGGGACCTCAGCGAGGAAGCGAACGATTACGTCCATATGTAAGCTGGGACTGAAGAATGCGTACATACTTGAGCTAGTAGTCTATCAGGATCAGCCGAATCATAATTCCAAAGGAGGAGGAAAGAGCAAATTAAGCGGGAAGAGCACTTCCGACGTAATCTAGTGGCCAAATACTTCTTTTGCATCAAATCCTCACCTCTCCCGGCCGTTCAACCGGCTGTTTGGTGATCAGATTACTTGCTGATAGGCGGTAATCTATGGTTTAGTTTAAGCCCTTTTGGGTTTACGGATTCCTTACCTAGTGTGCTACTTAAACCGGCAAAGTCAGCTTACTAACATCAGCACTAGCAATCGACAACTTGGAGGTTGCAAGTTCGTCGTCGATAAGAGGCGACGGACCAATCTATTGATGAGACGGAGGCGAAAAAACGCAAATCACCATGTTTGAGAAGGGTAAGGACCGTGAGATTAGGAATCCCGCTGAAACCCAGCCGATTGAGCCAAAGGTCCGCATCGCTGCCCGATAGGTAGAAGAGATAGAGAAAAGTAGGCGAAGACTCAGAGGGAAAAGATATAGGTAAAACAGTGGGATCTGATCTGATGGGGAAAGAGCTTTGACACGCTCGATAAAAGTTTCTTGGGTAGGTAGTAGGAAAAAACACACTCGATTTTGCTGGAAGAGGGGGTAGTCATCTCGGGATCATCCGAATGCAGTCATCACCATGGGCCTCCTAATGAGGTAGTTCCCTTTCTGCCGTCATTTGCTTGCAACGCCCAATGTCATTCTCGCTGCAAACGTAGCAAATTGCGCTCGTGCCAACGGCAACGAGTCGCTCATGAGGTTCGCACAAGGATAGAGGCAGCGTCGCTTAAGAAGCGGGTGCGGCCTCGGCCTCGGCGGGGGCGGCAGCAGGGGCGGCGGGAGCCTCCTCCTTCTTCTCCTCGGGCTTGCTCTCGCCAGCGGCAGTCTCCTGCTCGGCTCCGTCAGAGGAAGTCCAGAGGGTGAGGTTGTCACGGAGGAGCTGCATGATGAGGGTGCTGTCGCGGTAGGACTCCTCGCTGAGGCTGTCGAGCTCGGCGATGGCATCGTCGAAGGCCTGCTTGGCGAGGTGGCAGGCGCGGTCGGGCGAGTTCAGGATCTCGTAGTAGAAGACGGAGAAGTTGAGGGCAAGGCCGAGGCGGATGGGGTGCGTAGGGGTGAGCTCGGTCTGGGCAACGTCGGTGGCGTTCTGCAGGTTTTGTTAGAGGCTTGTTTTTGGTTTTGTGCGCGGAGAGTTTAATAGACTCACCTTGTAGGCGTCGTGGGCAGCGGTGGCAGCGGTCTTGCGCTTGTCACCAGAGGCGAACTCGGCGAGGTAACGGTGGTAGTCACCCTTCCTGTAAGCCAATGCGTCAGTGTGCTATCCTCCCTGTCGCATTCTGCGATGTTTATAGCCCGAAACACATACATCTTGTGGTAGAAGACCTTGCTCTCGCCGGTCTCGGCCTTGGGGATGAGGCTCTCGTCAAGAACGTTGAGGACATCCTCGCAGACCTTCTCAAGCTCAAGCTCGATCTTCTGGCGGTACTCGCGGATGATGCCAACGTGCTTCTCGGTGCCCTTGGCCTCCTCCTTCTGCTCGATGCTGGAGATGATGCGCCAGGAGGCACGGCGGGTTCCGACGACGTTCTTGTAGGCGACGGAAAGGAGGTTGCGCTCGTCAACTGTGAGCTCGCCGCCGATCTGTTTGTTGTGTTAGTTTGCTGGGAGTCTTGAATTACACTGCGGAAGTGCTGTGTAGTCGTGCGCCGGTGGGCTAGAGCTTGCGGGTATGTACCTTTGCGACTTCCTATTCTGATGTCAGTTGTTGAGTCTTCGAGGGCATACTTGTCGCAGGAATAACTCTTACCTTCATGTAGGTGACCATCTCTTTACGAAGCAGAAAAGGTTAGCGCGCCGCTCCTACGTGTTCTCAAGGATCCGAGGGGGAGCGTACCATCGTAACGCTCAGCCTGCTCGCACAGCCTGGCGAGGAAGGTCTTGCTGTTGGGACAAAGTCAATATCGCGGCGCTCGACCATGGGGTGTTTCCGCAAGGCTCAAAATCGTACCTCTCACGCTATAAGTCACATCAGGTCAGCATGTGTTGTTGTAGATTGGGGGTGACGAAGCTCAGAGCTTTCGTTGAGGCTGGCAGATCGCACGTGGACGCACGCGATCAGCGGAGGGGTGGGAGTGGTTGGATACGCACCTCAGTCGCCATTTCTGCTGGAGTGTTTGGTCGGGTGGTTGACGGAAGGGGTGGGAGTGATAGTGGTGGTGAGGTCGGTGGTGGTGGTGGTGGGGGAGAGATGTCTTGGGCGGTCAGTATTGTGATGGTGGTGGAGCGTTTGGCTGCGGCTGCGCCCGCCCAAAAGGGCCGCTTCCTCAGCGAGCGCTCAGCCCTTGAGCCCCCGCGCGTTTCATCAACCCTTCACTTCTTGTGCGTCCCGTGACCCAGAGCTGTAGTTGAGGTATTCTTAGACGCCGCTCGAAAACACAGGGCTGTCCTATCGCCGCACATGCCGCAAGGGAGTCGTCCCTCCGTGCTCTGTTATTCCGTTGGCTGCCATGTATCGCTCTCGCTTACTTTTCAAAAGACCCCTGGATCTACTCTGAGTCCCGTCATGTTTCAGGCATGCCAGCGGTACTTCACTTCGCTGTCTGCTTCGTGCATAGAGGGCGACGATGGAGTGTGAGATGAGATTAGCGACTGTATCACGGCGTTGAGACACCTGCCTCGAGATCACTGCCTCCTACGCCAATATCACGATCCTCGCGGAGATGACATCCCGAATTGATCACCAGGTACTCCACTATAGACTGCCTACAACGGTTTGAAGTGACGTCTTGTTAATAACGGCCAAGGTAGATGCGAGTCCCTAAACGCGAAAAGAAGGCGGCTAATGTTCGAACACGTGGTGTCAGGGATGAGCTACCTGTCTGACCACTGAATAGTATGCTTCTTACCCGGATGAAAACACCATCAGTCCAGCCTTATGCCTCGTACAGAGGGAACGACACATGTGACTAGATCACAGGATGGCTTCTGCTTTCTAAGTATTGACTACAACCATTCTGCGGGCACAACAGATGCTGTACAGCACTTTCACACTCGGTGTCGCCGCCGAGCTCAATCTCATGCCTTCGACGACAATGTTACTCCGACTTCTGTTACTCCGACACATTGATTTACACTCTATTCGTTCCGCATAATATCCGCTGCCTCACTCTAGAGGAATGCATTACTAACCTGAGCAAACACCATCGTGGCCAATCGAATACCCCTGAACCCCTAGGCTGACTTGAAATTACACAGTAGTAATGGACTGGACTGTGCGTGCGTTATAGCGACAAAGACTCTGCACAACGCGTGAGCACCTACGCTTGAGCACCTACCTCGTTTGAAGCGAATGCTTTAGCAAGCCTCGAGGAAGAAACGCTCACGAATATTCTGGAACAACGCATCGCTGGACACTCGCTACACGAACACATAGTCCGGTCGAGGTGTATCAATTTCCTAAGCCGATCGGAATTCTTCCTTCAGATAATCCAACCACGAGTAGCTTGGTTCACGACTGTAACCCCGACTCAAGCTCGTCACGCCTCCCTTTTGCTCCCAATCTGGCACCATTCGACGTTGCAGGCGATGGCGATACCGATCTGTCCATGGCGAAGCCCCTTTCTTACAATCAACTGATCGATCATGGCTGGTAACGTTCCGATCTGAAAGAGATAGCCATCTGCGTCTTCGACGGCGTCTGCATTGCGGGTCGCGCTTCGGCACAATGGGCGGTCTCCCTCACGCAAGTCGCATCCGGGTCCCAGTGACAATCCATCGAGTCGTCTTAGTGGCCGACGCTCCTCGCATTTTGACTGGCCGCGTCACAGCGATAGCTGACACGACCCGCTCGGAACTTCGTGCGGCCAAACTGATGAGAGCGAACACTTGCGTCGTAGTTTCTGGAGCGAGCATGGCAGCTAAGAAGAAGTCCATGCGAAGGCCGAAGCCACACGTCTTACGCGGCTGGAAGCCTCATGTTTTTTGCCTGCGTTGGAATTCGATTTGCCGGTATGCAAAGACCGGGCTGTTGTGGGCAACCACATGCCTCATCGAACCTCGCCGGCGATGTTCGTGGATCAGTGTAAATTGCGTAAAGGACTTGATGCGCATCTGCTGAGAACCAGCACATACGACCACAGGTCAGTGAGAACTGGGCATCCCGTCCGCTCTGCCATACATAAGCACTGAACCGGGCGACTAGTACTAGAGTGGGTGACCATCAAGGAATGCCGCCTGTTGTATGTTTTTGCCTTTTGCGACATCATCTTTTGCTCTGAACACGATGACTGTAACAAAATACAATGCTTTGCGTAAAGGACTTGATGCGCATCTGCTGAGAACCAGCACATACGACCATAGGTCAGTGAGAACTGGGCATCCCGTCCGCTCTGCCATACATAAGCACTGAACCGGGCGACTAGTACTAGAGTGGGTGACCATCTGGGAATCCCGCCTGTTGTATGTTTTTGTTTTTTGCTCCTTGATCATCCATCAATCTTTTTGTTGTACTGCATTCTATTTGGCTCTTCATTCGATCGGAGTATATCTCGCGGTTTGGCGTGGAAGCAGAAGTGGCTTCTGCGGCGTGCAGGAAGCCCACATCTTAGTAGCCCGCCGGAAGCGATGTACTCGGAGTGGACGTGAGGTATCATTGGTGACACGGTGCTACATACCTACATGTAGGCAGTTGCGACCGATGTAGTGTATTGAACGAGGAAGGTGGGCGGGCAAGCGACGTCAAACGAAAAAAAATCAAGATTGTAGCGGACGAGCCTCTTTTCCATGCGAGGTAAAGTATTCCTAGCAAGCTCTAATTTCCAGCAATCCATGGCAATAATTAATCCGACACGGCAGGATGCGGATACGAGCAAAACGAGGAGGTGTCCAGAGCAAGCCTCCTCCAGCCTCCAGCCTTCTCTTCAACCCCACAATCCCAATCCCACGTTCTCCTCATCCTCCATGTGGAGGGAACGACGACGTGCCGAGGAAGCTTGTGCACGCTTTATACTTAGCGTTAACTGGTTGTGCAGTCGAAGCGAGGTGCCGATGGACGTGTATCGTTGACAAGCCCTTGCCGGGCTTTATGCACGTCGCAAACAACCATGTCGGGCATTAGTTACCTCCAGGCGAGGAGGACCAAGGGACGGAAGGACGGCACGCGTGGCTTGTTGTCTTGATTGCAGGTGCAGTATATCACATTGCAACTCGGCTCCTGTGTTCTTACGTGGTTTTCGGCAGCCATTCCTGGGCGGTGCTAAGATCCCGAGTCTTTCGAGAAAGCTGAAGCCAACACATGCAAGACCCGATCTCAATCTCTCTCAGGTATGTACTTGGTGTCTTCCGTTGTCGGTCAGAAGTCACAGCAATAGAGTGGAGGGCATCTCTGACACTCTTGATCGAAGGCTGACTCTCAGGCAGCAAACATGTCCGGCTTGGGAGAAGAGCGTGACGACACAAGAAGTGCTCACACAAAGAACGATACCACTCTCACGGAATCGCGACAAAAACGTCCAGACGAACACGATGCCAACCAGTCTATTGAGCAAGGCAGCCATAGCCCGAGTAAGGAAGGCAAACCCAGCGCGAGCAGAACCTCGTCACCAGCCTCGTTGGATCGACAGAACAACAATCGCGACGAAGAGAAAGGTCTGCCAGTCGCCGACCAATCCCACAAAGACACAACAGAAGTGATCAACGCCGAGCACGATCCCAACATCGTCGACTGGGAAGACAACGAACCCGCAAACCCTTACAACTGGACCCCGAAGAAGAAATGGCTGAACATCGCCGTCTTATCGGCTCTGACGCTTCTGACTCCTCTGGGATCGTCCTTCTTCGCACCCGCAGTCCCCAGAGTGATGGCAGATTTCAATTCGACCTCGGAGCTCGAGGCAACCTTTGTCGTCTCCGTCTATCTTCTCGGTTTCGCTTTCGGTCCTATCTTAATCGCTCCACTCAGTGAGCTCTACGGACGCTTGGTCGTGTACCACACCTGCAATGTGGGATATCTGGTCTTCACCGTCGCTTGTGCTCTCGCTACCAACATGAATATGCTCATTGGGTTCAGATTCCTGGCGGGCTGCTTCGGCGTTGCACCAGTGACGATTGGCGGCGGTACCGTTGCAGACATGATGAAGCCGGAGGATCGTGGGCTAGCCATGAGTCTTTGGGCGTGCGGAGCTCTGATAGGTCCTGTCATTGGTAAGTGATCTGCCCTGGAAGCCGCTGCGATGGAGATGCCGCTTTTTGCAAGCAATCGCCCTCAGTTTGGTCGAGGCTGACAACTTATCTGCAGGTCCCGTCTGTGGAGGGTTTCTGAGTCAAGCAGCTGGCTGGCGATGGATCTTCTGGGTGCTGGCTATCGCCATTGGGGTTGTTTCGATCGCTGCCGCTCCTATCATCCGAGAGACATACGCTCCTGTCCTCTTGGAACGCAAGACAGCACGCCTGCGCAAAGAGACTGGCAATTCCAACCTCCGATCTAAACTCCAGCTGAACCTCACGCCCAAAGAAGTGTTCATCCGCGCGATTGCCAGGCCGACTAAGCTCTTGTTCCTCTCGCCTATCTGTGGCCTCATGTCGCTCTACATGGGTATGGAACCCACTGCAGGTCTACCTACAACGGGATTCAAGCTGACACGTTCGAAGCTGTTGTGTACGGAATCCTGTACCTTCTATTCACGACCTTCACTTTTGTCTTCCAGCAATCGTATGGCTTTAGCGAATCTACCGGGTATGTAACACTCCATCTCAAGTTAACCGTAGAAGATGTGCTTTGATCGCTAACATACTCACAGTGAGTCCCAACATTTGCGGGCAGAGATCTAACATTTTGTCTCACAATGAAACTCCCGATCAATATCAACGACGAACACACTGCTGACTTCATCAACCCAGTCGGACTCACGTTCCTCGGCATCGGTATAGGCAACTTCATCGGCCTCGCAGCTCTCGGATATAGCTCTGACAAAGTCTTGAAACACCTCGTGGCGAGAAACGGGGGCCAGGCCAAACCGGAATACAGACTACCCCCTCTCATTTACGGTACGTATCTCATTGGATTGTGTATTTCTGATTGGTAACAAAGTGGGAAACATGACTGACGTGGAGTTTCGTTACTACAGGAAGCCCCTTCATCCCAGTCGGACTGTTCATCTACGGCTGGACAGCGCAGTACGAGGTTCACTACATCGTCCCATTGTTTGGCACGCTTATCGTCGGTATTGGGTACGTCGACAACATCGGAGTAATATCGCCGCCATGGGAAACATACGAGCTAACAGATATCGCAGTATGTTGCACTGATCGATTGCTGGAAGCGATCGAAACCATTTTACCAAAGAGAACCAGACAAGCCTATGAGAGATCTCGAACTAACGATCGATCAACTTCACAGGCATGATCGCAGCTTTCATGGCAGTGAACACGTACCTGATCGACGCTTTCACCCTCTACGCCGCCAGCGCCATAGCGGCCAACACGATTTTACGATCGGTGAGAATACCTCCGGAGATCTCTCTTGTGCAGAGTCTGTCACTGACAAGTGCTGTTTGAACGATAGGTCCTTGGAGCCGTGTTTCCCCTGTTTGGACTGCAAATGTACAATGCTCTTGGTTTGGTAAGTCTGTCTTGTTGCCGATTGAGTGGGTAGTGGTGAGTGCGATTGAGCTAACGGTTACTGTATTCAGGGCTGGGGCAACAGTTTACTGGGATTCGTCAGTCTTGCGTTGTGCGCGATCCCGGTCTTGTTCTACTATTACGGCGAAAGGCTGCGAACGAGCAAGAAATTCAAAGTGACGTTCTAGAAAGCGTAGAGTCAATAGAGTCGCAGAGGAAATAGAGTCTTTTGAAGCTGTTGATTTGGTCAATGAGTATGCTATATATTTGCAGGGTATCGGAACGCCTTTTGAACTCCTTTATAATGCCAGAAGTAACTTTTCCGTCTGGTAACCCCATCTTACACAGCTGTCTTTTCGTACACTACTCCCGTCGAGGAGGTTGGTATAACGTCGTCCTCTTATGGCTGGCGACACGAGGGATCGAACGCCTGTACAGCGACAACACCCAGAAAGATGCATTGCAATGCAATCGGCGAGTGTAGTGCCGCTTTGCAAAATGCCCATCTTTCGCATCTCCCAACCAGCGGTCGTGTTCCATCTCGTGAAATTTCGGTCAAAAAAAATACACCATCATCTTCTCCTTCTTCAGCGAACACCCATCATCTTCTTCTTCTGCATGAGCTTCTTGTTTCTCCTGTCAATATCCTTGCCAACATTGCCCTTGCTGCCAATCTGCTTGGCCTTCTTCTCCTCCTTGTCGTCGACAATGGTGATCCAGTCGTCGGGAACCTTGCCCTCGGGGTTCTTGCCCTTGTAGCCGTACTTGGGCTTCCAGTCCTTGAGCGCGTCGTCGTACTCGAGCTTGCCGTCGCGGCGCTTGGGCTTGATGCCCTTCTTGTCGGCGAACTTCTGCCACTTGGTCTTCTCCTTCTCTTTGGGAACGGGCTTCTCGCGCGGCAGATGTGTGATGGGCGCGGGGAGTGTGAGCTGCAGAGACTGGTCGTCGGAGGCTTTGGTGATCGGGCAGGTGGTCAGGAGCTGGTTGATCAGGCCCTGGGCGGTGTCGCGCGCAACGGCTCGCAGGGTTTCTTCCTTGTTCTCGGCCAGCGAGGGCAGAGGGTTGGGGTCGTTGCAGAGGAGGGTGCCGAGGTCGAATGTGAACGGCTGGGGTTTGGACTCGATGTGCGCCATTTTTGTGTTGTGTAGTATCCTTTGGTCGGTATGAGATTTTGCTAGATGCGAATGTTTGTCTGAAAAAGCGATGGCCGAGGGAAATCTTGGCTTGGGGAAGATTAGACTAGACTAGTCTAGCGTAAAGTGTAAATATTGAAAGGGTGCTTGCCAGCGGAGGCTGCACAATTGCATCACCAGACAAATGTTGACCAACTTCCTCCATGTACCATCTTCCTTGCATCCATATCGTCCAATGCAACGACCGGAACGCAGAACATGATTGTGTGCATTGACGACATGTAATACGGGCCTCTCGAAATCGGCACCCGATCACCAGTCCAATCCCCACCTGAAGGAACGACCTTGAGCTGAACCCAAACCCTTCATCTGTCATCTGGCGCACGAGACAAGGCAGTAGCTCCTTCGACTACCATACTCTCTCTTCACAGCCACTTTCCAAAACCTGTTTCTGCCCTTTGTTGCAATCAGTCATCCTACAAATAGTCCTCCTGCTGCTTCCTCCCAAGGATCCAATTTATTCAACTTCAATCTACTACTATACCCAATCCCTACGCTTTTAACTCCCCAATACAAACAGACATCATGGTCGGCTCCGTCACCCCAATGATCCCAATGGCAACCCCCCAAATCACCGCCTTCATCCCTCCTCTAGGCCCCCAGCCTCCCAACCCAGCATTCTACAGCGTCCAACCAGTCACGCTCGAGATGAAGGAGAAGATGCTCTCCCTCTCGGGCGACGACTTCACCATCAGCACCTCCACGGGAACCCCCGTCTGCAAGTGCAAGGGCAAGAAGCTCTCGCTGCACGACACCAAGAAGTTCACCGACATGGCCGGCAACGAGATCTTCACCGTCAAGAACAAGACGCTGGCCCTGCAGAAGAGCTTCGTGTGCGAGAGCCCGCACGGCTACAACTTTGAGATCAAGGGCCACTTTTCCATTGGGAGCAGCAAGAGCAGCATCCACTTCAAGAACGCTTCTGATGGCAGGGACCTGGAGCTTGATATGAAGGGTGATTGGTTCGATCGCAGCGCGGCTATTACACTTGACGGCAGGCCTGTGGCGGAGATCTCGAGGAAGATGCTCAACGCGCGTGAGATGCTTGGGAGTAAGCAGACGGTGAGTTTACTTCTCTTCGATTTCGAGATGATCTTTTACTGACGATAGTGATAGTACTATGTTACGGTGGCACCTAATGTTGACCTCACTTTGATTGCGGCCATTTGCGTGTGCTTGGACGAGCGTGAGAACGAGAAGAAGTGAGAGTGGTGACGCAGGCGTGGATGCCAAACCTAATGAGACTAATAATCTTGGAACGAGATGATGAACTAATGCAATGCATGAAACTTGACAAATGATTATTTGTGCATGACTTCAATGACTTTAATGACTTGCTATGTACAATCAACGCCAAACTCCTATGCCGATCTAAAAACCTATCTACATGTATTGATCACGACCCATCAACCCTCCTCTATGCCTTGATCCAATCCATACAACTCTTGATATCGCCATACCAAGCCATAAGAATGTCCTCGTAGTAGTAAGATCTCGGCTTCCACTGGCCCTTGCTACCAGCCTTGGGCCACACACTCCCACCAGCCTTGACATAAGTACTCTTCAGGTTGAACACCGGCCTCTCCTCCATGCTGTTCTTCTGCTTCTCGCTGCATCTCGGCACGACCTCAGCCACTCCTTCCTTGCGCATGCGACTCAAAATCCGGCAGGTCATCTGAGCGGTGGCATCTGCACCCAAAGTCCACGAAGCGTCAACGTAGCCGATCGTCATGGCAGCGTTGGGCAGGTCCTCAAGCATGACGCCCTTCCAGAAGAACTTGGTGCTCATGTCGAATGGCTTGCCGTCCACGGTGATCTTGGCGCCGCCTGCGGCTTGCAATTTGAGACCAGTGGCGGTAACGATGATGTCCGGGTGAAGTTCTTGGCCGTTCTTCAGTTTGATGCTGTTCTCGGTGACGGTTTCAATGTGTCCGGTGGCGACACTACCGGTACCGTCGCGGAGACATTGGTAAAAGTCACCGTCCGGGCAGAAGCAGAGGCGCTGCTCGAAGACGTTGTAGCTGGGGGTGAAGTGAGGGTCGATGGGGATGTTCTCGGGCAGCTCCTTGACGGTGGCCTCTTTGACGATCTTTTTGGCGCGTCCGGGGAAGTATTTGAAGAAGGTGGTGAGGAGGAAGGCGGACAGGATCCACTTGAAGCGGATCAGGCGGTAGGCGAGGCCGGCGGGCAGGTAGGCTCGGAGGAACTTCTCCATGTCGTCCTCGGTAGGTTGGGACAGGAGGTAGGAGGGGCTGCGTTGGAGCATTGTGACGTGTTTGGCGTCCTTGGCTAGGACGGGGAGGAGGGTGACGGCTGTGGCGCCGGAGCCGATGATCACGATGTTCTTGTTCTTGTAGTCGAGCTCCTCGTTCCAGAATTGGGTGTGGACGACTTCGCCTTTGAAGTTGTCGATGCCGGGGATGGTGGCCTTGAGGGGCTCCTTGTAGTCGTAGTAGCCGGTGCAGAGCTGCAGCCATCGGGCGTTGATGGTCTTCTTCTCCGAGCCGTTGGCCGTGACGTTGAGTGACCACACTTTCTTGTCGCTCGACCATGCGGCCGCGTCAACCTTGTGGTTGTACTTGATCTTCTTGTCGATGCCGAACATCTCCGCCGACTCTTTCACGTAGCTGATGATGCGGTCGCCCTGTGCGATCGAAGAAGTCTCGGTCCAGTTGCGCCAGGGGAAGCCGAAGGTGTAGAGGTCGGAGTCGGAGCGAAGGCCAGGGTATTTGAACAGACTCCAGGTGCCGCCCATCTCATGTCTGCCCTCAAGGATGATGTAGCTGAGCTCGGGGTTGCGTTCTTGAAGTCTGTAGGCAGTGTTGATGCCGGAGATTCCAGCACCAATAATGACAACATCGTAGTCGGCAACGCTGTTAGGTTGATCCATGGTTGTAGTGGTTGTAGTGATTGATTGTGGCGATAGAATTCCGGGGATGGCGGTCAAGACGTTCTTCTCAGGCAAATCCAGTGTGTGCAGGTCGAATGTGAATGTCAGATACCGTAGGAAGGCGATATGAGGAGAGACTTATAACTGCAAAGAAAGGGTGTTTCATGTACCCAAGGTTGTATGAAGGTCTTGTAAGCTGACGACAAACGAGAGGTGTTGTCAAACGAAGAGGCCAATCGCAATATGTAACTGGTGTCGGTGCCGAGGCTTGATTGTTGAGTTTGAAACGCCACTGATCGGCCTGATCGACACTCGGCTCCGCATCTTTTCGGCGCTTTGTTTTCGTGCTGGGCGCTGCTTCTCTCGTGCATAACTTACTTTTCGCAGCCGTACGTCTCATCGCTGTAGAATGTTAAATCTGATATCGCTGGTCTTTGAAGGTGTAACGCACTACACCACTTTGCGGGAAGGGGTCAGCCGCATGGTCAGATTTAACATTCTACCTCATCGCTCCGCCCACTGTGTGGCGTTTCGTACCTTGTAGTGTGCAAGGGCCCGCGCGCACCGAGGAGCGAGGCTGCTACAGTCCGCGGACACCGAGGGTACACTTTGCTTTGGAAGACGCGCTGCCAGACAGGATGCTATAATAGTTGAGCAGCCCATCCGATAGCCCGGCGTCTTGTAGTGATTCCTTATTCTCTCTAGATAGCGTCTGTTGTCTTTTGCTAGCTCCATGTCTTCGACGCCTGCCGAGTACCTCGGGTGGTGGTGCTTAGCAGGTGACATGCGCCTTACTACGACAGCTGCCTTCGAATATTAGTTATCGCCGCCCTTGCGAAGAGTGGTGACGTTGAGAGAGAGAGAGCACCTGAGCCACTTTGAGGCTCCAGACGTGTGCCTGGAACAGTCTCACGCGGTACATCACACGTGTCGTGCATCAAGACTTCAGCAAGATGCATGGTTATCCACAAAGTGAATATCGTCAGTTCTTCTGCCTACCTAACAATAGATCAGTCCAGGTCTCCATCAGAATTTCACTTCTGTGACTTCGCAGTCTTTTGACTTGCATCTGTGTCCTCTCGGGGTGCTGTCATTTATTGTGAGGGAAAGAAGTTTCCGAGCGCTTCTCTCGTGGACAGGACCATGGGTATGTGTACCTACCTGTGTACTGTAGTCCCTAATGTTAACGCCGGGTATGTCGGACAACATGAAGTCGGAAGCAAAATGCATGCCGCGTAAGCGAGTTCGCTTGACACTGCAGAGCTGTGATTCTTAGCCAGGTTTATCCTAGCTACGAGTGATCCAGTGTGCTTTTCCCAAATCCCCGCAGATACTGTTGTAAAGGTCTTGGAATGGGAACAACGAGAGAGCTCAGACGGACTTCGTAGAGCAGGCAGGCCGGCCATGCACAAGTATATGTCCGTCGTCCGCTCTCGGACTCCGGCGTTGAGCAGTCATAGACTCATGGGTGGTGGCTCAAGGCAGCACTCTACAAGAGATCCAGGCGGCGAGCAAGAAGCATCCACTTGCATGTCAAGATCCTTGCTCTTCCCATCACATGAGGAGGAGGCGTGCTATGTCCTGCCTCTTGCGTCCGGCGGCGTCGGGCTCAAACAATGGCCGACCCTCCGTTTCCGATATCGTGCTGTTTGTCTGCGAACGCCACTCGCCGCTTGAGTTCCACTGTCGGCGGGAGGCAGCGAGATTTCTGCATCATCAATCTGAAGACGCCACCGTTAAGTCTCGGCTCAGCGAAGACGTTGTAGACACTTCTCCAAGACCGTCATCTCCCCACGAGCCCACGAGCAGAGCACACGGCCGCCACACGATCCGAAGATTGATTATTGATTGCCGTCTTTGCCGTCTGGGGCACTCATGGCCTGTGCCCCGCATCTGCCTATCCGAGAGCTTGGTAGTGAGCTTGATTCTGTATGCACCAATAGAAACTGCCATCGCTTACGCAACAAATCGGCGTTAAAAGTCTCCGTAGCATCGTCGCATCATCCAGTCTCGAATGCCAGCAAAAACGGCACATGTATCGCCCGCCCGTGCCGCTTCTGTCTTTCGGCTGCCTTCATATCCATATGAGACATACGCTTTTCCAATCTACCAACTAATCTCATACTTATTGACGGTATGCCCATATTGCTTACTCGAACCCGCTCGCTCTTGGGATAAGCACCATCGCCTCCGGTGGAACTCTATTCTCGATCTGACGATCAACCCGACAAGGATCAGACATGTCGCGACCGCACGAAGAGCGAACATTCGCTGAGAACAACGACACTCTCGCACCCACGCAAGAAATATCACAATCAGAGCCTGTAGCAGAAGAGCCCATACGAGTCGGAACTGCAAAAGAGTTGAATGAAGAGACAGTCCTAGACACAGAAGCCGTCGAAGAGGCCGAGGTCTCTTCAAGTGGTGAAGATGTGGACAAGGAAAAGCAAAGAGCACAAATACAACGGACGCAAAGCACATGGACACAGGGCACGGGCACAAGTTACGCCAGCAGCGTACAACACGTGGACGAAGAGGCGCCACTGAAACAAACTTGGGGCGAGAGATTGAACCCGCTCAAGTCAAGATACCCACCTCCGGTCCCTTCGGAACGCATACCATCAAGAGAATGGAAAGCTGGATTTTTCAGCGTTCTCTCTTTCCAATGGATCAACCCGCTGATGGTTACCGGCTACCAACGGCCTCTGGAACTGAACGACGTCTGGCAGGTTAATCCGGATCGGAGTGTTTACGTCCTCTCAAAGAAATTGAACGAGGCATACAAGAAACGGAAAGCAAAGCCCGGCAAGATTCCTTTGGCCATGGCTCTGTTCGACACATTCAGATTCGAATTCTTCCTCGGTGGCGCCTGCCAACTCACATCAGCCATCCTGCAAGTTATGTCGCCTTTCGTGATGAAATACTTGATCAGATTTGCGGGAGAAGCATATGCCGCGTCTCAAGGACTCATCGACCCTCCTCATATCGGCCGAGGATTGGGACTAGTGTTTGGAATCACTGGCATGCAGATCATTCAATCGATGTGCACAAATCACTTCATCTACCGCGGAATGATGGTCGGTGGCCAATGCCGAGCTGTCCTCATATCAGTGATCTTCGACAAGGCCATGGTTATTTCCGGTAGAGCCAAGGCCGGTGGCGAGGGTGCGGAAAAACGACCCGAGAACCTGGAGGCGGGCAGCAAGGCCGAGAAAGAGTACTTCGAGAGAAAACTAGGCCAGGAGAAGGCCAAGGGTGTTTCTGGTGACGGTCAGGGCTGGAGCAATGGCAGGATTGTCAACCTCATGTCAACCGACACCTACCGTGTAGACCAGGCCTCCGGCATGTTCCACGTTACTTGGACATCCGTCCTCCAGGTTTTCCTCACTCTGGCTTTGCTTCTGGTCAACCTCACTTACAGCGCTCTCGCCGGCTTCGGTCTGATCGTTGTTCTGATGCCGCTGCTTGGACGCTCGATCAAATCTTTGATGTCTCGTCGCTCGTTCATCAACAAGATTACTGATCAGCGTGTTAGCTTGACGCAAGAGATTTTGTCTTCGGTACGATTCGTCAAATACTTCGGATGGGAGACCAGCTTCCTCGACCGCTTGAGCCAAATCAGGACCAAGGAGATCAAC
The DNA here is from genome assembly GCA_003614995.1 of Cladosporium phlei. Lineage (NCBI taxonomy): Eukaryota > Fungi > Ascomycota > Dothideomycetes > Cladosporiales > Cladosporiaceae > Cladosporium > Cladosporium phlei. Next base: position 249,970 of record QZFA01000007.1, on the reverse strand, counting down.
AAAATCGCCTTCTTGCTATCCATCCGAAACGGCATTATGGCGGTGTCCATGTCCATTCCTATTTTCGCGTCCATGTTGGCTTTCATCACATACTCGCTCACGCACGGCGCTGGTTCTCTCGACCCGGCTCCAGTATTCTCTTCTCTGGCTTTGTTCAACGCTCTGCGTATCCCTCTGAACCTTCTGCCAATGGTCCTCGGACAGGTAGTTGATGCAAACGAATCGCTGAAACGCATTGAGAGCTTCCTCGACGCCGAAGAGCAGGCAGACGCCGCTGACTGGGACAATGATGCCAAGCATGCCATCTCGGTCCAGTCTGCTGGCTTCACATGGGAGCGCACACCTACTCAGGACTCTGAGCACGTACCCGGAAAGGGACCTAAAAGCCAGAAACAACTCAAGCAGGAGAAGAAAGATACCAAGGCCAAAGACAAGGAAGACAAGCGGAAGTCCAAACAACTCGAAAAGGACGGTGGCGAAGGGCTGCCATCGAGTGTGAGCAGTAGCACACTCGCGGAAGACGACAAACCTTTCTCAATCAAGGACATCAACCTCCAAATTGGCCGCAATGAGCTCGTCGCAATCATCGGTGGTGTCGGATCTGGCAAGAGTTCACTGCTCGGTGCGTTGGCCGGCGATATGCGTAGGACTGGTGGCAATGTTACTTTCGCTGGTAATCGCGCTTTCTGCCCACAGTATGCCTGGATCCAGAACGCCACAGTCAAGGACAACATCACGTTTGGCAAGGACTACGACCGCAGATGGTACAACGAGGTCGTGGATGCCTGCGCCCTCCGACCTGATCTCGACATGTTGCCCAACGGTGACTTGACGGAGATTGGTGAGCGTGGTATCACTGTGTCTGGTGGACAGAAGCAAAGATTGAACATTGCGCGTGCCATCTACTTCAACGCCGACATTGTTCTCATGGACGACCCGCTTTCTGCAGTCGATGCTCACGTTGGCAAGCACATCATGGACAACGCGATCTGCGGTCTGCTTGCGAACAAGGCACGTGTGCTCGCTACCCATCAGCTTCACGTCCTGCCCAAGGTCGATCGCATCATCTGGATGAAAGAGGGCGGCATCCACAAGGTTGCGACTTTCAACGAACTCATGCAGGATGATGTTGAGTTCCAGAAAATCATGCAGACCACAGCGGCCGAGGAGAAGAAAGAGGAAGAGCCCAACGAGGACGAGATCGAGGGCGAGAAGAAGCAGGTGCGAAGGAAGAAGGGCGGCAAGAAAGCGCCCGGTCTGATGCAGGCAGAAGAGCGCGCCGTAAATGGCGTTGGCTGGGGCGTCTACATGGCGTACCTACGTGCCTGCGGTTCTCTCCTCATTGCACCCTTCATTATATTCCTGCTCATCATCTCGCAAGGAGCGAACATCACGACCAGTCTATGGCTTTCATGGTGGACTTCCAACAAGTGGGGCTACTCCGAGGGCCAGTACATTGGAGTGTACGCCGCTCTAGGTGTCACCCAAGCCTTGCTGCAGTTCGCCTTCTCTGTCTTCCTGACCGTCTATGGAACCAAGGCAAGCAAGACCATGCTCCAACGGGCTTACGAGCGCGTGCTTCGTGCCCCGATGTCTTTCTTCGACACTACGCCACTTGGACGAATCATCAACCGCTTCGGAAAGGATGTCGACACCATGGACAACGTGCTCACAGACGCTATCCGCATGTTCACGCTCACGATGGCGATGATCGTCTCGGTCTTCATCCTAATCATTGCCTACTACTACTACTTCGCGATTGCCCTGGCTCCGCTTCTGGTCATGTTCGTGTTCTCGGCCAACTACTACCGTGCATCAGCCCGTGAGATCAAGCGCCATGAAGCTGTTCTTCGTAGTGTCGTTTTCTCCAAGTTCAGCGAGGCAGTCAACGGCACTCCCACAATCCGAGCATACGGTCTGCAGAAGCAGTTCGCCAACTGTGTCAACGACGCAGTCGACAGCATGGACGGTGCTTACTTCCTGACATACGCTAATCAGCGCTGGCTCGCCACTCGCCTCGATGTCATCGGTACCTTGCTCGTGTTCACTGTCGGCATCCTGGTCGTCACCTCGCGCTTCAGCATCGACCCGTCGACTGGCGGACTTGTCCTCTCGTACATCCTGTCGATTGTTCAAATGATTCAATTCACCGTCCGTCAGCTTGCCGAAGTCGAGAACAACATGAACTCTACCGAGCGTATTCATTACTACGGAACCGAGCTCGAGGAAGAAGCGCCGCTCCACCTGGGCAACGTCCAACCCTCATGGCCGGAGAAGGGCGAGATCAACTTCCAAAATGTACAGATGCGCTACCGCGATGGTTTGCCTTTGGTCCTTCAAGGCCTGGACATGAAAGTCAAAGCTGGCGAGAAGATTGGCGTGGTCGGCCGCACCGGCGCCGGCAAGTCCTCCATCATGTCCACTCTGTTCCGCCTCGTCGAACTCTCCGGCGGCCAGATCACCATCGACGGCGTCGACATTGCAACAATCGGCCTACATGACCTTCGATCCCGCCTCGCTATCATCCCTCAAGACCCCACCCTCTTCCGCGGCACGATCCGCAGCAACCTCGACCCCTTCAACGAACACCAGGACCTCGCCCTCTGGCACGCCCTGCGCCAAGCCGATCTCGTCGGCGACGAACAAGACATCGCCGACGAGTCCGGTCGCATCCACCTCGACACGGCGGTCGAAGACGAAGGTCTCAACTTCTCCCTCGGCCAGCGCCAGCTCCTCGCTCTGGCACGCGCCCTCGTCCGTAACGCACAGATCATCGTGTGCGACGAGGCGACGTCGTCGGTCGATTTCGAGACGGACCAGAAGATCCAGAAGACGATCGTCAGCGGTTTCCGCGGCAAGACGCTCCTGTGTATTGCCCACCGCCTCAAGACCATCATCGGCTATGACCGCATTCTGGTCATGGATGCTGGTCGTGTTGCCGAGCTGGACCGCCCGATCGATCTTTACGACCAAGGTGGGATTTTCAGGGGCATGTGTGACCGCTCTGGCATTCGCAGGGAGGACTTCTTTGCGAGTGAGGAGGCGAGGTGGGTTGCTGAGGAGGCGGGTGGTGATGGGGAGAAGAAGGCGGTGTGATCGATTGTGGTTTTTCTTTCTGTTTATTTTTTTTCCTCTTGCATTCTTGGGCATTGGCGTTGTTTGGTCTCCACATATACCGGTTTGAGGCTTCTTTCCTTTTATTCCTGGAAACTCACGAGCATGCATGGCGTTTCTTCTCTATTTTCTTTTTTTATAGAGAGACTGGAATGGAATTCTACCTATGGTGTCTGGCCTTTAGAATGGCCCATAAGTAACAAACTTGCACATACCTAGCACGCAAGATTCATGATGATTCCCCTTGCAACTTGCTTCTATTCGAGTCATCTTGCCCACTTGATCCGAGTTTGTGATATATATATCTATATGCCGCAGGCCCACAGCTGACGGAAATTGGGAGGATGGATACAGCTCTTGTGACATTCACCTTTTGTCTCTGCGGTACAACATCGTTGAACAGACGGGAGCTTTTGAGGTAGTGTCTATCCGTAAAAGTCATGGGTACAACAAAAGAGCTTTCTCATCTTGTTTCTTCCCAATGTTATAACTCTCACAGGCATCAAATGATTTTTTTTTTTTTTGTGTGTGGTTCGCAGTCCTTGATCCGAATGCGGTATATCAATTCCTAAGGGCGGCGATTGCTTGCTTGCTTGCTTTCCCCTTCAATGTTTTCGTTGATAACTGCAACATTCTAATAGATGTGCATACTATCATTTAATCAAATCAGTGCGATGACAGTTTGCACGCGTGTGCTAGAGCACTACCTACTGACCTACTTGTCGTTGATCGCAGATGGGATGTTGACGAGGGTTAGGGTTGGGGCCGCGTTGAACTGGTCAAATGACTTCGAAGGCGAGTAGGAGTTTGTTCTTCCCTTTGTTGCGTCTTGACTGTCAGATGAGAGTCGCTATCTTGTTATCGCCGGGGTTTCCCTACGGTCTTGTAGTCTGTTGCGGTACGGTGACGGAGTCGCTGCGGTGTTCGCTATAGACTTCTCGAATGTCGGCGTTGTCTCCATTAGTTGTGCCATGTACTGTACAATATTACGTATGGGTACAGGTGACTTCTGATGGACGTATCAGAGATTCGCTACGAGATTACTGGAGAGTTTTGAGCCTCATCGTCATTCGTGCACTCGATGCGAGGCAAGTCGGATTTCTTTTAGATTGTTCCCTGTCTGCAGGCATTCGAAGTTGTGACATTCGGACAAGAACGGTAACCTAGAAATCTCCCAGTAGGGCTGCTGCTGCCGTATCGCAGAGCCTCGATCGGAGTCATCGGTAGGAGATTCCATACCTTAGGTTTGATGCAGACTAATAAGGTCATGTCCTCTGTCTACTGCACCGAGCTGACTCGACAACAAGGACAAGGAAGTCGCATGTCGGAGAGTCCTCGGGGGTTGATGTGCGAACCAGCCTCGCCAGCCAACAACAACAAAGGCCGACATCCTGGCGGACTCGTGGTCTTGCTGATAATATCATCGCGGTTAACATACTCCCGCTCATGTACAAGCACAACACAGCTCAGCAACCAGCACGACGAACATCAACAACAAGACGCGATCGCCGTATCTTCGGGTCCAGACCGTTGCCGTCCCTCAGAGATAGCAACGTCTTACGGGCCGGAGAGAGCACCGGCTTGCCGCTCTCGGCGAGTAGTGAGGTTGAAGGTCGTGGGAGGGTGGTGGTGAGACGTGAGGCGACAGCAGATAGGCGGAGGTGATGTGCCTTATCGCAGAAGGATGGCGCAATGCGTCTTAGCCTGGTGGCTGGTAGGTGTATCAGAGTTGCCAGAGAGAGATAGCTGGACGGTCATACCTCATAGGCGGGTGTTGGGCTTGATTGGATTGATTCAAGAGGGCGCGAGGAGGGGTTCTGGCGGGTGTGTAACATTCTCACGTGCATGCTGTTCATGCCGCATGACTCTCCGCGAAAAAGACGTGTGGCTCGTCTCTGCTTGCTTGCTGCGGTTGCTGCTGCTGTTCTTGATGCTCGTCGCTCGCTCGCTCGTGCACTGGCATGGTGACTACTGTAGATGAGGCCTTCTTACGCAAACAGCACGCACGCAGTGAAGGGCGTCATCACGCTTTGAGTTTGCAAGGGTATGGACCGAGATAGCGTGGGTACTTCTCTACACTTGTATACTGTACTCGGACAGCGGTACCTTTGTTCCATCGAGGTTTGACGGTGAAGAAAAGAAAGTCGGGTATACATGCAGTGCCGTACCTAGTCATGTACATGCCTTTGGTAATTGCGGCGCGTACGATAGCAGTAGTTTGAGCCGTGGGAGCAGCAGCAGTAGTATGGGCTAAGAGCTTGTAGATGCACATGCAGTGTGGCAGGCCCATTTAATGGGGTACAGCACCTTGATAGGCAGTTCATAGGCAGACTCGCAGTTCCGAAGGGCAGACGCGTAGAAGCTCAAGCTCCCAGGCTCCCAGGCCGACACTCGCGTCTTTCGCGCACGTTGTCTAGCAGCAGTACCTACATGTACATGTCCTGTAACAGGCGGCCTGCAGCACATCACCGACATATCACATACCTACCATCTGGGCTCGCCCCAAACCTACGACATCTCGCCGCGCATTCTCATTCATCTTCCCTTCTTTTCTTACACATCCACCATTCACTCTTCTTCTCCGCGTGCTCAACTCACCACCCACTACCCGCCTACTATCATCCCCTCACGCTCCCTCCCTCCCTCCGCCTACCCGTGCCCGACCACCCATCCTGTGACTCGATTCGCCCGCGACTCACCGCACCCACGTTACCCTACAGCCCTACCATACATCACGAGCATCATCATCACTGTCTCACCCGATTTCATTCTCCGTTGCTTGACTTCGCCGCTCCCGCATCTACCACTGTCCTACTCTTCCTGTCAACGCATCCGTCAAACCACACGTCCAGCGCCTCAGGGTCCACTATAGCAACCAACCACCGACATCGCCGCCTTCTTCGCAGCAACCACTCCGCCAGCAAACACCACTTATGCGCGCATCGCCTGGAGGGAACCCTCAAAGAATCAAATAGATAGCGCTCGACTCTGGAGTCGACGCATCGAGGAGGACTCGGAGCATCGAAAGAGACGGAACCGACAACGATCACAGCAAGCATGGCGACTCCGCGCGTGCCACCAGCTGCCGTAGGTCGGCGCCCACCACCACCGCCGAACCCGGAACACGAACCCGATGAGATCGTTGGCGAGTTCAGACGAGGAAAGGAGATCGGCAAGGGAAGCTTTGCGACAGTGTACCTCGCCCAGCACAGGGTAAGTTTGCGCGGTCTATCCAGTCTGTGTCTTTCGGAATGCAGCCCGTCTATATCGATGGGCGCGGCGTCGCAAAGGATAGCAAAGCACTCCATACTAACATTCCCTCCAGAAGAAGAAGTCCTACGCTGCCGTCAAGGTCGTCCAAATGTCGAAGCTCACCAAGAAGCTCAAAGAGAACCTCGACACCGAGATCAGCATCCTGAAGAGCCTACAACACCCTCACATTGTCGCCATGTTCAGCCTTGTCGAGAAACCTGTACATTTCTACCTTATCATGGAGTACTGCCAGCTTTCGGACCTTTCGCAGTTTATGAAGAAGCGGACAACCCTGACCAACTGGCCCGAGACTGCCGACATCTTCAAGAAATACCCAAATCCTCCAGGTGGAGGTCTTCACGAAGTACTTGCACGTCATTTCCTCAAGCAGATCGCATCCGCCCTGGAGTACCTACGCCGACGAAATCTGATCCATCGCGATATCAAACCTCAGAACTTACTCCTCAATCCATCGCCAGTCTACATGTCTAGACAACCCGCCGAAGATGTACCACTTGCAGCAAGCGAGCACTCGCTCATACCGACCGTCGGCGTTGCGTCGCTACCCATGCTCAAAATTGCGGACTTTGGCTTCGCTCGCCACCTGCCATCAACATCGATGGCAGAGACACTCTGCGGCTCCCCTCTCTACATGGCGCCTGAGATTCTACGTTACGAGAAATACGATGCACGCGCCGACCTCTGGTCTGTCGGAACCGTTCTTTACGAAATGGTTGTCGGCAAGCCTCCGTTCAGAGCTCAGAATCACGTCGAGCTGTTGCGCAAGATTGAAAAGATCAACGATGTGATTACTTTCGACAAGACACTGAGCATCGGTCGCGACATGAAGACGGTAATACGCAAGCTGCTCCGAAAGAGCCCACTGGACCGTGTGACCTACGAGGACTTCTTCCAAGATCCAGTCATAACAGGCGAAATTCCCGGACTTGTCGGAGAAGACCGCCCGCAAACGAAAGTGAGACCTTCGCCAGATCCTGAGGTCTCAGAGCTGAGTAGGCGAATGGCAAAGCAAGCAATCGATTCGCCTGCTCAAGATCTACCTTCAGCTGAGCCAAGCACTCGCCAGCCAGCTTTGCGTGAGGACACAACTGAGAGAGTTCGTCCAAGACGACCATCAATACAAGAGAACACACCCTCTGCGGCAGACGACTCTGGTGGACGTAGGAGGTCATCCAGCGGCTATGGCCAAACAACAACTGCGCCGCGGGACATTCAGCGACAATCGAGCCAGCGTGAACGTCGCCCTAGCATCGTAGCCCACGCCACTGCACCAGGACGACAAGAGTTTTACATGGGACCTTCAAATGCAGGCGCAACCACCGGAACTAGTGCAGGACAGAGGCTTGAGCGCCGCGCCTCTCGTGCATCACCTCTGTCTGGCCCGCCAATGGTACGCGAGCAGAGTGTTGAGGTGGAGAAAGCGCAGGCCGAGCGTGCAGCCCAGCGCGGTGGTAGAGAAAAGGTGGCCCAGGACATCGCCTTCGAGAAGGAGTATGTTGTAATCGAGAAACGCCAAGTTGAAGTCAACGCTTTCGCCGATGAGCTCGATGCAAACGCGCAACGCGGCGCACCGCAGTCGCATGGAGCCATGGTACGCAGAGCGACCACGCAAGGGCAACCCAACTCAGTCACCGGCGCGCAACCATCAAGTCCATCAAGGGGCATGCAAATGATGACTGGAAGGGCACCACACCACCGAACTGGTTCTTACGAGAGGCGCTACGTACCGAGCCCTCAGTCCGCGACTAACATGCTCACCAAGGCTTTGAACGCTGCGAACGTCCGGTTGTTTGGCGCCTTGGGTACATCACCGCCTTTCGGCAAGGGTGGGGTGTCGCCGCCACGCGGATACAGCGCTTACCCGACTTATCCCACAGCCCAGGCAACTTTGACCTCGGGTGACGTCGTCGAGAGCCGTGCGCCGATGGATGAGGACACTAAGATTGTCCGCATTGTCGAAGAGGCTGGTCATCGCAGCGACGTCGTGTTCGGGTTTGCTGAAGTGAAGTACCGCCAGTTGCTTCCCGCAACACCTTCAGCCCAAGATGGACTCGGTATTCAGCAGCTCGGTAACCCTGAGGGCGCTATCGATGGCTCCGGAAATGAAGAAGACAAGGACATGACCAACCACGCGATCGTTGGCGTGGCCGAAGAAGCTTTGGTCCTCTACGTCAAGACTCTATCTATCCTTGCCAAGACTATCGATCTGGCAGGCTTCTGGTGGAGCAGACAGCAAAGTCGCAACGGCGATGCTACAAGCGCATCTCCGCGCTCGAGCCCTGCGCCATCTTCCGAAATCAGCAAACGCATGAACAATGTCGTTCAGTGGGCCCGAGCTCGCTTCAATGAATGCTTGGAGAAATCTGAGATCGTCGGCCGTCTTCTCGTCGAAGCGCAGAAAAGGTTGCCAGCTGACCACCCTGGTAACCCAAACCACTACACCTCACGTTCGGCTGGCAGCGGTAACGCCGCGATCAGCACCTCTTCCGAGCAGATTCAGCTCACCACAGACGTTACTGCGGAGAAGCTGATGTTCGAGCGCGCTGTCGAAATGAGTCGTGCCTCCGCGCTTAACGAGCTCGTCGGCGGCGAGGAATTGGCGGATTGCGAGCTGGGCTACGTGACGAGCATCATGCTCTTCGAGGCTGTGCTTGAGGCCGAGGACGACCCACTCATGCGCAAGCCAAGCGCAAAGAAGGACGTGCCCGCTGATGGAGGCGTTGTTGGCCTCGAAGGTGAAGAGCGGGCTACAGTCGTGAAGCGTAAGACCACCTGGAACCCCTGTTGACGCCGCACATACTGACATTTATTTCTCGCAGTCATCGAAGGAGCCCGCAACCGCCTTTCCATTCTCAGGAAGAAAATGGCTGCTGCCCAACAGGCGCAGGCGCAGCAACAAACACAACAGAAACGCTCGAGCGTCACCTCGATCACCGGCTCCGTGCCCAAGGCCAGCAGCCCTCTCTCACAACCCGGCGGGCCGACTTCGCACCCTACAGTAGGCTTGTAATCCTCCATTAAGACGAGGACACACGACGAGGATACACGACATCGCCACCCACCCTCAGTACGACTCACATGCATCAATAAGGGGTTTGGATCTTGATTTTTGGGAAAGGATATCTCGTGTCAACGACACATTCGCACACAGGGCGCTCTCTTGGAGATTTGAATTTTTGAGTTTCGGAGTACTACTGAATGCTTTTGGAACAGAACAAGGATGGACTGACCGGACGACGATGGCTTTCACGGAACGATAAATATGACAACCTCATTGCTTGCATTTTTTGGGATCTTTCGGTCCCCTTCCTTTCTCGACGGGACTCGACTGGTTTGTTCTCGGCTTTTAATTTGACCTTTTGGAATGGCTTTTCTGGGATAGGTGTTGCGGGTTGGGAAGGACAGGAGTTCGGAATTGCTGAGGTCGGATGCATGGGAATTTTGCGATCAATGAAGCCGAAGGGTGTGCAGCTCATTTGCTCTTGCTCAAGAGATGAGGCGTTAATCCTAACATACCATTGCCATACATATGTAGTTCACACGCACTGGCTACCTACGAACCTATTCTCATTTTGTGCATGTTCTGAGTGCAGTATGTCGATCACTGTGTTGCATGTGATATTCCAGCGGTAGCACGAATCCGTCATTAGCAGGCCATCAATTGTCAGAAGTCTGTGAGCTTATCTCACAAAGGTTGTTCTCTGTCTTTTCGCTGAAAGATATCGGCTACGAACGGTTGATGCTGGTGGAGTCACAAAACTTGTGGAGTTCGGCTGCTTCCGTCGAACTCAATACTTGCTAGATATATCAGATAAACCACAGACCACGAGTGACAACGACATCAACAACTTCCGAATCACAGACTTGCAGGATCAAACCACTCGGTCGCGCTTACTGGAATCAAAGATAACATTCTCGCTGGTTCCCACGACTACTACAACATCAACCCAATTTCCACGCCACGCCACCCACAAACCAGTCACCCAACACTCACATCTACAAACATCTCCAAAAATGACTCCCTCCCTCCAAGACGCCAAAATCTGGTTCTGCGGCGGCGGCAACATGGCGTCCGCCATCATCGGCGGCCTGCTCGCCCGCGGCATCCGCAAGGAAAACATCTCCGTGTCCGAGCCCTGGGACGTGAACCGCAACAAGTTCGCCGAAATGGGCCTGCAAGTCAGCGCCTCAAACACAGAAGCCTTCGCCGCCGAAGCAGACGTCGCCATCCTCGCCGTCAAACCCCAGGTCGCCAAAGATGTCTGCAAGCAGCTGGGCGAGGCCTGGGGTGGCAAGCCGAAGAGCCCGCTGGTGATTTCTATCGCGGCGGGAATCCAGTTGAGGGAGTTGAAGGCGTGGTTTTCGGCTGGCGGCCGCGCGCCGCCGATTGTGAGGACTATGCCCAACACTCCGGCGCTGGTGGGCGAGGGCGCCACGGGGCTTTATGCGGGCGAGGATGTTTCCGAGGCGGAGAGGGAGTTGACTTCGGCGCTTATTGCGAGTGTTAGCCAGGCTACTGAGTGGGTTGGTGAGGAGAGGTTGTTGGATGTCGTTACTGGGATTTCTGGTGAGTTTTCTTGCTCTCTTTATCTCCCCCTTTCCCCATTCGTCTGCTAACAAAACATTTCCTTCCAGGTTCCGGCCCCGCCTACTTCTTCATGATGGTCGAGAACCTGATCTCCAGCGCTGTCGCGCAGGGCCTGCCGCTCGAGCAGGCCACGCGCCTCGCCACCCAGACCTGCCTGGGAGCCGGCCGCATGCTCGTCTCGTCGCCCGAGCAGCCCGAGCAGCTTCGCCGTAACGTCACGAGCCCAAACGGAACTACTCATGCTGCAATTGAGAGTTTCAAGGCTGCGGGCCTGGAGAAGATGGTTGACCAGGCTGTCAGGGCTGCTGTTGAGCGGAGCGAGGAGCTGGGTAAGGCTATGGCTGCTTAGGTTACCTTTCTCTGTGTTTGAGAGAGGAAAGAGAGCAAGGGATGGTGTTCTATGCATGGATGGCTGAACGATTGACTGAATGTATGAAAAGTACGAATTCTTGACTTGTGCATTGGTTCGGTTTATTGTGAAATTGTCACTAGTTTTCTGTGCAGAGTAAAACGAATGAAGTCAAAACGAAGTGGAGCGGAAGGAGATCAAGACGCATATCATGATACGTGCAGCTAAAGCAATGATACACATGAACTTTCGTGAAGTCAATGCAATATCCTATCCTATCCTACCAACCCCAGGTATGCATTTTTGCCGCCCTTTTCCCTCCGAGAGAAGTACAAGGCTCAACCCATGCACCTGAAAGAACATCTGCCTCTTACTTTAACCTCCCAACTCCCTCCCACCCACTACTTTCCGCTACCGCAACCCTGCTGGCAAAATCATCAACTTCCTCACCCGCAAACAGTCTCCAAAGAGTACCTTCATCTGCTATATTGAAACGAGTACCTCCTGTGGTTTTCCCAATAGTTTTCTTAGACTGCTCTTTAGCATGGGCCTGCAAGTCCGCGAGAAGCGCGTCAACCTGTTTGCGGGCGGCTTCGAGAGCAGGTTTAGGGACTGATTTGGCGTGCTGTTGTTCGGCGAATTTGAGCGTTGCGAGGAGGGTGCGGAGGATGTCGATTGTGAGGTAGGTTGGTTTGAGGGCTTGGGTGGAGGGAGTGGGTAGGTTGGGAAGGGTTGAGGTTATGGAGGTCAGAGTCGAGGGAGAAGGGTTGAGGAGGAAGGTTAGGGTGGAAGTTGAGAGGGCTGTTGTGCTGTCTTCCGCAGCGGAGTTCAGCTCGGAGAGTTTTTCGAGAAGGACGGCAGTGTCTTTGATGGGAGGCGTGGCGTTGTTGGCGATGCACCAGGCCGTGTCTATTGCTAGAGACTGCAGGATCCAGGGTTTAGGGTCGTCGTGGTCGTGGAGAGCGCGCTCGACGTTGTAGCCGTAATTGAAAGCGGCGGCGAAGTCGCGGTTGTCTTTTGTTTCGAGCCACTGTGCGGTCAGACGCGGTTCGATGTGGATGGCTTTACCGTCCAAAGGTAAGTTTTTGAAGAGGCGGGCGTATCGCCTCTGTTCGAGAGAGAGGATGCGGCGGGTGACACTGAGGCGGAGGTTCTCGCGGAGCTGGTGCAGATCGAGGATCATGCCGGTTTGGCCGTTGTTGAGGACGTTAGCCTCGCACTCGGCCAGTTTTTGCTCGCAGCGGATGTACATGGCTAGGGCGTTGGTTGTGATTGTGAGGGGATCGTTGTTGCGGGCTGTTGAGGTTGTGGATTTGTGCGGGTGTGTGATCGAAAGACGGGTCAGGAAGATGTGGCCGATGGTGTCGAGCTGTATTTCCTTGACTGACAGCGAGTCCCAGTGCTTCAAGGCGAGTGTCGCGAGATCCAGGCGCATGTAGAGATGGAGCAGGATGACCTTGGCTTCGTGGATGTGCTGGTTGTTTTGCAGCAGCATTTCGCCGATAAAGGCAGCTTGCAGTAGGGCATCGGTCTCGTCATGTTGCTCCCACACCTTGACTAGCGCTGATATCGCGAGGAAGATGAGCTGGCACACATGTCTGTACCTGAATTGATCGATCGACTGTACAGCCTTGCGATAAGTCTCTGTAGCCTCTGTCGCAAAGCTGTACATCGCCATTCTATCGGCCGACTCGTCCGTCAAAAGGGAGGCAAACTTCGCTTTCGACTCTGCAATAACAGCGTCCAGCCACTCCGGCGTGCCGAATTTTGCATCTTTAATCTTGAGCCCAGCGAGAGCATCTTCGCCGCTGGTCTTTTTCACCTCTCTCAGAGCATCATACACCTGCTTGCTCTCGCCAAACCGGCCATTCCTAACACCCTCCAGCTCCTCCCTCTTCTGCTGAACAGCGAAAATCTGACCAGGAACCCTACAATCCAAGCTAGCAGCCTCATCGAACTTCTCAAAAACAGCCTTCTTGGCCAGCATAAGGGCCAGCCGGGAAGAAAGATCCTCGTCACCAGTCGAGAGCATCTGCGTGACGATTGCATGGGCCATGTAAAAAACCCGATTCTTAGGCGCCAACAACTTCAACTGAATCAGAGCCTGCTGCGCATCTTGAAGCCGATTATCAAAAATCGCCCGCGAGAACCGCAAAGATTGAAGATCCAGCTTGTAGTTTGTCGAAGTGGCGGCTTTGGACGCCGTGTCCCAGAGTTTTGCCATTTCAGGCCCGGCAGAGAGAGGTTGAGGGAAAGCATTTGATTGCAGGTGCTCGACCACGGCGTCTTCGATCAGGGTGAGTTCCGTTAGATCCCGGGTTGAGGGCTGGATTGCCAGTAGTTGATCGAGAGTAGCTTGTGACTTGGCCGTCTCGCCTAGCTCGGTGAAGAGTTGTGATTTGGTTGCGAGCAGTTGGATGTCTTTGGGTGTGCGCTTGAGAAGCTCGTCACATTTTGCTATGCCCTTTTTGGGCTTGTCGCGGTATTCGTCATAGGTCGGATAGCGAGCCATGGCTTGTAAATTGCTTGTTTTTGTCTTTTAATGACTGTAGATCGGCTTCATGTGAATTCCTTGGAGGCAAGAGTGCTGGCGTCTTCTAAAGTTGCTGGCACGGCTCAAAAGTTCAGGCATCAAGGCAGCACAATGCTCGTGAATGACCACGACCAAGGGACATGATCGCTTGATTGAGAAGCCCTTCCTAGTCTGCCTAATAGAACAAGATGTTATATTTCAATTTAAACTCCCTGGTAATCAATTGAGATGCGATGCCCGCAATACATTCGACGTGCTGACCGCATCAGGTGAGCGGCCATAGATATTGAAAAAAAAATCTAAGCTGGAAGATATCGGTAATGGAAGCAAATCACATAGGCATACCATACAAGCCGAAAACCGTCTATCAAGTCTAATCTATCTGCGCGACTTCCGCCTCCGGGTATCACTCGCCTTCGTCGAACTTTTCCCAACCGTGTACCCATTACCCCTAGCATCCGGCAAGACCTCAACCTGAACGCCTTGGTCATCACTGCCACTGCCACTGCTGGTGCTGCCGGAGTCTACCTCCTGGCTGAGCCCGCTGCCTTTCCGGCCCACCACGGCAGGATCAGAGTAGTGCATTGGATGAGCGCCAGGGCGAGCAGCCAAAGGTGAAGGTCCAGGCGGCACTCTGCGGAGAGACGAGTAGTTGACATCAACAGGGACATTGCCACTCATGCTGCGGCGTCCTTGCGCTGCGGGCATCGGCAGGTTATAGTCGTCTGGCATGCGGTACTGCGCGTTGGAACTCGCGCGGCTGCGACTTGTGGGTTGCGGTGGCTGAGTAGCGTGAGCGTACCAGTCAGCTTCATCTTGGAAGGAGCGGTTCGAGCTTGAAGAGCCAGGACGCATCCCGGGAGGCGGTTGGTAGAAGCGTGGTGGATATTGAGCATAGACAGCTTCTGGAGGCGTGGATGCACGGCGGGTGTGTTTCGAAGTTGAACGCGAGCGGTCGCGGGTCGCTTGTGCGCGAGCGTGTTCGGGGCTGGGCGGTGGGTAATAGGGCATCGGTGCGTACATTGGCATTGGCATCGGCATGCCATTCGGACCAGCGAGAGTGTAGCCAGGAGGCGGCGCAATTGGCGGGAATGGTGCAGCCTGGTCGGACGACACAGACATCTTCCGGCTGGATTTCGACTTTGACTTTGCTGGTGGCGTTGAAGATCCGAAGAGACTGCTGCTCTTCTTCTTGCCCTTTTGGCTCGACAAGCTGACAGAGCTGTTATTCCGACTGCTACTCTTGCCTTTGGGTGTCTTGACGGGAGTCGCAGGAGGCGAAGCAATCTGCAGAGGCGGTGGTTGCACGGGCGCCGGCTGCTGGACTCCTCTCCTGCGCTCGAGCGCCTCCATTTCGTCCACCGTCAGGCTGATGTTCGTTTGTCCTTGCGCTCTGGCCATTGCAATCCGCTCGTAAGCCGACTGAGCTAGTGCCTCATCCCTGCCATTGTAAACTGCCAACCCTCTCTGGTAGGCATCCTCCTCGGAATCTCCCTCCCCATAATAAGCATTAGGATAACTTTCGCGCCGGTGCTGGCCAATATCGTGTCCCGTAAAATACAGCTCGTCCCCAGCGTAACCGCGCTGACGAGGGTCCCGGTAGGCGTGTCCATTAGGATCCAAGTATACACCGTTTCCATCATCTTCATCACTCCCCATATCTTCCAAGCGCTCGCCGTAATGACGAGCAGGCTCACGAAGTTCCCAATCCTGCGGTCTCAGCGACCTACGTCCGCCGCTACCGAGGAAAACTCCGGGTGGTCTTCCCGTATCATAGGGCGAAGAGGGCGCGGCCGACCACCTAGGAATGTCAGTGCTGGATCGTGTCAATGCCATTCTTGCCAACTCACCTAGACCGCTTCCTCAGAGAAAGATGCTGCTACATCTTTATCCATAAGCGCCGCATGTCCGAGAATGCTGACGCCAGATGCACCAATGAGCCACAAAACAGTGGAGAATGGCGATGACCAGATACCGAGAGGGACGGCGATAACCAAGAGACCAGTGTACAGTTGTGAAGTAGTAGCGCGGGCGAATCCAAGGTCGAGATCCGCGCCTTGGAGCTTACCAATCCCGAACATGCCGCCGACGACGAAGACAATCACGAAGAGCATGAGCAGGTTGGTGAGCAAGCTGTAGATGCTGAGCATGACGAAGAGGACGGCATAGTTGCTGCTGAAGTAGGAGAGGTTGTAGTTGACACGCGTCTGAACCTCGCCAAAGTTCTGCGGCTTGGACATGAGCTTGACGTTGAAGAACTCGCTGATGGGTTTCAGGTTGGCGAAGCGGCTGCCCAGGCCCTGCTCGCGGACGGCGTCGAAGCGGCTGCCTAGGTTGAGGCGGCTGGTGAGCGCCTCGTAGGGGATGTTCATGCGAGCCATGGCGATGAAGAGCGGGGGAGAACGAGCGCGGTGGATCGTGGGTGTTTGTATGCTTTTGTAGTGGGTTGCTGGTTGCTGGGATAGGGGTGAGTATGGTTTCTGCTACGACTCGAGTTTCACATGCTGAGCTGACGGCTCGCCTGGCCTTTGCCGGTGTCTCGCATCTCCTGCACAAGCGCGGGTACGTACATGGGGATTGAGAGACAGCGAACGAGCTGGTCGAAGCGGTGTCAATATCGTGGCGCTGTATAGGCTTGCTTGGTGTGACGACGGATTGGGAGTTGTACAGGCTTGTGTTGTGACGCCGCGTGAAATGTAGAGGCACAAGGGAATGCGTGGATCGGTCGCCGTTTGGCTCCGGCAGCACGGGCAGCCGCTCCACAAACAGCAGCAGCCTTACCAACGCGTGCCCTTTATTCGAGCCAACACCTGCTCACGTGATGCAAGTGAAGAAGGGACGGTCCATCGTGGATGAAGAGATGATGAGGAAAGAGAAGAGGAAGAGATGAGATGAGATGGAAAGACAATAAGAGGCTGCTGCAGCGGCATCCACACATGCATGATACCCAACACAACCCAACAGCCTCGTCTTATTACTGGGATGGCAAGCTCATGGATGGATGATGGAGCTCTGCCAGCATCGTGAATAAGCTCGCTCTCCCCGCCAGCAAGGCCAGCTAACCCGATTGCGTGACGCGTCGCAGTCGAGTCCCCTTGGTCCCTGAATTATTGAGGCCAGAATTCCAACTGACAGTCTTAAGGAGCCAGCGCATCGTTTGTTGTCTGTCTGCCAACACCCAACACCAACATCAAACAAACAGCACCATGCATCTGCTCGTGAGGGCAGCACTGCTGCTGGTCTGTCTGGCCACCCTCGTCGCCGCCTGGTCCAAGGAAGACCACGAGATCTTCCGCCTGCGCGACGAGGTCCAAAAGTCCGAGGGGCCCAATGCCACCTTCTACTCCTTCGTCGGCATCAAGCCCAAGGCAAGCCAGGAGGAAATCACAAAGGCCTACCGCAAGGCCTCGCGTGTCATGCATCCCGACAAGGCACGCAGCAACTGGATCGCCGCCTACGATGCGCCCAAGCCCGTCCACACCAAGGCCGACGGCAAGCCCACCACCCACGTCAAGAAGAACAAGCAGCCGTCCAAGAGCGAGATCGACAAGTTCACCAAGCAGGCATCCGCCCGCTTCGAGCGTCTGAGCTTGGTCATCAACATCCTGCGCGGTCCCGAGAGGAAACGCTACGACCACTTCCTCTACCACGGCTTCCCTGCATGGAGAGGCACCGGCTACTACTACTCACGCTTCCGCCCTGGCCTCGGCACGGTCTTTGCCTTCCTGTTCATTGTTGTTGGCGGTGGCATCCACTATGCCGTCCTGTACACCAAGTACGTCCGCCAACGCGAGTTCATCGAGCGCTACATCAAGCATGCTAGGCGCATGGCATGGGGCGACGACACCAAGCTCGCCAACATCCCCGGTCTTGGTGAATCCCAGTCCAATGGCGCTACTCCCCGTGAACAGACTCCCGAGAACAACCAGGAGAGCATGCAATGGAACAGGAAACAGAAGCGCGCCATGGAGAAGGACAAGAAGAAGGGCCCCTCCAAGAACGACCACAAGACGAAATTGGCCGACAAGGCCAAGACCGAGGGCGTCAGCACACCTGTCGAGGCTGAGTTGACCAGTGGTCCCGTCGGCGCGAAGAAGCGCACTGTCGCCGAGAACGGCAAGATCCTTATTGTCGACTCGGTTGGCAACGTATACCTCGAGGACGAGACCGAGGAGGGTGACAGGCACGAGTTCCTCCTTGACGTAAGTTGATCGAATGACTTGATCCTCCAAACAGACCAGCATAACTAACAACGCCTCACAGCCCAACGAGATCGCCCGCCCTAGCTTCCAGTCCACCTTCCTCTTCCGCGGCCCGAAGTTCCTCTACAACAAGTCCATTGGTCGTGTACTTGGACAGACTTCCGACCACGCTGCCTGGGAGGCCAACGGCGAACCTCTCGACGTCGTCCCAGAAGCCCATCTCAACGATGAGCCCGCGCTCTCGTCCGCCGTCTCTGCCAACGCCTCGAGCGAAAGCCGCAAGCGCAAGCTTAAGAAATAAGGGGGAATGCGGCGCGTTGTACAACTACACAAAAAGCATTTGATATTGTAGCATGGGAATCGTCAAGAGGGGTTTGCATGGGTGCCCAGAGGGATTTTGCTCAGAGCTCCGTTGCTCCGCTGCGGACACAAAGCATTCGGTACGAATCTGTATAGAATATCCTTGAGATCGTCGCTTCCGCTGTTTGGAGCTGTTGGCATGAAAGAACAAAATGTTTCCTCACATCGATCACCGTATCTCTCAACTCATGCCACGTAGCCTGTTGTTTGAACTGTGTTCATTTTTGCTGTCTGCCTGTCTGTCTAACGGTTTGTCTGTTTAATGACTCGTGACTCGACTCGCTCGCTTGTGTAATAAACATCGCACCAAATCTAAAACATGACGCGATTTTCGATCAAACCCGTCGTCCTGTCCTGAGAACATGGACCTTTCTTTTGTATAACAAACTCCCTTTACGCCGGCTCGCCAGACGCGCGTTCATAACGATAACAAACGACAAGACAACGAATAAAGTCTTCCCAAAAAATCAATGGCACCTCAGGGCTTCCCGAAACTCAATCCACGACTCTCTGAGTTCAATCAACGCCTTTTCGAGCTCAATCCGCGACTCTCCGATCTCAATCAACGCCTCTCTGATCTCCGCTCTCTACGCGAAGAAGCCGGTGATGAGTCTGATTGCCTCGAAGACCAGGCCGCCGACGATGACGAAGAGGAGCATGTCTGTTGTAGTAAAAGAAAGTCAGCGATTGTCCTCGGGAACATCGTTCGTCCCTTCCTGTTCGATCTTTCCTCCCTGTCCAATCGCCGTCTCCTCTTCTCTTCGAACCGAGACGTTGTATCCCTATATCCGCAACACTTCCTCGTCTTCCCTTGTTCTCCCTCTCTTCCTCCTGATCGTCCTCCAAGCCTCCTCTTAACCACACCCCCAACAAGAACGAAAGGAAATGTGGATTCGAGAACTTACACAACCACACCTTGCTCACAGGCGACTTCTGAGCCTGCAGCTTGGCCGCCTTCTTCTTCTCGGCCAGGCGCTCGACTTCGGTCTGGGGTTTGCCGCGCTTGGCCGCCTCGGATTTGGCGAAAGCCTCGTTCGCGCGGCGTTGTTGGGGGGTTTGGACCTGTTTGGAGAATGGTTCGTTAGTGACTGCAAGTGGTTTTGGGTTGGGTTGAATTGGCTTGGAGGGGTATTAAAGGATGGATGTGACGTTGGAGGTCGAGTGTCGATTTGCGAGTGTTGGAGATTGCTTGCGCATATACGGGCGTGGATTTGGGTAAGATATTTATTTACCATTGTGAGTTTTGTGTTGTGGGTGTTGGTTGTTAAAGGTTGTTAAAGGTTGTCGGAACAGGTAGAGTGTGAGATCGGATGCGATCGTTCGTTCGCGAGGGATTCGGAGGATTTTTATGTCTGGTCAAGTCGTGTCCTTTTGAGTCACTTCGTGCACAACAAGCGAGTGGGAGTGTGAGTCGAAGGGATAAGTGGTTTCGTTGTGTGTTCGTGTTCGGAGTTTAGGAGAGTTCGACTTTAAAGGTGGCCTCTTGCGTGAACTTAGAGACGAGCTACGAGCTGCACCCTGGTGGCTTCTCGGGATCTGGGGCGCGGCTATTCGGGAGGGAACCTTGGAACAAGGAAGGAGGCATGAGCTTCAAATTCACTTCATCCCGGAACTTTGCTCCTTCAGAGTATTGTCATCTTGGAAGTGATGTGTGATCATGTCTGCTGAACAGCCATGATGGTCCAGATGATGGAAGACCCACTGTTGCTGCCAGCATCTCTGCAAGAGGACCTCAATCCATCATCCGCAAGAGCCTTGTTCACTGGATACAAAACATTGACAGGTTCCCAGATGAAGTAATCTAAGGATACTATTCGTGAACGCACTTGCATCCAAGGTGTAATCGAAATCAGAACCCTCTGGCACTCTTTCAATGGAATGGAACACAGACCAAGAGGCACGCAACAGTCAACAAGTTGTCGCCGGCGAAATCAAAGCAAAATGGTCGCGTGTTGTAACCAGCATTGCATTCGTCGTATTTACAGCTCGACAAGCAGAAGTCGCAACGGAGTCGTGATCGACTCTCACCGGTAGTACACTCGTTAAAATTGCTGGCCTCGATAACACCTTCGGCAAAGCACCAGACGCAACACGGTAGACCGGATCCCCGAAGCAAAGTGTCGAGTCACACGGGCTGGGCCAACCCGTCCAGGCCACGCACAAGGAGTAGTATACAGATTCTTCTGTTGAAGTAGGCCAGTAAGGTTTTATACATGGATTGCGCTGATTCGAGTCAACAAGGCAACACCGTCTACCATATCCAGCGACTCGTTCACAATACATCGCACCACCCAGACCAGAATGAGTTCTGCCGCAAGACTCGCCATCAAGAGGGGCGGTGACGAAGACTCGCAAGGAGGCGAAGAAAGCAAGGTAGAGCTCGGCAAGGCTAGAGCCAGCGATACTACCTGAGACGCTATTCTAAGGAATACTCACCATGCCATCGAGACATGGTGCTTTCCTAGTTCACACTGCGAAGCTTTCCAGAGACAACCCCCACATATGAAGCAGAGCTCCGGCAGCACTCCTAGCAACAAGATGGCCCCCTGCCCGCAACACGGGGGGTAGCAACGACTCGTTTGAAAGTAAGGCCAGTGCCCATGCATTGCAGCGAGCGCTTCCCATACTCTGCGTAGCTCTCATTACACAAGCCCAGAATTGTGCTACTACTAGTTACATTGTCTACAGCAGCAATACACTGCGGTCACAGAGGGTTACGCGTGGTTTCTCCCCAAAATGGCTCCGACCAGTGCTGCTATCGGTAACGCTCTTTACATTCGTTAACCTCACGACCAGAGAGCTGACTGATCGCAAAATTCGGCGGGCCGGACCTGGGTATGGCGTTCTTCTCGGCATTGTTGTGGAGCAGACTGTTGAGGTGGACACTGCAGCGGTTTCTGCCTGACTTGAGGACACCACATTGTCGGTCTGGGTCGACGCTGTACACATCTGGTGGAATGGGAGGCGGTTCACTCATGGCGTTCGCTATTTGAGGAGGAATTTGAGCCGGTGCTCGATTTCCTCCTTGCACTTGAAGCGCTTGCGCCCTGATCACCTGAAAGAAAGCCCTTGTCGGGCAAATTTACAAGCCACCCCAAATGCGCGGATCCAATAGGTGCCCTACCAGGACTCTCAACTCGTGGCTGTATCAGGAAATCTCGAAGGACAAGAACAAGTGTAAGCTCTGTAAGAAGAGCATTAAATTTAAGACGGTCCGGCACCGGATAACGGCTATGCTCAACGAGCCCGACGAGAATGTATCTGGATGTGACCTCACCGCAACAACGCCTGTTCCAAGCGAGCCACACCAGAATTCCCAACAACTGCATCAATATCGTGCGACCATGAGCGGCCGTGCCTGGGAGTGGGAACACTACCACTACCACGATCTGCCTAGCACTTTGAGAGCTCGGAATCGCGCTGCTACCCAAGATGCTCTCTATAGCCGATGTTCCGCTCCACTGAGACGGCAGCATTAGTGCAATGCAGCCGCGTATTAGCTAATAACCCCGATTCTTCGCACGCGGTCCAAACTCAACCAGCTCGACCGCCGAAATGCGAGACTGTCTCGCCGAAGTCCACGAGACTCTAAAAGAGCGGGAGTTGTGGCCCTGTTATGTCTCTTCGAGCTCGGCATTGTCGTCAATAGATCGCGTTCCAGATACCAGCATTAGTCGATCGAAGCATTGAGAGTCATGAGAGATTTCAGCCAGGATTCCGATTCGACGCTCAGCTTCGCAGCTCCGTTGTCGACACATATACTTTCATCGCAAACACTCGCCATGCGCGAGTCCACCAAGAAGATGTGGGAGTCGTTGTTGAAAGCAAGCTTTGGTAAAAGCCAAAGTATGCGGCGGGCCAAAGGACTCATGGTCTACGTCGCATTGGAGCTCGGACTGGTGCTGCTACCCAATGTTCTCTCCAAAGCAGCAATCTCACTCCGCCGAGATGATATAAATCGCACGAAACAAAGTCACAGCCATTCTGCAACATGACCTCCGCCCTCTGCTTCTCTTGGAGCTTCACGCGTTCAATCTTCACGTGTTCACTCATCACGCACGGAAGCCAGAACTCGGCGCCTCTCATGTCCTTTTCGAGGTGTGCGGTCTCGGTCCCAATGCAGTAGCGCTCGACCTCGAGTTCCTTGCTGGCGTGCTTGACGGCTTTGCTGGAGAAGCCGCAGGCGAGACTGTAGGTGGCGCAATCGAAGCCATCAGACTTCGAAGAAAGTTAGCTAGAACTGTAATGCTCTCAACGATAAAGAGAACAAGCGTTTCAACTAGGGGTTGAGGTAGCAGTAACAATCCGAGCTCTTCGAGACGGAACTCCAACCCCCTGCGAGTTGAAACAGTTTGCCGCAAGTCATCCAACTACACTCGATCCGTTGGTGATGGCGACAATACACCAACATTGGCATAGTGGTAAGACCCCTGCTGACCGAATTATCCCTAGCCTTTGCGGATCTTCCAGCCGTGACGCCGCTCGACCAGAATGGTATAATACACTTGCGAAGCGGATGGTCGGGATTCAAGAGTCGATCAAGGGTTTGTCTCCATTATGCTTCCGCCCATCTTCCACGGTTGGAGGTCGGGATCGATGGCACGTAGCCAGAAGAAAAACTTGTCCTGCCAGAATTGCATCCGTTTAGCGTCATGGTACAGGCCGATTTGTGCTTCGATACAAAAGGCAGAATATCGGTCGCTTCGTATGTCTCTCCGAGCTCGATACTGTCGTCAATGGCTAGCATCCTAGATCAAAGCATCAATCTAAGCTATTAGACTCCAGAGAAAGTTAGCTACGATTGCTATACTCTCAACGACAGTAGAAACAATTGTTTCAAGGCAGGGGTTAGGTAGCAGCATCAGTCCAAGCTCTTCGACCGGAACCAACAGCGTATCTCTCACCCGGGAGTTGGTGTTGGTGCTGGCTCGGCAAAGTCCACCGGCGCACGCGGGCCTCCAAAAACCAACCACGCATACCAGCATCCACAATTCTGTAAGCACCATGGTTTATATATGTACCAGTGCTGATCACGTGTAGTCAGTGTTTGCACGTGCGAAGCTGTTGCCACTTTTTACCCATGTGTACAGCCACATGTCAAGCTAGGCCACGTTGAATTGTCGTGCGAGCGTTGTCGTGAAAACTTCTTGATAGCTTTCCTCTAGAACACGCTCGGTGTGGTGAATTGGAGACACGGAGGAGTTGTGTCGACTCGCTGAGAGTAATCTCGGGGTGATAGTTGCGTGGATCGGAGTCATATCTCGGTGTTAGTGGCTTGTATGTACGTTAATTGACAGACCTGGGCCTCTTTTGATCACGGCAGGCCTGGCCTGTTGTGCTAACTTCGTCTTCGTGTAGGAGAGCTTGTTCAGAAGTCGGACTGGTGTCTGAAAGGGGTATATTTCGTCCTCGAGGACGTAATGAGGCCAACCAAGCTCGCGCCTGCCACTTTCTTGTTTCCTTGAGATAGTTCATGACATGTTGCTTTACAGCAAAGAACATTGATTGTTCGCCTGGATCTTGTCCAAGCCAAATCTTACACGCGAGGTATTTATTACCTTTAATCTCCTGCTTCCATTGCCCAAATCCCAAAGAACGCCGTGCTTGAACGCTTCAATCGTAAATTACATCTCAGAATGTCATTGCAGCGCTGCTGGGTCGCGTCGTTTCTGACCGCTGCTTCAGGGAGGAGCGCCATCTTGTGGCGGCGGCGTTGATGGAGGGTCTTGAGGGTCCTCCTCATGTTCGACATCAGGTGCTGCACTTGACGGGACATCGTCTTCTCGGGCGTCTGGCTGCGCTTCGACTAGCCCTCGCTCAGAGGCCGCTTGTCGCGCTTCCTCCCTTTTGCGTTCGACTTCGGTTTCTTCTTCCGCTGCAAGATCTTGCTCTTCTTGGCTGAGATCAACCATTGTCGGCACTTCTATTTCTTTCGCGCTGATGTCTTCAATACTGTTGAGCATGCTTTCGTCGGCGGGCGTGTGTATCTCGCTTGCGTTCCGACTTCGATTTCCTCGGCCTGACCCGCTTCGTGTACTGATTGTTCTTCGACTTGACCCTCTGCTCCCAGTTGAGGGTCGCTTGCCTCGCTTTTTCGGGGCGATGCTGCCTGTATTTCCAGAACTGGTCTCTGTTTCAGGGCCCGACTGTGTGTTGCGTCGCTCCAATACCATGGCGAACTCGTCGTCCAAAGGAATTGCATCGTCCTCCTCGTCAGACGGGAAGATGTCGCCTCGGCTGCTCAAGCTGTCCACAGTTTCCCGACTACCAGTTGTGCCGCTTCTTTTCCGTCCATGTCGTCTCGCGACCCTGCCGACGCTGCCTTCGCTTTCTTCCAGCAATGCCTCTGCCTCTCCGCGGTCTTTCCCTGTCCGTTTTCCGCCAGGATGGTCTTGCAAGTCCGCCGAAGAAGGCTTATACCGCACGGCGCGCGAGCCACCGAATAGTCTCCCAAAGAAACTCGGTCCGCCGAGTACATCCGCGCCGGATACGCCCTCGTGACTTTTCATTCTCCGATCTCGAGGGTAGCTCATGCCTCGCTGTCGACCAGGCTGCTGTTGCTGTACGTCCACGGTCCCATAGCCCGGCGCATCGCCGTCATCGTCGCCCCATCCAAGCAGTCCCTCGTTCTCGTCCTCGTCCCAATCATCGTAAAAGTCGAAGCTGACCTCCGCCCGGTCGCGCCGGCCTCGTCGCAAGCGATCGCGCTGTTGCAAGTGCGGACAGCCCGCTTCAACGCAGCCGGTCAAGCAATCTCCAATAGATCCAAAGCATGGTCGGACGTAATGTTGCGCGAAGATGTACAGAGAGGATTGCGCGGATTCGTTGGCGGATTCGAGGGTTGCGCTGATGTCGTTCAGGCGACGCCGGAAGCGCGGATCATTGGTGCGATACATGACGAGGCGGCCAGGCTGGGATAGCGCTCAGGTCAGGTCGACGACGGCGACGACGACCACAGCAGTGGCGGGACGGAAATGGCGGCGGCAGTGGAGGTGGAGGGCGGCATATGCACGGGCGCACGTGCGTTGTGCGGGTTGAAGTGAATCAATGGGCGGTGGCTGATGTAGATGGAAGACGACGTGAGGAGATGCATGAATAGGAACAAGGCTGGGCCGATCGGTACGCGGGTTTAGGTTTGGCGGCTTGGGGTTCGTTCGAGTGGGGTGGCCGTGATCGACGCGAATTGGGTGAGACACGAGGAAATCACGTGGATCCACGTGAATGGGAAGAGTATATCATAATTATCGACCAACTCTTCGATTTGGCTGGAGGGCAGGAAAATCGATTGCAAGCGAATTAATGATTTCGGCAAGGCAAGTAGGCAATATTTGAGATGCCGCGACTAGCGAGCACTTGACTTGACTACATTTACATCTAGCTGCAGACTGTGTTTCCACACAGGGTCTTAAGGCCGTTCTAGCCCTCGGACCAAAACAACTCTTTGCCATACACACCACTACCCTGCCCCTCCTACGAGCCTCGAGATCACGAACTGACCGCCGCTGGCTGTTGTTCTGCCTCACCCTAAGATTCCCCTCTCCGAGCACAAGTGCGCCTCCAACTCTCCTTTCCAGACTCTTCACAATCTTTTGTGCCGCTCGCTTGAACGGCTACTCGCATCGACTGGGGAGCTGACATTGACACACTCTCACGCCACGCACCCACACTAACCGCCACCCACAGTCAGCAAGAGGAGTCCAAACATGCACTACAGTAAGTGTCGAGCTGATATTTCGCCTCCAAGCCGCCGGAACGCTGTTGTGCGTGCTGTCCTGTGCTATCAAACCAAGACGCCCCCATTTCCAATCCTACTGTGCTACGCCTTTGAAAGCCTGATCTGACAGTTGCCCAGTCCGCTTCCTCCGTCCTCCCCAGGTGCATGTCGATGAGAGCGACATCCAGCTCAAGGCTGTTATCACTCTGACAAGTGACCTTGGCGAGTCATTTTACCCACATCAAGCTGATCTGGTCGTCACCATCCGCGAGACTGTTCACGACGGCGAGGTCTACCTTCGACGAAAGCTAGTGTGGCCTGCTGGCGCCAGAGCATTGCCTATTTCCCTGGACATCTCTCGTAACGACATTGAATGGCCAGCATGTCTGCACATCGGCGTGAAGACCGCTGTCGTCAAGGGTCCGGGCTTTCTACCACCTATTGTCGATGCCTGGAGCGGCGAACTCAACCCTACGAGAGGCCAATTTGACAGTGGATGGCGCGTGGAGCGCCGATTCGTCTCTTTGAACGAACGACCCATTACGATTATCGAGGATGCCGGCGACAGCATTGCCCGCCATCTGTGGGACGGCAGCCAAGCCCTAGCCCAGATCATCGATGAAACTATCTCCCTGGACAACAACGACACCCAGATTCCTCTTCTCGAGTACGTCCTGGTCTCAGCAACATACCGCCGCCTAACCGTGATTGAACTCGGCTGCGGTTGTGGCACCGTCGGACTTGCCCTGGCGCAAAGCATACCCGACTGCGACGTCCTCCTCACCGACCTCCCCGAAGTCGACTCCCTCGTCGCCGCCAACATCGCCCGTCTCAACCCCGCCATCAACTCAAAAGTCTCTTTCCACTCCCTAGACTGGGAAGCGCCTCTGCCCAAAGACGTCGTCTCGCGCAATCACCATCTCATCATCGTGTCAGAATGCACCTACAACACCGACACCCTCCAGCCTCTGGTCGACACCCTCAAAGCTCTCATCACCCGCAGCCCAAAAGCAGTCATCGTCGTCTCGACCAAAACCCGCCACGACAGCGAAGCCGCCTTCTTCGACCTCATGAAAGCCGCCGAGTTCACCCAAGACGGCAGCATGCGCATGCCTCTGCCAGGTGTCCCTGGCTCAGGGTACGCCGACTGGGCCACCGACGTCGGGATTCATGTGTTTCACGGCAAAAACCATCGGCTTAGTCTGAGTCCGCGGAACAGCGATCAGGAGGTCCCGAGGGCAAAAGCGGCTATTGCGGCTGCGAAAAATGCTTCAAGAGGGAGAGTGAGGAAGGCAGCAGTTGTTGCTTCCGTCGAGGAAAATGGTGAGAAGAACGAAAAGGGTAAGGCTCCTTGAAAGACCTATCGGTTAGGCATTGTTTTGCCGCATTGTTTTCTGATTTATTTTGTTTTGCATCGAGCAGACACGAAACGCATAAGATTAGGTTCATGAACTGGCGCAAGCGGCATTGTTTGGATTTCGGAGATTTGCTATCGGAGGGAGGGAGGGAGGGAGCATGACCGGAGTCTGGCGTTGGAGGGACGAGCGTGCATTGTTGAGGGTATTTTGTTTCATCCTGGCGCCGTTAGTTTGGAGGCGGCATCGAGGACTGTGGGCGCGGGCATTTGTGTCAATTATGGCCCATGTTTGCAATCAGCTGTGGTTTTATGTGTATTGGAAGCAAAACTTCATGACACCATTTACGCCACCCTGACCCTCTCAAGCAACAACCGCAGCACGAAGTTCTCTTTCCCGAAATGCGCCTCTATACCCTCGATTTCTACCTTCATCTGCTCGAAAAGACCCTGTAGGATGCCTCGAGTGTACTCCAAGCTCCTCGTCTTCTCGAATTGCTCGAGAATCAGCTTTTTGGCTTCGAAAGAAGTCTTGCCTGTGACATGGCGTTGTTGAAGAAGACTGGGGAGGACGATGCCGTTGCTTCCTGAAAAGCTGTGGATCAGCGGGAGGGAGAATTTGCCTTCGTCGAGGTCTTCGCAGAAGCCCTTTTGGGTGGTGTACTAGAATGGGTATGCAGGGTTAGAAAGGATATTTGTGACATGGGATCGGGGTGAGGTTTCGTACGTCTGGTGAGACGAGGTTTTGGTAGTCGTCGCGGATCTGAAAGTAGCGGCTGAAGAGGATCATGAGGGCGTGGATTTGGGGACAACTTGTGTGGACATCTAATGTTAGTGTGTGGCTGAGATGGACCTGGAGAGTGAGTAGATATCGATGGCTTACGGCTTCGCTGCGGACTTTGCTTCCAACATTCGGGAGAGCATTCTGAAGAGGCCTCCGGTCTCTGGAGTACTATTAGTGGCCGGGCATGTTTGTGTCTGAGTAAATGAAATGGGATCAGACTTACTGTAGTCGATCATCTTCATGTACTCGGCCATAGAGGGACATTTGACCTGCGAGGTCCAGTGCAAATCAAGACTCTGGCCGATATGCAGAAGCCGCAGCTCTTCGGCGTAGATGCACAGACACTCCGAACCGAGCTCTTTTCGCACAATATCCAACGTCTCTACGAACTGGAAGTTCGCCGAATTGATGGTTTGGGCTGTCCCGAAAACACAATGCGTTGCAGGTCTGCCTCTTCGGAGGGGTGAACCGTCCTCGATGTCGTCTAACATCAAAGATGAGGTGTGCAATCCATTGAGTACGCTGCTGATGTGTGCTGTAAAACTTGGAGGGACATCGTACCAGACGTTCAGGGCGTCGATTGCTGTGTTCCTCATCCCTTTGGAGGGAAGGGAGGAGATGTAATCAGAGGGAGCTTTTATTATCTGGGCAGCGTTAGCAAAGTGACTTTGCCGGTGATTGAGGTCGATCGCTGCGTACAGCATCACTTAGCTCTGGTAGATCCATGTCCAGAGACTCATGAACGTTGTTCAAACCTTTCTGGAGGTTCGATTCCTTGGGTTCGGCTGCAGACGCTGCATTGGATCCGTATTACTATCAGTACTTTAATCATTGGAAATGTGTTTCTCCAGGCATACTTACCTATCCAGGTCCGACGTGCTTGGTGTGAGAACTTTGCCGGGAGATGACCCGCAGGAGGAGCAGATCGTTGGGGCAGCCAAATGTTGCGGACTTTCGACAGTTCCGTTGGCTCTCTTGAAATTGTATCGTTCAGTATGCTGGCTCCAGATAACATTGCCGCTGATAGCCATCTCCAATGCGCCAAGGTACCTCAACAGATCTCTCGACACCTTGTGACCAGACGCGACTTCGAATCTCTTCTTCTCGTCGATGAACTTGCGACACGAACTCCGGATCATTTGAGTGCAGATGTCCTTTGCGTCATCAACGCTCACAGACCGTTCCTTCGTAATGACCCAGATCGCGTTGGCCATACTACTAGCCTCGCGGCTTTTGCAGAACTCGTCATACTCCTTTTGCCAGGAAAAGTAGTCGTTGGAAAGTGCAAGTGTTGTGTACGCATGCTCGATGATCTCCTCAACCAAACCCATCTCGTCGCTGGAGATGGTGAGTGCCATCCCGAATACGATGAACGCATCCATAAGGCTGTAGCTAATCAGCATACGTAATCGAAGCGAGTGTGCAGTTTGGGAGTTGTTCTGAAAGCATACTTCTGTCCGACATCGATGCGTCGATACGGTAAATACTGGGCAATGGTATCAAATCCCACGTAAGGCTTGCCCGACTGTCCCTTGATCTGTGCCTTCCAGCTTTCCATACATTCAAACAGAACCTGTGCTCTGACTTGGTCGATAGACATGATGCCAAGCATGGACTTCGCCTGCAATTGACGCATGCCTGATCTGGCGCGCGTTGCGGAAGGTGAATCAGCCCCATCATCATCCGAGGCACCATCGGCCTCATGGTCCTCGGTTTCGAGAACATCTGGAAGCATTATTAGGCACAACAGGCATCAAGAAGTGTGATTGAGGGTTACAGCACCATCGAGTAGGAACCCTACTTCACTCGCATACGACAGAGCCCCGAGACGCTCAGGTAGGCATTCGGGCACGGTGATGGCGATGAAGTTGGACTTGCCCGAGGACCCGAAGAATCCTGGGATGGGACCGACATGTCTCGCCCAATCCTCTTGTGCCTGTACGCATGCCTGGTTGGCAAGGTGTTCGTGCTTGGCATTCCTGGCGGGAAGTGAGTCGAAGAAACCCATGGTCTCATATGAGCGTGGGTCGACAGGGAGAGAGTGCTTGAACTCCATATTCGGGGTTCGTTTCAGAGAGTAGGTAGGGGAGTTTTGGTGGTGGTTTCCTGGCGGGACTCCCTCTGCATTTAAATGCTTCCAGCTACAAGTTCCGTGAGCGTGCGCTCCACCGCTTCGATCAGATGAAGTCAGCGGTGAGCCCCAGTCGTGTGGCAATGTCTTGCACCTACATATCAGAAGGTATGCCACCGCAGAGCTGATCCAACCGTGCCCATGCCCAGGTCACTATCACTTGCGTGAGCTGCATATACCCTTAGGCGGTAAACGGCCGGGTGCAGGTGGACTCGTCGGCTACCAGTGCTTCGTATCGAAGATTTCGCAGTCACGACGGGCTGGGTGGTATGTTGCACATAACGTCCACAGTGATATGGCGCTTTAGTTCGTTAAGAAAGCCCAAAGTGTGGTTGGTATTGTACGCAATCGCAGCTGTCCGGATTTTCCGTATCAGGGATCAGCCTCCGACTGAGGCCTGTGCGTGTTGATTCTGTAGAAGCATGGCGCATGACGGGCTTGCATTCACCGTGATATGGGACAGAATGAGGATGAGTCTTGGTTGGATGAATGCAATGCCCAAGAAGGAGTCTGATCTGCAGACTTGGTGTGATGTGGGTCTATGTAGGGTTAGGGTTCGGACAGCTCGGACAGCTCGAGCCTCGGCAAGCCGACACCGACTGTGTCGACTTGCGCCTCTAAGCGAACCTCACTCTGTACATACATATCACTTAACTCATCAACTTCCACGGAAGCCACTCAAAGCACACAATGGCTTCCGCACCTCGCAAGGCTCCCGCTTCATCCCAAGCAGAAGTGGCCTTACTCCCCAGCCTCAAGAACTGCTTACTCAATCTCCCCACCTCGCTAGTCAACGTGCTATTGAACTCCAATGCCGTTGTCCAAAATGTCGTGGTCGAGCTGAGCTTCAAGTCTGCTGCTGGGAGTGACGGTAAGCCGGGCAAGCAGCAGTCTGTCTTTTTGGGATGGACGGGCATGCGCTCCCAAACACGTAGGTCGGGCCCGAGGCAGGAGCAGGAGGTGGCTGGTGTGGAGGTTGACGCGACTTTTGGACGGCTTTTGGGGCTGAGGGATGGTATGAAGGTGCGTTGTTCGACCGGTTGACAGAGTTGATGATGGATGATGGGCTGATCATGCGTAGGTTGCTGTTTCGTTGCATGTTGATCCGCCTTTGGCCCATACGGTCAATATTGAGCCGTTGACGCCGACAGATTGGGAGAGTACGTTGAACACATTTTCGAGATGAATCGACCGATTGCTGACCAAACTACAGTCATCGAACTCCATGCACGCTTTCTGGAAATGAACTTCATCTCGCAGGTGCGAGCTCTGCCTAACCCGACCGCAGGACAGTCGCATCCGATCACATTACACCTTTCACCAACATCAACTGCAAGCATCATCGTTACATCGTTATCACCAGGCGCATCAGCTACACAGCCTTTCGCGAAACTAGCCCCCGATGCGGAGGTCATTGTTGCGCCAAAGACACGACAGGTCGCCCGGCCATCGAGCTCGCGTGATAGCAGGAGTGTCACGAGTCGCCGGAGTGCAAGTGGTCGGAGTGAGAGGAATCGTAGCGCTCAGGACGAAGAAAAGGCCCGTCCACCTTTGTTCCTCCGTGGCGTCACTCGCTCTCTCGACAACGAGTGGCTGGAGTCTCCCGATGAGCAGAATGGAGACGAGAGCTTTGCCGACGAAGGTCTGAAAATCTGGCTTGATCAAGAACATCTCACAGGCAAGACGCTAAGAGGTGTGACATATGTGTCAGTGTCAGTGGTCAAGCCCGCGGGACTACAGGAGGCCCAAGATCCTCAAAGCCAGCCGACACCGGATCAACTACCAGCTTCGAAAGTCGTCGCTAAATTATGCACATGGGAAGACGCCCCAGACTCACAGCACGTGGTACTCTCCAGCATGCTTTGCGAGGTGTTGTCTGCGGGAGGACTCGTTGGTGGCATTGTACGCATTGATCCTGCGCCAGCGCCTCTCCCTAAGACTGCGTCCGCGCTGAAGGAGCCGTCTCAGTCGGCAAGCAAGGACGCGATTGTGAAGCGTCTGCGTGTTACTCCTTACTCTTCAGTCGAGAAGGCTGCAGGTTTCAAATTTGGGGGCGAGTCGAAAGCAGAGAAGGAGCAGGCAGTTCAAAAGATCACTTCGCTCTTTGGGAAGACACTATTTACGGGACCTCTTACGGACGGCATGCTATTACCCGCAACATCGGAATGGCCAGGCGGCGTTATAGACTTCGAACCCTCTCCTCCGGGCGATCCATCAAAGCCGAAAACCAACTGGTTAGCAGGCGCTGACAGGAAGCTGGAGATCGCTGTACAGCCAGAAAGTGCACCGCCAAAGTTACCCAAGCCACCCGGAGAGCCGCTGCCTGATGATGTACCTACCATGGTAGCAGTACAGGCGCCACTCGACAAGACTCGTGCAAGCTTGTTAAACCTGTCTTCGGTATTACTGATAGGCGGCCTGGGGTCCGGTAAGACATCAGCAGCATGTCTACTTGCGCATGATATGCGAAGCCAGTACCTGTTCAACGTAACATACATTCCGTGCCGGTCGCTTGTATCAGAAGAAACCCGCGTCAAGACCATCAAGGACAACCTCCAACGAGCCTTTGCTTCCGCTGCATGGGGTGCCCGGATGGGTGGTCGCGCTGTCGTTGTTCTGGACGATCTTGATCGCTTGTGCGCCATCGAAACGGAACTACAGCAGGACTCCAACGGTCGGAGCCGGCAGGTCAGTGAATTGCTGGTTTCTGTGGTACGCGAGTTCTGCAACAGCGACACTGGGGTAGTACTTCTGGCGACCGCTCAGAGCAAGGAATCTCTGCACAACCTCATCATTGGCAGTCATATGGTGCGAGACATCATCGCGTTGAAGGCGCCCGACAAGGATGGAAGGAGGCAAGTGCTTGATCTTCTCATTAAAGAGAGCAATGGAGCGATGAAGCAGGACCAACACCCATATGCGAGCAACGGAGACGCTGCGAATGAATGGATGGAGGAATCTCACACCCCAGCAGAGGAGACACTGGACGGTCCAGCACCCGAAGAAGACGACGAAGACGACATTGGAGTCGACACTCTCGACCTGGCTGGTCAGACGGATGGATACATGCCTGGAGATCTCGCGACCCTTGTGAAACGAACAAGAGGTGAAGCCCTCATCCGCGCTGTCGGAGAAGACTCTCCGGACTCTTCCGTCGCGCTCACGGCAGCCGATTTCGCAGCCGCCCTGAAAGGCTTCACGCCCGCATCCCTCCGCGGCGTGACTTTACAGGCATCTACTACGACATTCTCGGCAATCGGTGGTTTGACCCAGACACGTAAGACTCTGCTTGAAACGCTCCAATATCCAACTACATACGCGCCGCTCTTCGCGAAGTGTCCGCTTCGTCTTCGATCTGGATTACTGCTGTACGGCTACCCAGGTTGCGGAAAGACCCTGCTGGCTTCCGCGGTTGCAGGAGAGTGCGGTCTCAACTTCATCTCCGTCAAGGGACCAGAGATTTTGAACAAGTACATCGGCGCATCAGAAAAAAGTGTACGAGATTTGTTCGAACGCGCAGAAGCCGCGAAGCCATGCGTGCTGTTCTTCGATGAGTTTGATTCGATTGCCCCGAAGCGTGGACACGACAGTACCGGTGTGACCGATCGGGTTGTCAACATGCTGCTGACTATGATGGACGGTGCTGAAGGACTGAGTGGCGTGTATGTGCTGGCTGCTACGAGCAGACCTGATCTGATCGACCCTGCACTCCTCCGACCTGGTCGTTTGGATAAGAGTTTGATCTGCGACATGCCTGACGAAGCAGACCGTCTGGACATTCTCCGCGCAGTCAGCGAGAAGCTCAAACTCGATGAATATGTCATGCAAGGGGAAGGTGACCAAACGCTTCACGAAGTCGCTCACCGTACACAAGGATACTCCGGTGCCGATTTACAAGCCGTTATCTACAACGCCCATCTCGAAGCCATCCACGATCTTCTCGGCCCGAGCGAGAATGCTACTAACGACACAAACAACAACAGCAACGACAACGACAACCAGCGCAAGACCAGACACCAAGACTTCACCTACTTCCGCCTCGGCGAAACCGATACAACCCACCAACAACTCTCCGCCATCGCCGCCGAACGAGCCCACATCGCCACCAAGCTGGCAGCCATGCAGCTCGCACGCCGCAAAGCCAAAGAAGAACGCCGCGCAACCCAGAACCGACCTTCGTCGTCCGCTGGTCACAACGGTCAGTCCAACGGGACAGACTCAACCGAGAGCGCAGAGCCTGTCATCCGCTGGCACCATCTGTTGAAGAGTCTGGAGACCACCCGCGCTTCTCTTAGTGCACAGGAACACCGCCGCTTGCTCAACATCTACCGCGAGTTCACTGTTGGTCGTAACGGCGAGATGTCCGACGGCCAAGGGAGCAATGAAGTCGGTGGACGGACGAGCTTGATGTAACAACAGCGTCTGCCCGAGTCTGAAAGCGTCCAGACGCAAAAAAATGAAACCTATTATTTCGAATCATGTTGTTTTTATCATTATCGTAACAAAACAAAAGGTATCATCATAATCCTCATATCATCCCTTCCTCTTCCCATCTCTTCAGCCCTCTACTTCATGTTCGCGCTCCCCTGGTCAGGCTTGGAGCTCACAGGAACGCCCTTGATGCCCTGAGTGCCCGGGTTGTTCTGGCTAGGGTCCTGGCCGACGCTGGTGGATCCGGAGTCGGAAGCGACGGGTGCCTCGCCGGGGCGGTGGCCTTCGGTGTGGCCGGGGGCGTTGTCGGCTCCGAGGCCTTGCTTCTCGGCTTGCTGCTTTTGGAACTTCTCGCTGGCGCCGGAGCCGCCGCTGAGGAGGGGTGTTAGTTACTTGTCATGGGATATTGAGGGAGGGGATTTGGTGGGGTTGGGTGGGATTGAATGGGAGGGACTTACGGGGTCTTGGTGAAGGAGGGCATTGTTGTTGGTTGTATTGAGGTGATTGGATTGGAAGTTGAGGTTGGGAGTGAGTTTGAGTTGGAATGTGCTTGCTGTTGATTTTTGAGTGGTTTGCTTGTAACAAGAAAGAATCGATCTACCTACTATTGCGAGAGAGCTGATTATATGTTTGATATCAAAAGTGGAGACCTGTTGAGCCTCGAGGATCTGTGGATCGTCACCGGAGGGCGCGCCGCTGCGTCTTCGAATGTTGAAATGATGCGTTGCGAACGTCACAATTAAGTCTCGTGACGTCTACGATGTGATAATTCGAATATTGTTACGATGTCGTCCCGGCGTTCTGGATCCTGATCATTGATCTATCGTTGCAATAATTGTCGATGCCTTGTGGAATCGGTCCATTGATTGTTGGGGGATCTGCTGCGATGCGATGGGCGGAACGATCGGTAGATCTCTCCGTTCATCCTCCATGCTCAAGACTGTCGACACAGTCGGATGTACGTGGTGGTATCAGCATCTTGCATTTGCCAGAATCGTCCTTATGCCGGCGAGATTCTGACAAAACCTGGAAAGATATGTTAGTTTCTCACCAGATCAAGCGGTGGTATCAGCACCTTTCGTATGTCAGAATCAAACTTATGCCAAAGAGATAATGAAAAAATCTTGAGGAGAGGATTTGGTATCCCGCCGGGTCAAGCGGTGCTATGAGCATCTTTCGTACGTTGTGAATATGCTGGTACCAGCGAGGTACTCACAAAATCAGCAACCGAAGGTTGGTATCTCACTGGTTCAAGCGGTTGTATCAGCGACTTCGGTATGTTCTACACATGCTGTTGCCAGTGAGATGCTGTCAAAAGTGGAGGACTCATCGACTGTACACTTATCATTTCCATTCGTTCTCTTGTTCTCATTACGATGCTCGTTAGCCATTATGCGTACAGACCGGCCAACACACTCATCGCGACCAGCGCGACAAGAACTCTTCCACCAACGCTCTTCCCAGCGGAACCACCACTATCAGACCCGTCGACATCAGCAGTACTGACATCGCTCATCCCAGGCTCGCCATCTTCACCTTGCCCCGGCTTGCCAACATTGCCGCCAAATTCCCCGATCACGTTGCCCGGCGGCCAGTACTCGCAGACCAGAAGCCAACCAGCGCCGTCGCAATCGGTCGCCCCGCAGCCTACGGACGTCGTGTTCTTCCAGACCAGCTGCGTGAAGTGGCCGACTTCGTTCGAGAACTTGCGCTTCTCGTAGTTGTAGTCGCTTTCTTCGTTCGCCCAGCCATCGATGGCGAGGGTTGGAGTCGCATAGCCTTGGGCTAGGTTTTCGCCGTACGATCCGTCCTGCAAAGGGCGTCAGACATCATTGGGGATCTCAGGATTGATTTGAGGGCAACTTACGGTATGCTTGAACTCACAGCTATCAGCATGGTCTTGCGCGTACGAAGCGAGAGTCTGGTTCCATTTCACCGCGCTCGCCTCATGTAGAGCGCGGTATTGATTGGTGCTGTTGAGGACCGCGTCTCTGAACCCTTGACCGTCCCAAGCCATATTTCCAGCGCCAGGAGCTGGAGTCTGGCTGGAAGCTTGCGTGGATTCTATGAGTGAGCCAGCGATTGTTGTGATTCCAACAGTCGAGCCGGTTGCGAAGGCAGAAGTCGTGTAGGTAACGAGCGAGCCGGAAGCGCTGGTGATCACAACCCACTTGGTGGAGACAACGGTAGTACTGGTCGTCGTGATGGTGGTCGAAGATGATGGTTCCTCAGTCCCGGCAACCAGTGAGGTCTGCAGCAGCACTAATAACAGCAGCTGCACCACCAGGGCACGCAAGGTGATGTAATTGCGGTGCATGGTATAAGCGGCGCGTGGCTGAATTTCTTGTTTTGGTGCAAGCTTGGAATGTGGATGTCGATCGCGTGGCCGACACGAGGTGGAAGTGCTTTCTCTCCGGGTTAGTTGGCACACTTCTTGTTGGAAGAAGATGGCAGGACATGTTGTGATGGTGACTTTTGGGGGAATTAGAGTATGTTTCTCAGCATTACCTACAGTATTGGCAGAGTGTCTCGAAGTTTTCTCTCTGGCGCTTGAGTTGGGCAATAATGAGTGGTGTAGATTACACGACGTCAATGGCGTGCAGGGGTATGCCGCGGTGTCGAGAGTGTCTCGTTTCGTCGCGTCGGTTTCAATTGATGGTTGACTGAGACGCGGCGCCATATCATTGGTGGAAGGAGAGCGACCGTCGACCAATCATATCGATCACAACAAGCGAGATTGCGCTAGCCGAAGTGTTTCTTCGTTGCAGTCACTCTTGCTCTTCCAACAACAACATCTTCCTTCAGCGATGAAAGTTGTTGACGACACTACAGTACACAACATCGAATCGTTGCGACTGATGAGATGCACGTTTGGCGAATACGCGAGGATACTATTCCGAAGGGACCCCCGTGATGGACGTTGGCGGTGAGTTAGGACACGACCTCATCCATATGATGCGGTCCCTGCTTTACACTCATCGGAGCTCCATCGCTGCGACCTCGCGTATCTCACGTGCTGTTCAAGATTGCGTTCATGTTAAACACGACTACTCTGCCATTCAAAGCTCCGGAAACGGAGGCTCTTCTCGGGTAAAGTTCACGGACTGCTGATCGATGTGGGGTGGGAGAGATAGGGCACCATGCAGTTCTATCTTCGCCGCAAGGATGACACGACAACATCATTCAACATCATCAACACTCCATGCCCTTAAGGGCCATCAGGTGGCAGAGCGATGAAGCGGACACTCAACTCGTCCAAATCACATAACGGCTGCCAAAGATGCAAGACCAAGAAGCTCAAGTGTGACGAGACCCGCCCGTCTTGTCAGGCGTGCGATAAAGATGGCGCAGAGTGTCCAGGCTACGCGCCGACCCTGAAGTGGTCTCGAAAGCATGAGAAGTTCGACTCGACACTTGGCTCTCAAGAACCCAAAGCAAAAAGTAGACGCAAAGAGGGTCCGAAGCCAACCTCCGTAACGCCACAGCCGGCATCCAACGATGAGGCTGTCGCATCCTTGTCACAAGAGCAAAGGACGAGCCCTGAAGAGGATTTCACAGCCAACGCCACGATGGCACATACATGGCCTCCTACCCAGATGGACTTCGACCCAGCCATGCTTGACTGGATGGACTACGGGCTTGGTGGATTCGAGCCCTTCGCGAACAACAACATGGGTCAACTATTCAACAACGGCACTGGCCAGACCCCATTTATGCCGTACGATCCATTAGCTGGCATATCAGGTTCTGATACAAAGATGGTCAGCGGTGGCCTCGATCCCTACATCTTCCCCCCTCTGGCAATGCCATGGCATAGTAATGCAGGCAGCTATGAGCCTCCTTCCGGCGACCAGACAAACCCACCTCCAGTGAATACCCCCAACAACAACGACGACGCGGAGCGCAAAGACAGTGGCAGTCTCCTAGGCGCATTCTACCGCTTGGCCACCCCAACAACGACCGCCCGTTTCTCCGAAGAGCACCTCGTCCAGCACTACTTCTCCGAAGTCTGCTCGCTATACTCATGCTTCGATTCCGCCCAAAACCCTTTCCGCCGGCTCGTCGCAGACCTCTGGAAAGAGTCGACCACAATCCACCTTTCAATACAAAGCATGGCAATCGCACACCTGTCAAACCACTACCTCTACATGGCCCCCCTCGGCCGGATAAAGCGTATGCAGTCCTGGAAATCTCTACAAATCGATCTCCGGCGCTACCGAGCAGGCAAAATATCACTCGACAAAGTCTTGATGAGCTGCCTACTCCTAGGCCTATCTTCCGCTTGGCACCAACCCTCGGATCTGGGCCTGCAATACTTGTTCATCGCGCGGAGTCTGATACAAATGTACCTCCGCTCGAACCTGCGAACAAGCGCAACATTGCCCAACGAGAAATTCTACCTCGATGCCTTCATGCACTGGGAGATGCTCGCGAGTTTCTTCGAGCCCGTGGCGATGATGTCTTTTCCTGGATTCGGCGCGCCGAATCCTCCCATGCCTGTGAGAGGCGAGATCGTATCGCCGCATCCTTGGACGGGAGTCGCACCGGAACTCCACTTCGCGCTGGCGGAAGTCGGCAGAGTTCTTCGAAGGCGCAGGAGCAGACTGGCTATGATGGGCGATTCGTACGCGGAAGAGAGATCGCAGAAAGATGAAATGGACGAGCAATGGTCGCGCTCGCTGGAGCGTCTCTTGCAGTCAATCCGACTTCCCGAAGTCCAAGACATCGAAGACTACGGGGACAAATATACCCCGAAGATGGATCTACTGCGAGCTGCAGAAGCCTACCGCTTCGTCGGTCTGTTAGAAGTCTACATGATAGTCCCGAGTCTTCTCGAAGCCAGGATCGAGCGAGGCGAGGCATTCCCACCCTCAGCCGTCGAGGATTTCACCGAGCCAAGCGACGACCTGGGCTTCCTCGACAGCCGCGACGCCTGGCTATCGGCCATCGCCCTGCACACCCTCAATCTGATCAAAGACGTCTCGATTCATTCCGCAACCTGCCGCATGCACCTGCTAGTCCTGGTCTCCGCCGGCAGTCAGCTGAGAACTCCAGGCGGATCCTCTTCATCGTCGTCTTCGACCCCCGACGAGCCACAAAATGCTGCCCACCACGACAAAGTGCTGGAAGGTCGCGGATTTGTAGACTCGCGGATGTTGGCTTTGTCCCGCAAGTATCCGCAGAAACAAGTGCTGCAGATTTTGGATATCATCAAGGAGGCTTGGGATCGGCTTGATCGGGGAGAGAAGCGCGTGCACTGGTTGGGGATTGCGCATGAGATGAATTGGCAGACGATGCTGGGTTGAGTGAGGATATAGTGAATGCAAGAAATGCCGATTACATTTCGCAAGTGCATTTGATCCAATTCACTTCAAAATTTCAGTGCTTTGATTGGCCGTAGGATTTTTGGCGCTAAGGACTTGTCAGGGGCCCACCATACTCACTGAGCGCTTTTGAGAAGTCCGACCTCACAAGTCGCATACCTCTATCAATTTGACACGGATTGAGGTGTTGTTTGGATATTGTTGAAGCCGGTGGGTCGAGGGGTAGAACTGTCTCTTCAACTTTTTTTTTTTGATTTGAGAAAAAAATATCATGCGTTCTCTGCGATGATCTGAAACCTCGATGGTTTGGTTCTCGATTGGAAGGCATAGGTGTATCTTTAATCACCCGATGGAAAACAGGAAGCCGTGTAGCAGTAGACTTTCACACGACTCCGCCCCAATGATTCTTGTAATCTGTGAAGGCAAGCCTGGAAAAACGCAGTCGTGAACATCTGTTTCTTCTGATTACTCACTGTGTACTTCTAGTTACCCTCCTCCACCACGAGACTTTTCGTTCGTCTGTCGTTTCGACGATTCGTTGATCTTAATTCGATGTTGGAATCATGGTTGGAACTCTCCACGCATCCAACGTCTCCCCGACACGATTTGAGAGTACATCCTGGATGTGACTGGCGACCGTATCATTGCGATGATCTGCTGCGCTTCAGCGATAGTGGTACGCTCTCTCCTTACGACTCGCTCATCACCCTGTCCTCGCCATCGAAACATTTGCTGCGCTTTCCGTCCTCGTCACTGCTGCTGCTGCTGCTGCTACTGCTATTATCTCCCATCAAGTCGATCACGGTCGCTTTGCCCGAGACGCGCGGACAGCACTTCGCGTAGAGCGCTGCGAGAAAAGTGTTGTATGCCTGTGAGGGAGAGCGGGGAGAATCGACCTGGTAATTGGTAACAAAGTTAGTGAACTGTCTCGTGGCAAGAGAAGATGCATTTGAAGACCACTCACCATCACAGTCCTACTCTCGTATTCACCAGGTACGATAGCAGGCTTAAACACCGTTTGAGCGTCGCTAGGTAGGAAGGCGAGGATGCCGGCTGGTTCGGTGATCTGTGGGAGAACATTCTTGGGTCAGTATCGCTTGATCTGGTGTGTAACTCATTGGTACGGATGGTGGTGAACTCACCTTTTGAGCAAACGCTCTGATTCCAGCGAGGTCTCCTATCTTCAACCCACCGACGATGATCTGCCTCGTTCCTTCCTTGACTTTGCGATCGATCAACTGCTGCAGCACAGGGATGAAGAATCGCCAGTGCACGTCGACTCCCTGCTCGAGCTTCGTGAGGAGTGCGGTCGGGTGGATGTGGCCTATTTCTTCTTCGTCGGTGGTGTCGCATTGATTTAGCGATGTCGGTGCGGCTGTCGTTTTCGGCTCCGGTTCAACACCATCCGAATCCTCGACAGGCCATGCTCCCGGGACTGGGCTTGCGCCTGGTGGCGTCTTACTGAGCCCAGCCCACGTCGGATCCATGGCATCTGTGGTGAAGACATCGCCGCTGCCGCGCTCCTTCTGCTCGGCAGTTGTGCTCGTTTCGCAACGATCTCCGTCTTGAATAGCCTCCTGGGTTGCGAGCGAAGACCAGCGGACGATTCTCTTTTTCGGCGTGTGGTTGGAAGAATGCGCGCGATCACCGGCATCCTCCCAACCACCGCCGTGCTCAGGAGAGTGGTTCTCACGCGAGCGATGCTCTTCAGATTTCTGATGCCGCTGCGCCCACTCGCGGTAGTGCGCATAAAGGCTCACAACAATCCAAGTTTCCTCGACGCAAACATCGCTGAAATCCCTCGAAAAGCGCGCCCCAAAATCCTCAAAAGCAGTCTGATCCGCGAGAGTGGCGGGCCGAGGCGTGAGAGCGAGCAGGACCGTGATGGGCAGGTTGGGAGCAATCGGCGAGGTTGTCGCGTGGTCGAGGATGGTTTGTTCGTACCAGCTCATGTTTTTGAGAGCTTGCGTGGCGCTAGATTGCACAGACATGGCTCGATGTGCTGGGGAGTTGTTGTGGTGGCGGGTGGGAGTGGTTTTTTGGTTTTGGTTGTTGTCGAGGAGGAATTCATGCTGCTGGTCGGTGGCGAGGTTTGGCGGTTCGTGCCAGCCCTCGCCTTCGGAGTCGGAATCGCTCGATATTACTATTGCTTCGGATTTGTACTGGGTTGGGCTGAGTTCTGGGATCTCGTCTAGGCCAGGTGGTGTGGACGGGAGAGGCGAGGAGGTGATCTCCATTGGGTCGTAGGAATTCATGTTTGGTTGGTCGCTGTGAAGATGTGAGTGTGAGATTTCGCGGTGCTCGGGAAGGCGTTGTGTTTTGGGCAAGATAATTTTTTTCTCCTCTAACTAAAATGGTATGCAGTCATTCACTCACTGTACAATGCGCTTTTTGAGACGTGCGTGAAAAGGATATCATGCAACAAATTCATTCACCTGCAAGTCTGTGTTTGCTATCGGCCGCTGATCGCCTTGTTCGCCCGCCAGAGCATTTTTGTTCTTGTCCCTAAGATATCATTCTGTAAATCTCGTAAGATCAGTCCCTGTCCAACTCCTAGTCGTGATGCTTGATATACTCAAGACTTTCGTTCGTAAATCCATTTGCTCAGGTGGCACACGATCCTCCTGTGTAGCCGTTGTCACCTACACTCTCACCAGGAAATGCCACCGCACATGGAGCGCCGCGCATGTCCAACCTACTCACTCCTCGCCTCACATGAACATCTTGGCGATCTTGTAGATCTCTCCTGCATTGTCCATCAACCCGCCGCCACCTCCACCGCCGCCAAACATGCCGCCGACCCCTGAACTGCTGGACCCTCCGTATCCCCGACTGCCATAGTATCCTCCACCACCTCTGCTCGAGCCGCCGGTCGCAAACACGCTGCTCATTCCAGGTGGGATGCGGATGCCCATAGCCTTTATGAGACCTCCCACTGCACCTCCAGCGCTGATCAACGGCACGATGACAGCGAAGAAGGCCTTGACGGGGTGTCTCCGGAAGTATTGCCAGAGGTCTCTCAGCAAGCGCTGCAAGCGGTTTACGAGGTAGTTGATGTAGCCATCGCGAGGGCGTCGCTTGTAGTGGGAGGAGCCGCCGCTGCCGTTCGATGAGAAGATGCCGCGCGAGCTTTGGTGATGGTTGCTGCTGCTTCCCGCTGCGCCTCCAAAGAACGATGAGCCGCCGCCGCGATTGTTCGTGTGCGTGTGGGTGTTTGAAGGTCGCGCGTAGTAGCCGCTGCGCCCGCTTGTCGAGCGAGTGTTGGAGTGAGAGCGCTGACGAGAGGTGCCGCCGTAGTTTGAAGACGAGCCGCCGAAGAAGTCGCCGTCTAGGAAACCCATGGTGCGTGGCGGAATGCTATTCGTGGGCTGGGCGGCCAATGGCTTGAGCTGCCTGCAGCACAAGAGAGAAGCTTAGCTGGGGCGTTGTAGTTTATCGATTGAATGCGCCGGGATGCGCAAGGGTGCGCCTGGAATATGGATGGAAAGGGCTGTCAGCTTGAGGTTATGCGACGATTTCGAAGAAGTCTCCAGCTGCGGAAGAAGAAGGTTGTGGTGAGATGGCGAAGGCAAACATGACTCTGTAGCCAGGCCTCGCCGTTTCTGCACACATGCAGGGCAGGGCGAAAAGGTGGTGGTTGGAGCCTCCATGTTCGGGCAGCTGCAGATTAGTGGAGCGCAGGCCATACGCTGGTCCGCGTTGATGCCATTTGATGCCGCTGAGGAGAGTCCCTAACACTAACAAAACTCACCCCAGGAAAGACTCGGCACACGGATAGAGAGAGACAGACACACGACAGCACGGAGAAAGTCGTGGTGCGAGGTTCCGAAAGTCTAGTCCAAAGTCCATAAGTCCCGTTCAAAACCCCACAACTCCGAACGAACATGCCGGTGTGTGGTGGATCAAGTCATACCCGCGGCAACCTCACTTAGTCTTACACACCATGCATCTCTGCAGACTCGCCGTTTCCTTCACATTGCTTTCGCCTCTTCGAGCTGTCACATCTCATCAACCTAAATTTGGAAGCCATTGGCTCAAACAACAGTCCAGGATGAAGCACCATTTGATGATTGGAACATGGTATGTATCCATTTAAGTGACAATTCACGTCATTGCAATTGTAAATGGCAGATGACGAACTTTTGTG
Organism: Cladosporium phlei; assembly: GCA_003614995.1. Taxonomy (NCBI): domain Eukaryota; kingdom Fungi; phylum Ascomycota; class Dothideomycetes; order Cladosporiales; family Cladosporiaceae; genus Cladosporium; species Cladosporium phlei. Next base: position 205,666 of record QZFA01000007.1, on the reverse strand, counting down.
ATCACAACGGTCATGGTTATGGCAGACCTCTACAGTTACAACAATACCTCCGAACCATGCTAACCCACACGCAGGACACCACCAGGTGCCATTTTCACCGTCGCCTTCGACGATGAGAAAATGTCCCTAGAGCTCGTCAAACGCACTGAGATCCCCAAAGATGAACCAATCTCCTGGATGACATTCTCGCACGACCGCAAGACAATCTACGGCGCCGGCATGAAGAAATGGAACTCGTTCGCCGTAAATTCGCCCACAGATATCGTGCACCAATCATCACATCCCATGGGAGGCGACCCCAGAGCCAACGATGCCGACACCAAGACCCGCGCTATCTTCGTGCTAGCCGCCAACAAGCCCCCTTACAACGTCTACGGCAACCCTTTCTACGATTTCGCCGGCTATGGCAATGTTTTCTCTGTCGACGACAAGGGCGGTCTGAAGGAAAATGTCCAGAACTACCCTTACCAGAACAACACTGCTATCCACGGCATGGTCTTCGACAAGGATGAAGAATACCTCTACTCGGCCGATATGTGGGCCAACAAAGTCTGGACGCACAAAAAGGTATACCACACAACGCCACGCCAACTTCCGACCCACCTCACCTCTAACAGAAAAATCCCCAGGACCCCGAAACCGGCCTCCTAACCCTCGTCTCCTCCCTGGACGCCCCCGCCCCCAACGACCACCCCCGCTGGGTCGAGCTCTCCAAAAACTCCAAAACCCTCTACGCCCTGATGGAATCCGGCAACCGCCTGTGCACCTACACCATCGACCCCACCACCCACGAACCAACCTACAACAACGACAGCTACCCCCTCATCCCGCCGGGCCACGACGCCCTGTACCCGAAAATGTACCGCTCCGACGTCGTCTTCACCTCGAGCAGCGGCGAATACCTCTTCGCCACCTCCCGCAGCAACTCCACGAAACTGACCGGCTACATTGCGGCGTTCAAGTTGGATAAGGAGACAGGCGCGATCGAGAGGCAGATTTGTTTGAACCCGACGCCGACTAGTGGGGGGCATAGTAATGCTGTGAGCCCGTGTCCGTGGAGCGACGAGTTTTTGGCCATGTGCGACGACGAGCAGGGGTTTGTGGAGATTTATCGGTGGAAGGATGAGTTTTTGGGGAGGGTGGCGAGGTTAGATATCAAGGAGCCTGGGTTTGGGATGAATGCTATTTGGTATGATTGATGGACTGATGAGGGTTACTAGGAAGGGAGATTACTCATATAAAAAGACGTATGAGACGAAACGTCAACGAGACCTACCTTGGGTTGAAGACATGCTGGACGAGTCTCCCATTTTCCCTCTTGCTACTTTGGGCCTTTTGGCTATAAGCGCGCTCACATCCACGACAGTTTTCTGGATTTGGGCTGCCATGCGGCGGGCCAAGGCGCCGTGATCGACGGAGTGCAGGTTGCCTGCTGCGAGAACCGTGAGCTCTTTCGAGCCCTGGTGAGATACGACGTGACGGCGGAGGTCTTCGGCGTGCGCGTTGGTGGAATAGCCTGTCTGGCAGACGATGGCGAGCCAGATGTCGTCGGGCCGGAGGGTGAGGTTGTGGTGAGAGCTGTAGGCGTGGTAGGCGGCGTAGACGAAGCCGTTTGTGGAGGTTGAGATGTGGTTTTCGTTGGAGAAAGGTGGGTGGGAAGGAGTTCTGAATGATTTCTTGCTTGCTTGGGAGTGCGATGGGCAAGTGCCTTTGAGGAAGTCGTTTTCTGAGTCGGCTTTGGGGTGGTGGGTGGCTGGCTGGCGACTGTCATTGTGACGGGCATCTTTTTCGTTCTTGCGATCGCTGCAAGGTCTGAGGAAAAGAAGTGGGCAGTAATCGTCCTTTGTACCTACCTATGGAAGTAAGCTACGCCTCACCCGTGACAGTGACAGGCTCGGCTGAGTACATGAGGATTTAGAGGATCAGCCAGTGGCTGCCGCTGTACATGGGTGCACGACACCATCGGCAATGCATGCGTCTTCCAGGTTTGATTCCTGGGTCCTGGGTCGTGCGACTCTGTACACACCCAGGTATGCTGGAAACGACCTGTTTGAGTTCGAGTACAGTCTGTCTGATCGACAATCTTCAATGCCGAAGCAGTCGTAATATGGTTGGTGCCTGATACCTGCATGTCAAGTTTGACGAGAGAGGCAGTGTTTTCATGGCACAGTGCATGCAAACAGCCTTTGTTCTTTCTCTCTTTGACGATGCTGATGGCTCGATAGTAGTCCAAGTCTGGCTCCCTCGAAGGCTCGGATAGACGTTGGTAAAGGATGGGATGAAATGGATGAGATGAGATGGAAAGGAGGCTTCCGCAGAGAGTTTGAGCTGCCGCGCCTAAAGTTGGCGCCAGCACGCAAGCGGGCTCATCTTCAAGACATCACTCCTACTACCTCCCTCTCTCCATCATCTCATCTTTCCTTCGTCTCGTCTCTCCATCGCCACGTCTCTCTTTTGTCTCGTCTAACCTTATCTCTCCAACGCCCTTGGAGCTCAACCCGGCGCCCGCGTGTTGAAACAGCCACCATCTGCCCTGCAGTCGGCAGGCAGGCCGCCCGGTAATGCATACGTCCTCATGCGGACAGCTGCATCACACATGGCATTCTGGCCAACACGCCAAGCTCGAGCTCACTGCCGTTCATCCAATAATCTGCCTCTGACCCCTGCTTCCACATGCAAGAGTGACAGAGTTTTCACTCTGCGGTACTCGGTACACGACGCTTTGCACGCGCCCTGGCGACTCGACCCGACAGAAGAAACAACAAGCCACACAGAATCATACGTTGCTTCCGTGGCTAGGCTGCTGAGCGCTCTGCCAATCCTACGGTTCTGCGCTGGGACCTATCTTTCCTTCGACGTCTCGATGACCAAGCCGTGCGTACGAACTGACGCCAAACTCCAGCGCTCAGTTGTGGCCGTCTGTTGATCGCTCGCAATATTCTGGACCCTCCAGTAAACCATCTCACGCGGTACATCATGGCCACCTGGTCAATGGCCTCCTTGAGCATCGTGTTTGCGAGGTCTATGGAGAGTGTACCACAATCTCACTCACCCTCGCTGCGCCAGTCGGTGTTTCGCCGAAGTAACCAAACCCACAGCATGCCGAGAGTCCAGACTACAGGACAAGCACCATTCTCCAGGCACAGTGGAGTCTTACCCGTGGAGAGGGCAGATCGGGGCGGTGGTGGCGCAAGCACTGACGCATCCAAGGACTCGCACACGAGCTCGCCTTTGTCGCTATGACACTATCTGAGAACTTCACAAGGGTAGAGAAAGGTTGTGGAGCTGATTGGGGAAGTGTGAGTTCGATTCCAAGCGGCTGGCGTTCGACTTCGTGGCGCTTTACTGGCTCTTTGGTGTGCAAAGCCAGGTGTCAACGTGTCCACCTCAGCATACGATAGTAATAAGGCGAAACTTAAATCCCAAAACGGTCCCCCGGCCTGAGGGTTAGGACGATTCTGTCCTTTCTCTGCCGCTGTCCTGGCTGCCGCCGTCCTTGACTCGCTCAACGGATGCTCGGCCGTGGGATAGCCGGAGGCTGCCTTAATTGTTCGGACTTTCATGTGACCTCGGTGCTGGGAACATCCAGCAAGTACATTTCTACCACCACCGACCCGCCGAAATGTCGACCTATGTGGCTTGTCTGAGCGGAAACCCCTGCACGCTTCCAATGGTACGGCGATCACACTTGTCCCTCTCTTCAAGGTCATACCCTGCTAGTGTGATCCTTCTCTAAATGTAGCAGGATATTCCTCATCCTTCTGCCTGCTCAGTGGCAGGAAAACATATCGCTCAAACATGTCCGCCTTTCCGCAAAGGCGCAAAATGTTGATGATGCAAGCAGGACAGTCCCTCTGCGCTCCAAGGCATGTCATAGCTTCCACGCAACCCTTGGGACCGGTTCACTGTGCTGACCTCGGAAGTCTTATTCTATCCCATCCCATCAATCCCCCATCGTTCTCTCTCTCTCCAAGCACTTCTCCCATCGCTCACGGCTTTGCTCTCATCGCTCCTCAAACATCCCCCAATACCCAGACCACCAACTCTCCCTGCCTTCGTTACTTGTCTCTCGCAATAGCTCACCGCGCCTGATAACTCACTTCCAACAACATCATACCCAGTCCCAGTCATCATGGACAGCCTCAGTTGCACGCAAGACAGCAATGTCACCGTTGTCGTGCAGTCTCCTGCCGACATCACCGTCTTCCGCATCACTGGCTCCGCCGACACTCTCGGCTCCAGGCCATCTGTGGCTGCCTTTGGTCCATCTCGCACTACTCAACAGGGCCCTACTGTCAAAACCATCGTGTTTGGAACCATGATTCCACTCGCCATGCTTTTCAACCTGGGTATGTGAGATCATATTGTTGTTTCATCTACACCTTACCTTGGCTAACATCAGCATAGTTGACGCTCGTGTCGCCGATCCTAGATCGCTGATCAGTCTGCCGGAACTCGATGTCTTTGCTACTTTGTCATCGGTGCCTGTCCTCAATGTCCTCATTGATTTTGATCCTCTCACTACTCAGCCATCCGCTATCCCGATGACATCGTCTCGTTCCGACTCTACCATTCCAGGCCCATCTCAGTCCATCACGCTCGCGAGTCACAGCGCTCTTGCACTCAACATGATCACTGCCTCCTTACCCGCTCCCATCATCGCCGCATCTAGCTACGGTACCCTCCTCAGGACGAAGAACGCCGCCGCTACTACTAGATCCCACGCTGCCAACTATTCCAGGACCAGCATGCGCGGGCCTCTATACACCAACAGGACTGTTACCGTGGTCAGCTGGGCCACCACTAACGCCCTCCAGTCTCCCAGCCTTCGCAAAGATGTTGGTAGCGGCGAGGACAACAAGACTGCGGTGTCTACTGATGCAGCTGGCTCTCACGCCGGCCATACCATGCTGAGCGGCGGCTCTGCGAAGAAGGATACTGGGACTAAGTCATCATCCCATACTGGATACACTTCTGGTCCCGAGGTCCCACACAGCTCCAAGGCGACCGTCACCCAAGAGAATAGCACCTCCTGCTTCTCATCCAACCTCAATCATGCCACTGATACCATCCACCGTATGACCTGTACTGGCAGCACAAACAACAGTTCCATGGATACCATCATCGCTTTGACCTGCTTCTATTCCGGGTCACCTCCAGCATCCCCGAACGACACATCGCCACACCACAATTCCAGCAGTCCCAGGATTCCCGGCAATCCAAGCAATCCTGGCAACGCCGGCAGTCCCGGAAATTCTGGCAGCCCCAGCAACCCGGCGGGTTCCAAGCCCGTCGACGACGACACAACCAACTCTCCAAAGGCCCCCAAGGCCACGATGGACCGCATCAACGACGCCGTCTCTGTCGTGTACGCTGTCGTCAAGAGCATCTGCCACGTGATCGACAGCACAGGCGCTCTGCGCAAGTTCTACAGGATGCTCGCGCAGGCCGTCGATCGTTATGGAGGCGCCGTCATCGCGATTCGGATCGCTTTGCGCAGTCTCTGAACGCACATCCTCGCTCTTGCTCCTTACGACTTCTTCTACTGGCACCGATCCAACATGGCACCGGCCCTCATGACAAAAAAATTCTTTCGATCTAGCGTTCTCTTCCTCCTTTTTTTTTCTTTTCTAATTCCAGACCTTTTTTTCTACACTTGTAGATCTAAGGATCTAATTCACGTATAGTCACATACAGACAGAACATAGAGAATAACACACGAGCAAAGCCACTCATTGTTGAGTGAGCCTAGGCATCACGAGCCCCAACCACAATTTCTATCCACCTTGCCTACCCTCTCAATATCAGCTCCGCCTCACTCGCATCAACATCCGTGAGTCGGCGAGAGTTCTACTGTGAGGTCAATTCCGTCGAGTTCAGTACAGGCCTGGTGTCCGAATGATTGAGCGATAGATTGCAGATGAGCAGACAAACTCTCCACATACGACCATAGCTCAGTGAGAACTGGGCACCCCATCCGTCCGCTCTGTCATACATACATCAGCACTGAACCCGGTTGGCGACTAGTACTGAAGTGGGTGGTTAACAACCTAGGAATTCCGCCCGTTGTACATTCCACTCTTGTTCTTTTCGCCACTCATGTTCTAGTTATACCGTCTCTTTTTTTTCCCCCCGCGTGGCTCTCGTTCACTCGATACATACATACATCAGGCCTACCTACATAGCATATGGGGGGGAAGGGGCTTTGGGGCTGAAGTGTTTGATGCAAGAATTGCAAGTGTACCTTGTTGTGCAACATACCGATCGTTCGGCTCTCGCTCGCTCACTACGTACGTCTAGATACTTATGTGCCCAGCACGGATTTTACGTGTGGTTTTCGCGGTGCGAGAGAGAGAGTTTTCCAATTCCATTGGAATTGGTGGCGGTTTGTCTGTCTGGGCTGTCCGACGCACAACGCACAACATGTGTTTCCATGCGAAGTGGGAAGCCCGGGTGGGAGGGGAGGAGGGGAACAGTCGAAAAAGGGGTTTGTGTACATACATGTACATTTTCCGATGGGTGGATCGATCGATCGTTGCTGATCCCTAGGTACGAACGCGACTGCCGATCGATATGATCGCTTTCCGGGGTCGACGACGGGAGCGGATCCAGGTACATGTAACATCAAGTAAGTTTCGAAAACTGTCGATGGAGACGTCGATCGACAACATGTGAGAGGAGAGGAGTGGGGAGGGGAGGGGAGGGGAGGAGAGGAGAGGAGAGGAGAGAGGTAAGGTAATAACGATCGCATGGCAGGAGGCTCATCCTGAAGTTCCCCGAGTGTATACATGTAGTGTAGCGTCTAGGTAAGGTACATGTCTTACCCTACTACTACACCGCTCAACAGCTCCCCCCTTGCCCACCCTCCCTCAGCGCTGCGAAGCGCGTGAACAAAATCTTGGCTATGTATGATATACGCTTTTTCCATTACCGTTTCCCATTCACTTCCCTCCCAATCAATCCCACCCCGTCCCAGCTAACAAACAGCGCCAGCGCCAGCGCAAAACCCATTACAATAAACCAGACACACATACATTATACATGGTCCAAAAAACAAAAACAACGAGACATCCATCCATCAGTCCCCCCATCAGCCCATCAGCATGACCAACCCTACTAAGGCCGCCAGTACTTCCAAGCCCCAGGATCGTTCCTCCCACTAACAAGCGCCTCAACGCCCTCCCGCCCCTCAGTCGTCAAGAACATATCCTGGTGGATTTCCTCGTCGTTGATGATAGCCGGGTACAAAACGCCGACGCCATCGCCGCCAAGGGTAGTCTCGTACCGCTCGAAGCCTTCTTCTTTGAGTTGCTCGAGGAGGATTTCCATTGGTGAGGAGACTTTGCTGTCGGATTTGAGGAGGAGCGGTTCGTGGGCTGCTTCGCCGTTTAGTTGTGAGCCATTGCCGGTGCCGTTGCTGTTGCCGTTCTGGGTAGGAGGGGTGGGTTTGAGCAGAGTGATGGCGCAGCCGCCGCCGCCGGCTCCGGTGAGTTTGGTCCAGCCTACGCCGGCTTGATCGACGAGGTAGCGCAGGCGTTCGAGTTTGGGGTGCGAGACTCCGAGGGCGGTCAGCAGGCCGTGGTTGACCGACATGAGCTCGCCGAGGTAGGCGATGCTGTCCGGGTCTGTGGCGTCGAAGTCGTCGCTCGAGATGCAGTCGTGGACGCTGCGGGTGATGGCGTCGATGCCGTTGAGGATCGAGTCCGCGACGGCCGGGTGCCGTTCTTTTAGCAGTGCCACTTTGGCGACTTCGGCGGAAGTGGATTTCGGTTGGAGAGTGTTTACTAGGAGGAGAGGCAATTCGGGGAAGTCGCGTAGGACTTTGACCATGGGGGGTTTGGAGTAGTCTTTGCGCTGGAAGAGCACGGCGCGGCCGTTGGTTGCGACTGTGTTGTCGACGCCGCTCGGGGTGCCGTGGATGGCGAGCTCGCCGACGAACGCCCACCTGTTGATCCGCTCGAGTTGTTCCTCGGCCTCATGGCCCATCTGGTCTGGGTGAGGGCCGGACAGAGCGCGGGATTGGATCAGGAGGGCCGCGGAAATGCAGACGCTGATACTCGCGCTGCTGCCCAGGCCCGCCGCGATGGGGATCGCTGATCGCAACGCGTAGATACACGCTGGCGAGTTCTCCGAGCCGAGCGAAAGGAAGAGGTATAGGAACGACGACGCCGCTGACATGTGGATTTTCCTGGCCTCGGGGCTGGCGTCCGGGCTCACATTCGCAATGTGCGGCTGCATGGCCTCGACCAATTCCTCGTCCAAGCTCGTGACCATGTCGTAATACCTCTTCTTCTTGTCCGGGTGTGAGAAGGCCTTCCATGGCAGCTCGTTGATGTTCCAGGTGTGATCGAGGTCGATGTCGGAGAACTTGAGGCTGACGGTGCGTTTCGATTTGCTCAGGGTGGTCACGAGCATGTATGATCGCAGCGATATGGCGGCCGCAATGGCAGCCTTGCCGTGGACTACGGCATGCTCGCCGTAGACGATGGTCTTGCCCGGGGCGGAGACGAGGAAGGGCGGCGCGAGCGGGTTGGAGAGCTTGCGGTCGTGCATGGGTATTCGGCGGGTGGTGGTGTTGTTGGTTGTGTTGCCGTTGGCGGAGGATCCGTTGGTCGTTGGCTCGACTACTGTGACATGTTTCGACGACGACGACTGCGGTCTCGTGGTGCTGTGTCCGTTGACTCCGTTCACATCCTTGAGCACGCCTAACACCGGCGGGGGGATGCCATTGCCATTGGCGGCGTATGACCCGGTCATGGCGAGGGTCAACCCTGTTGTGCTAGAACCTTGTTCGTGTTGGTGTGGCTGAGTGAATGGCTTGCCAAAGGGATCCGTGGGGGGTGTGTCGAGTTCTTGTATCGGTTTGTCGGTTCTGAGATCTTGGTTGGGTATGTTGATCGAGTCTCTCGGGGTCGACGCCCAACAGGCCATGATTATCGTTCGATTTCCTGGCGGCATTTCTGGTGGCTTGAGCTTTCTGGGGATGATGTGCCCCTGCAGCTGCATGCAAGCCGAATTTGCCGGCATGCGATTCGCTGATCTCTTGGGTACGAGATTCGTATGCCGGGACTAGAGCAAACAACTGAACTTCACCGTATGGTGCCCGAAGGAATAACATTCTGGCATGTGTCAAGTAAATTAGGATGCGACGTTGGTTGATGGTGAAACTCGCCCTTCGAGCGTTTAATCCATCGCCAAAAAAAAACCTTTGTCTTTGAGGGATGTAGGAACAATTCTAAGCTCCGAGTGGTTCCTTCGATCTGTGGAGCCTCCTCTCGAATCTTCACAATATATCGTGAACATCGGGTTATTTACAGCTGATGTTTCGTTGAGCATGTGAATCTTATAGTGACTCTCTGTCCTCTCGAGTGACTACATAGTAATCTTCCCTACTAATCTATAATGATACATGTCGGCTCTATCACCAGTAAAGTCGGTTGGTGGTACGAGACTTTACCCATCAATTGGAACGAATGATCTAACGATGAAGCTGGGTTGAAACCATACGTTAGACTGAACATTAGTAGACTGCGGTAGCTATCGCGATCACCACTTGACATCACAGCTGCTCAATGCCTTCTATCCATATTCGACTCGAATCAGTTTCGAGTGGCTACCTCACATTTAGGGTTAGGGTTGGTGTACCTGCCATTGACTACATGTATCGCTCATTCCAAGTGGCTGTTCGGTGAGGCATAGTATTATCGGCTACCTGGTTGCCATCGATTCATCGAACAATCCTCACAACAAAGGCCGACTGTTGGGGTTTCTGAACTGATCGCCCTGGACGAGTATTTGGTTCGTCCATCAGTGGTGTAATCGACAACCCAAGGACACAAGTACGATCGTTGGTGGTAGGCTACATACCCTTCGCCCTGCTCTCCACCCATCCCCCGCCACGTCCAATCAGACCAAGCAAAACGACCACTTCAAGAAGAGTCTCATCAAATCGCCCACATCCAATCACCACACCAAAAACCTCGCCTCACCTCACCCATCCCCACGCCACAAAACTAACCCACAACCTCCGCCCTCAAAACAACAACATCCTCCTTGGGCACATTCTGCAACCCCCCCCCCCTCGCCCCCGCCGGAACCCTCGCAATCCCATCCAGCACATCCAACCCCTCATAAACAAACCCGAAAACAACATACCCCCAACCCCCCGCATCCTTCCTGCGGTGGTCCAAAAACACATTATCAGCCAAATTGATAAAGAACCCCGAGGTGGCAGAGTGCGGGTCCTGCTCCCTGCTCATGGCGACGTTGCCGTACAGGTTGCGGACGCGGCTGCGGTCGGCTTCGTTGGCGATGGCGGGGCGCGTGGGTTCTTTGGGGTTGAGCTCTGGTGTATAGCGGCCGCCTTGGATTGCCAGGTTCCTTTGCGAGCTGTGGATCAGGGTGTTGTCGTAGAAGCCGGATTTGACGTATGAGAGGAAGTTGGAGACTGTTTTGGGGGTGTCGTCGGGGTAGAGTTGGAGGACGAGGGCGCCGTAGTTGGTGGTGAGTCTGACCTTTGACATGGTTTGGGGAGGAATTGGGATGGGGTTTGGGGGCGGGTTCGTTGTTGTCTCGTTGTCGGGAAAAGGTGTGGCTTGGATGTCAACAACCGGATCGAGATTCGGCTGCTTTCTTATAGGACCGATCTCGGCGTATTTCTCAGCGGAGTGTAACTGGCGGTGTGACAGTTGGCGATCTGATGGTGCGTAAGTGTGCTGCTATACCACCTGAAGTCTATGTATGTTATGAACGGGGGGTTAGACCTCGCATATCTTGCTCGGCGTATCTGCTTTGTTCCCACCGTTTCTTCTATGTTCATCACATCTGTTGATACGCATGGACGTGTGCCTATACGCCCCGAACTAGGAACTTGGCTTCCAACTTGACTCGTTCCGTGGAGTTGTCTGTGTGACCAATTCAGCAGCAAGAGATGTCCATTGATGTCCGAGGAGTGGGTCAAAGTTTCAAGGTGCATCTGCATGCAATATATGCAATATCAACCGCGGGGTATGAGCGCGTTGAGTCCTTCTGCTGTAGGTAGCGGCTGTAGATATGCGGGTGATGTGCTAAGTCAAGTTACCTGTCGCGTCAATACTCGCCGAGCTCATAGCTAGCTGGCACCTCCTTGAGTGGTTATGCGTCAGACGCCTCGAGTGTGACATGTACATGTATCAGTGAATTTTCGAATGTTCGTTTTGAATTGTGGGATTGCTGTGGTCTGTACCCACTAGCCGCCGAGCACATTCCTCCAAATGAACTCGTCAATGTAGTTGAAGTACCCCGGTTCCGCCACGCTGCTGTTGTGGTCGCCGTAGGGCAGTTCCTTCCACACGACGGTCTTGGATTTGCATAGGCGGAAGAGCTCTTTCATGTGGCTGGGTCTGTTGATCATTGTCAGCAAGTGAAGGAAAACAAGGCAGGAAAATAGACCCACGGAACGATCTCATCCTGCAACCCACTCAGAAACAGCACAGGAACAGCCGTGATCTTCGGCATCATCAGCTCGCTCCGCCAATACTCATGACACAGCGGCGTCAACCACTTCGCCACGGGAACAGCACTAGGAATCATCTTGGCAATACTCAAAAAAGTATTCTCAAGCACAAGACCCTTAATGTCGCCAACCTCCTGGTTCTTCGAAACCAGATCAATCGCCACAGCGCCGCCAATACTCTGCCCGAAAACAACAATCTTGTTGCTCCTCAAATCCTCACGTGAGCGGATATAATCCAACCCAGTCTGAGCATCGATAACTAGACCCTGCTCGTTGGGGGAGCCGGTGGAGAGGCCGTAGCCGCGATACTCGAGCATCAGCACGGTGCAGTTGATGTCGTTTGCCAGGACGCGGCCTATCGGCAGGCGGTGCCCGATGTTGCCTGCGTTGCCGTGGAAGAGTAGAATGGTGACGGGGCGGGCTTGGGCTTTGTTGTTGGGCCGCAGGAGGAAGGCACTGAGAGTTTCGCCGTCGGGGGTCGGGAGGGAGAGTTCTTCGTGGTCGTCGAGGCCGTATTCGGAGGGCCGCGGGACTTGGGTGCGGGCTCCGGGGGGGATGTTGCGTGGGTAGATGATCTCGCTGTGGGAGATGGATATGTTAGGGTTGTTGGTGAGGTGAGGTGGACTTGAGTGATCTTATTTGTACTTTTGGTAGTAGTAGAGTGCTGCACTGCCGAGACCGAACAGTGTTGAGCCGGCGTAGAAGGGGTATCGGGCCCAGCCCCAGAGGGCGTCCATTGTGGTGGCGTTGACTGATGTTCTCTGCTGTGAAGCGTGGGTTGTAGCGATAGACGTTGGTATAGGACTGATGGTTGTCAGTATTTTGAGAAACGAAATATTGATGGAATCGAGAGAATACCTACTCGGTGCAATCACCCGTGATTACTGTGAATCTACACGTGCAAAGAAAATTAGAAGTGTTGGTCTGTCACTCTAAAAGATGGCAGTCGGGGCGCGAGTTTGTATGGCTGCGCACGGGCTCTCTCTCTGACGCGGAGCTCGTCGCCTGCTGTCTGAGATCCAGCACTTGACCTTGGAGCATCCATCGAAACATCACCGCCTCAACTCTACCACCACTCCGCGAATCACTCACAGCTTCACGACAATTCTACGGCTACTCTCTCACAAATACTCCATCAGCACAACCACCAAAAGCAATCATGGTGCAGTCAACCGGCATGCTCGGCGAGGGTAGGCACATCCATGAGCTCATGATGGGTAGACGAGGCAATTGGACTGACGATGGCAATGTGCGCAGATGGTATTCACGTTGACATGGGTCACCTCAAGAGCGGCGAGGTCAAGTAAGTATCAATGATACCGCATTCTTGAAGCGCACAGTTAGCTAACCATGCCACAGCCTCGGAACCTCGATGTATGTCCACGGATCCCCAGACTATAGCCCATCCGCTGGCGACCGAGCGCAGGCGACTAACCAGTCAATAGCATGGCAATCAACTTCAAGGACGGCGTGATCCTCGGCGCAGACAGCAGAACGACCACCGGCGCATACATTGCAAACAGAGTGACGGACAAGCTCACACAAGTACACGACACCATCTGGTGCTGCAGATCAGGCTCGGCGGCGGACACACAGGCGGTTGCGGACATCGTGCAGTACCACTTGGGAATGTACGGAATCACCAACGATGAGGCGCCGACCACACAGACTGCGGCCGCGATCTTCCAGGAGCTGTGCTACGACAACAAGGATGCACTGAGGTAAGGGGAGAACAATTCGCGATGGCGAGGGAGATGTATACTGACACACTGCGCAGCGCCGGCATCATCATCGCAGGCTGGGACCACAGACACGGCGGACAGGTCTACTCGATCCCTCTCGGCGGTTCATTGCACAAGCAGGCGTACGCTATCGGCGGCTCTGGTTCAACATACATCTACGGATACTGCGACGCAAACTGGCAGGAGGGCATGACGGAGGAGGAGGGAGTCAAGTTCGTCAAGGGTGCGCTGCAGGAGGCCATCAAGTGGGACGGCAGCTCGGGCGGTGTGATCAGGATGGTTGTGTTGACGAAGAACGGCGCCGCGAGGCACCTTTACCTGCCCGATAGGAACTACGACGGACCTGGCATGGACAGGCCTTGAAATGGCTGAAGCGTAGGAAGCTGAGTGGACCGCGTATGAGGGCTGGGTGGGAGAAAGCAACACCACGCCCACGGCCACCACTTGTACTTATATGCACATGTCCATGATAAGTGATTGTCATTGGCAAACACAAGGCGCTCACATACGAGCAACTTGGACTGGGCTGGGATGGGTTAGCGCGGGCACGTGGCTGGCTTGCGCGTAGCGAAGATTACGACAGACAAATAAATGCGAACCTTAAGACAACGTTGGAAGCTCTCGTGGAAGCATGAATTGAGGATTTATGTCTCGACGTTGGACGTATCGTCTGTCTAGCTTTGGAGAAAGTCAAAACACGCCAACATCTATCCATAATATAGGTATATGTATACATACATAAAAGACAAACCCTCGGGTCTGTTATCGTCGAGCTGTTGGCGATAGATGACATAGTTAAGCTCTCGGTCGGGCTCAGCCGAAGATTGGGTGAGGGCCTGCCGGCGCCAGTGCCCGCGAATCCCAACCCAACAAGGATGAAGGGTCAAAAGAGAGGGAGCATGAGGGCGCGAGGCCATGTCTCAGTGGTAGGTTTGAGTAGTAAACTCGTCAGAGGTGTGTCCGTGTGATTGATCGGTACCTTCACACTCGTCCTCCACCTCTTCTTTCACCCCCACCCCACCACGTCGACACGTCGACACGAACAAACAACGACATAGACCGAAAGACGGGACACGGGCGCTGTCCAATTCGCTTTGAGTACGGCGCAGGCGCAGCAGCAGGACGACGATCTCTCTCTCTCCCATACCTGTTTCTCCCACCATCTCTCCCATCATACCGTATCTTTCTGGCATGCAGGTGAGTGCAAGATACTTTTCCTTGATTACCTGAATCACCTACATACATACATCCTACTGTGCCTCCAACCGTGGACGAGCAAGCGCCGGCGTCTATCCTTTACGCTCCTGCAGGACGATTTCTCGGCGATTGCATGTGCATTCTTGCTTTCTGCATGTCTCTTCCAAGGTTCTGCATTTGCCTTCAATCCGCCTCTCTGCAACCTGAGAGATCCGCCTGAGCGTCACCGACACCGCCTCCTTCAGCTCCACCTCCGCCGACCCGCCTGCCTACATACCTTCCTGCCAACACGACTGACTCTCGACCCTCGACTCACTCTGTCGCTGTCAACCTCTCCCTCTCTCTCTCCGTCACTACTCCGGCCCTAAGATTCTCCTCTCACCCGCCCAAACAAACACGCAGAGCACAGACAACGCGCAGCTCGCCTCTTGACTCGACTTGACTCGACTGTCTGGACCAGTTACAATACTTGGCTTTCACATGCACGCCTTCGCCTCTCTTTGCTTCACTGCTTACCCGCCTCGGCACCTCACACCTGCCTAGCACCACCGATAACCTTCCCTGTTGTCTCGGATTTTGGACCCTGCTACATCGGACCCCTCCATCACTACCCAACACAGCCACTCACATCACCGTCGCCCGCCAACAACTCGTACTAATCTTCGCCTCCTCTACAGACAGCTTCTTCGCCAGCAACGGCTTAAGTGCTACTATGGGATCGGTCGTAATTGACGCGGTAAACTCCTTCTTCGGTCAGACCCCGACCCACTCCCACTCTCAACCCGCCTATCACGATCCCGTCCCGACACGAGCGCGAAACCTCACTCCCAGCCCAAACCCGCCCAAGCGAAGCCGAACGCCCTCCCAGCCTGCCGCGTCCATGTCACAGAGGACGCCGAGTGCGTCTGCCGCCCAGCATGCGCAACGTAACGATGCGACTCCCTCACAACTGCACGTGAACAGTGCAACACAGCCACCTTCAAGTCCTAGCCTAGGCGCAAGGACAGCACCACCCAGCAAGCCCCCCACACCCGGCGTCCAACCAAGCGTTGCAGATGCGAGACTTACACGGAGGAAGATCAAGGTCCGGGACCTCGAGCACATACAGAGTTTCGCGACGGAAGACATGGGCGCATTCTCAGAGATAAGGGACCGCAGCCGCTCCTCGCGAGGTGCAGACGAAAGTCCACAGTACGAGATCAGCGAGATGAAGGTCGAGCACATCATTGAAATGGTGGCCGGCCTGCTGACGAAGATTACGACGACCAACGATCAACAACACGAGCACCTGCACCGACAACCGCCGTCGCTGGACGGCTCGATGCACCTCAACCCCCAGACGAGCAGCGTTGTGGCATTCCACGGAAAGAATGTTCCGAGCATAACGATCCTGAGCTACCTCACGAGAATCAACAAATACTGCCCCACGAGCTATGAAGTCTTCCTGAGTCTGTTGGTCTACTTCGACCGCATGACCGAACGCGTGAACGCTGGGCCGATGCAGAGCCTGAGAGAAGCGAACGCGCAAGCCTTCCAGAAGGACAAGAGCCGTCGCAATTCGGAAGATTCTCTTGAGTCAGCAGACGAGGATGAGATGGAGGGTATTGAACACACACCTAGCTCAGGTGGCCAGACCGCCACGCCTCCCGCTTCAGGCGGCATGGAGAAGGCGATCCAAACTGGTGTGCCCGGCACGCCTCACAGCAAACCGCAGCAGCCAGAGTCTCCATCCGATGCGTCAGTGATCGATCCCTACAACCTATCACACTTTTTCGTCGTCGATAGCTTCAACATTCACAGACTGGTTATTGCTGGCGTCACCTGTGCCAGCAAGTTCTTCTCCGACATCTTCTACACAAACTCGAGATACGCAAAGGTAAGGCGGCGTGCCACATTGTAATCCTGCGATCCAGCTAACGTTCATCCCAGGTCGGAGGTCTTCCTCTCCCCGAGCTTAACCACTTGGAATTGCAATTCCTACTCCTGAACGACTTCCGACTCTCAGTGCCCGTTGAAGAGATCGAGGCATATGGTACGATGCTCGTCGAGTTTTATGCGCGTGAGGTCGTCGCCCAACGCAAAGCCGCAGACGCAATGCAAGCGCGGTCTCTCAGCGAGAGCTCTGAGGATAGTGTCAGCACAGTTCGCGCGGCGGAATGAGAGACAGACGGAAGGACACCCTCTACTTGATACCGGGTGACATTTAGTTGTCACTCGGCGCACACAATCATCGCGACAGTATGAGTCGCGTTGCTCGATCATCCGATTTGTCCGTCGATCAACAAGTCAGCTGCTTACTTTAAGCTTTCCCCCATACGAGGCTTGACTCGTCGCGATGGAACGACACGCGCTTTCGAAACCGCATCCACCCATCCTTCTCTCGCGAACCTCACATCGCATCGTCTTGCAGGGTTAGAGTCACATACACGATCCGCAATCGAGCAATCAAGCAAGCAAACAATCCAACGAACTCACCCAAGCCCATCAACCCGATCAACCCAATCGCCTCATCCCATACATCTCCCCTTCTTCTCTTCTACGAAACCCCTTCTACTCTTTCTTCACAACAGTGGTTTTTTTTTCATCGTACATGGTTTCCCCGCGTCGCGTCGTTCACGGTATACCCATAACGTCGTCTTTGCCCTGCTT
The DNA here is from genome assembly GCA_003614995.1 of Cladosporium phlei. NCBI lineage: Eukaryota > Fungi > Ascomycota > Dothideomycetes > Cladosporiales > Cladosporiaceae > Cladosporium > Cladosporium phlei. Next base: position 188,584 of record QZFA01000007.1, on the reverse strand, counting down.
TTTTTTAATCCTTTCTTCCTCACTTCCTCTTCCTCACTTCCTCCCCTCTTCTTCTGCTCTTCCTTCATCCTTCATCCTTCGGCTTTCACCCCTTCTTCGGTGCTCTGTCCCTTTACCTTTCCATTACGAGAATGTCGTTTTTCTAGAGAGAGGGTCTTTTGGGTATCCATTCTGCTATATCATCATACATGGGAGCGTTGGCTGTTTTTTTTTGTCGACTTTTTTTTGCTTTCCTTTCGATTCGGGTGGCGGAGGACTGCGGGTTTGCTTGATAGGGTAGGTAGACTGAAATGATTGTTTCTTTTCAGAGTTCGGATTTTTGTTGAGGTCGTTGTTGTGAATGCTGCCGCTGCTGGTTGTGGCTGGATGAGGTGCTGGACCTTGAGGTTCCGCCAGTGGTTCACAGCACGAATCGATCGCTCATACCTAGGTTGTCTCGAAAAGTCCGCTGGAGCCGTACAATAGTCTGGCATCCGAACGTGCAGCGCTTACTGCTGCAGCGTCTGCGGGTCGTGGCAGCGGGTGGTTCTTGTTGCACATGACGCGCGAATTCGTCGTGTTACATGTATTCTTGCATACAGCAGTGTCACCGTTGTGTCGACGGCTGCGTGCAGAAAAGACGTATGCCGTCGAGATCGAAGTGCGAAAATGATCTGGTCGTCTCATGTGAAAGAAGACGATTGTCCCAGTCAGATTTGTTGCGAATCTTCCGTCCCCTCCCTCACCGAATTCCCGATCCGACCGTGGAACAAAACGTTGTCGATGTTGTCGATGTTCCCGATTCGGCAGCAGTAAGGCTGTCTATTCGTTTCGGAAGCACGGCGTCGTCGCCCGAAGCGCCGCTAGAACCTGCCTGCCGAGTCTAGTGCAGGAACTAGTGCTCAATCTGACAGGAAAATGACGTTTACCTTGCTGTTTTATGGTTTTTGCTTTGGGCTTGGGTTTGCGGTTTTTTTTTCTCGTCTCGTTCTCGTACGCCAACCAACAGGCGCGTGAGGCACGCAAGCCAGCATGGTCTTGTTGAGGGAGTTGAGGAGATGAGATGGAGACGGGCGTTGGTGGTGTCTTTGTTATTGTAGTACCACGGCGGTCGGCTACAGTGCGTTGGTCTATCCATATATATTTCCTGACAGCTTGCTTTCCTCCAATCGTTTCTTTCGTCGCAAAGGAATCCCTGCTGGAGCTTTGCTGAGTTGGTTACCTTGGGATTGCTAGTCTGGTCTGCCCTGCCCTGCCCTGCCCTGCCCTGCTAACCTAACCTAACCTAACCTAACCTTGTTGTCGTGCAACGAGGATGCGAGAAGAGTCTCGAATATCACCGCCGTTTCCTGGCAGCAGTCGACGCCATCTGTGCCTTATTCCGCTCCATGTTCTTGTAGCCTTTCTGTTTCCCACGCGCCATCCATCCGTCTCCTTCCATCACACTCACGCCTCACCATCTCCACGTGCCGACCGTTTCCAGTCTTCAACCATCCACACCTCACCTCTCCACGCGGAAAATTGGCTTGTGCTTACGCTCGTGCTCGTGCACATGACCTCACACTGACTGAGCAATTACCTACTTTGCCTCACTTCACCTCACTCCTGCGCCTACACCCTCATCCCTGCAAGTGACGGTTTGTTTGCGCATTTCAGTCGATATCTCGCATCACACGCAAACACACACACGCCTGCCAAACCTACCTACCTATCACCCTCTCGGGGCCGCGCTTTCTTTTCTTGCTGCCACTTGCACCACCTCGACCTACTCCATCACTCACACGACAACCCTCCTCGCCCTCTCACCTCGTGTTCGCAGCACCTCATTCACCTTCGGGCTTCACTGCAATCCTGCTCACTCGCTCGTTAGCTCACGCGGCGCGACTGCCTTTGAGCAAACCTCACTGCTTCAACAGAGTTTAGCCACAACTCAAACTCAGCTTCATCACCATCATGGCGACCACACACTCCGTACAACTGTAAGTATCTTCATATGTCCTACTCCGAAGGCAGCTTCAACATCTTTGTCGATCCCACGCTGACCTTTGCCGCAGCTTCTTGCCCGTCACCATCGACTTCCACGATAAGGTGAAGGACCGTCGCCCCAGCCCGCCATCTCGCGTGGAGACCACTCCAGCCTTATCCTACGAACTCCCCAATCACGCCAGCGCGCCTAGCTTGTTGAGGGGGAACACGCCTCCTCAAACCCCGCAGGTCGACAATGCAGAAGACATTTTCGCTCAGTTTGGCTCTGAGTCTCAGGGTCTTCACTCCGCCGTCACCCCGGGTAACAGTCGTTTGATGCGCAGCGACGTTCACCTCCCCGAGTGGGGCCAGCAGGGCATCTTCAACCAGCCAAAGTCAAGGGCCAAGCCGCTTCCCTCCAACTCCATTCTTGACTTTTCTCAAACCTACGACGATCTGCTGCGCCAGCGTCACAAGCCGCCCAGGTCTAGAGCCCCGTCGAACGCCGGCAGCCCCCTCGAGAGCCCCTTCACCAACAAGACTTGGACTGTCGAGCCTGCAGTTCAGGGCAACGGTGGCCTTACCAACGCTGCCCGTGAGGCCGCCGAACAGGCCGGCAACGACATCACCTGGGTAGGCACCGTTGGCTTTCCCACCGACAGCATCCCTGGCGAAATCAAAGAGGACATCGAGGACACGCTCCACAACGAGCACAACTCGTCTGCAGTGTTTGTCAAAGACAAGGATCTCGATGGCCACTATTCGCACTTCTGCAAGACCATCCTCTGGCCGATCTTCCACTACCAGGTTCCCGATCACCCCAAGAGCAAAGCTTACGCCGATCACTCATGGAACTTTTATTTCAACCTGAACCAAGCCTTTGCCGACAAGGTGATTTCTACCTACAAGAAGGGCGATACTATCTGGATCCACGACTACCATCTCTTGCTTGTCCCTGGCATGATTCGCAAGAAGATTCCCGACGCGAAGATCGGGTTCTTCCTCCACACTGCTTTCCCTTCTTCCGAGGTCTTCCGCTGCTTGGCCCGACGTCGCGAGCTCCTCGAGGGCATGCTCGGTGCCAACTTGGTCGGTTTCCAGACTTCGGAGTATTCTCAACATTTCTTGCAGACGTGCAGCCGCATTCTTACGGTCGAGACCACCGCTGAAGGTGTCCAGCTCGAGGATCACTTTGTCAACGTCATTGACTGCCCCATTGGTATCAACCTCGATGCCACGAACGCTGCGCGTGAAGCCCCAGAGATCTCTGCTCTCATTGACACTATCAAGAACAGCAAGAAGAACAAGCGAATTATCGTTGCTCGCGATCAACTCGACAACATTCGTGGTGTCCGCCAGAAGCTCTTGGCGTACGAGCTGTTCCTCAACAAGTTCCCGGAGTGGCGCACTCAGGTGGTCTTGATCCAGGTCGCCACTTCTACAAGTGAGCAGTCTGAGCTGCTCGCTACAGTATCCGACATCGTCACTCGCATCGAATCGACGCACTCGACCTTGTCAGAAACGCCCCTCGTCTTCCTCAAACAGGACATCTCTTTCAACTCGTACATTGCTCTACTTACCGCTGCCGACACTATGATGATTACGCCTCTGCGTGACGGCATGAATCTCACTGCTCATGAGTTCATTGCTTGCCAAGACGGTGCTCGTGGCCAGAACAAGCACGCACCTCTCATTCTCAGCGAGTTCACCGGCAGCGCTTCCGTCTTTGGCGAGTACCCACTAGTCGTCAACCCCTGGAACTACCAAGAGCAAGCCAATGCCATCAAGACCGCTCTTGAGATGACGGACGAGAACAAGGAGATCCGCTGGAGGAACTTGCACAAGATCGTTGCTGAACAGACTGGCGGAAAGTGGGCGCGCAAACTCTCAGACCACTTGGACAGAGTCTACGATGAGCGCGGAACTCGCGACGCCGCCGCTGTACCTCGCCTGTCAGTCCCGCAAGTGAGTGAGAAGTACAAGGCGTCTTCGCACCGTGTCTTCATCCTCGATTACGAGGGCACACTAGCTCCCCACCGCACCAGCTCTGGCATTCCACTCTCGTCTCCTCAACGTGTTCTCGACGCTCTGAACGAACTCCTCCTCGATCAACAAAACATCGTCTATGTCATGTCTGGCCGCAAGCCCGAAGCCCTGGCTTCCGACTTCCGCACTGTGCCTAGGCTCGGCCTGATCGCCGAGAACGGCTGCTTCGTGCGCGAGTTCGGCGACGAGAGGAAAAAATGGATCGAGTTAGCGGAAAAGGAGGCCATGAGCGAGTGGAAGTCGGCCGTCCGCGGCATCCTCAAGTACTACCAGGAACGCTTGGAGCACAGCTTCATCGAGGAGCGCCACTGCTCCATGTTCTTCCGCTTCAACCGCGTCGACGACAAGGACGCTGCCACGCGTACCGCCGGCGAGTGCTCCGACCACATCAACGGCGCTTGCAGCGACATGGGCATCCGCGCTGTCCCGATCCCCAACGCCGTCCTCATCGAGACCGTCGACCAGAGCAAGGCCAAGGCCGCCGAGCTCGTCCTCGAACGCCACCGCGAGGCCGTCCAGTCCGATGGCTCCGCTCCCGCCGACTTCCTCATGGTTGCCGGCGATGACCGCGAGGACGAGGTCATCTTCCGCTGGGCCAACGAGATCGCCAAGTCTGAGTCTATTGCCAATGTCTTCACCGTTTCCGTCGGTAAGAGGAACACCGAGGCTTGCGCTACTCTTACCCAGGGTACTACCGGCTTGCTCTCGGTTCTGGGACGCTTGGCGAAGATTTCTGGCGAGAATGCTCCTGTGGATTACTTTAACAACAAGCCCAAGGCTTGATTCTGTTCGTGGTTGTTGCCGCCCAGTTTCTTGACGGACTGAATTGTCGCGCTCGAATCGCGTCACTGCCGAGTTGATATCGGGTCTGCATCAGGATGACACCCAGCTCGCATCACCATGAAGGTGTCGCGCATCGTCGTGCCTAGGCGAAGCTCGAAGCGATAGGTCTCGCCTTTCCAGCGCTGGCGCTCGGTCATTGCTTGACCATCCTTTCTCTTCTTCTATTATTGTCTCTGCGTCACGTCAATGGCTTTCACATTCAGAACGGACGTTCACATCCAGAACGGACGCAACAACAAACTCTCTGCTCGGGCGTTCTGGAGGCTGCATGAATATCTGCTTTGGCATTTTCCTGGTTTTCTCTTTTGCATGCTGTTTTATGCTAAGCGCAGCCCTATACCCTCGAGTCGCGAGACTCATCACTTTAGGCTGCGTTGGTTGTTTGTTAGTTAGCCACTGGCGGAGGCGTTGGGGAGGCTGTTTGATTTTTGCTTGACCTGCGTTAGAGTAGCATTAGATCGTGCCTGGGGCTGCATGAATGGAAACAATTGTTAAGACGCTGAGTATTCTCTGTTGATGATGTCTGCATGTGGGATCTGGTCTTCCAATGTGCAATGACAACGCGTGACCTTGCTGTTCCAAACAAAATGCATATGCCATCTATCACATGCACTACCCCAACCCTTCCAGCCAACTACTCAACAACCTCAAACTCAACACAATGACAGTGATTCCTCGTCCCACTCAGCGGCTGAACAGACCCATCCCTCAACCTCGCCCTAGCAACAATCTTATGCTGTCCAACCCCCAACCCCTCCACCATCACCCTAAACCCCTGCCACCCAAACCCAACCCTCTCCTCCACCTCCGCCTCCACCCAACTGCCCCCCTCATCAGAACTAACCCCCACCCCCTCAACATCCACACACCCCCAAGCCCACCCCCTAACCTCCACCCCTTCCCCTTTCTTAACAACCTCCCCCGGCTTCGGCTTCACAACCATAGAATTAACCTGCACCTCCCAAACAGGCCTCGTCTTCCCCTTCTTGGGCCCAGCCGTAGGATCCGGCTCGTTGTAGAAAGTGGTGGTGAAAGGTCCTTCTGCCCTTTTCTCTCGGACGCAGATGTACGAAACCCATTTCACGCTGTTTGTGCCGAACCATCCCGGCACCACTAATCGTACCGGTCCGCCATGCTCTCTAGGCAAAGGCTCGCCGTTGACTTCCCACGCGAGCAGGACTTCGGGTTGTATCGCCTTCTCCAGCGGTAAATCTTTTTGGTAGGCTTCTGCGGTTATGTTGCCGAAGGTTCCGTGGTCGGGGGCTGAGGTCCAGATGAATTTCGCTCCCGGGAGCAGAGGGCCCGCGAGGGAGAGGATTTGGGAGAGGCGCACGCCGGTCCAGGTTACGTTGGCTATTCGGAAGATGTTGGTGGTTGGGGGTGGGGAGAGGGGGGAGCCGTAGCATTCGTGGGTTGCTGTTAGGGTTGTTAGGGGGAGGGATTGGAGGGCTGATAGGGAGAAGGTCCGGGGGTTGGTTATTAGGCCGGAGATTCGGAGGGTGTAGGCTGAGGGGGTTTGGGAGGGGGTTCCGAAGTGGGCTGTTTGGAAGATGTGGTGGGTGGGGGTTTGGTAGGGGGATAGGGTGGGTGGGGGTGGTGGGGGTTTGAGGTGGAAGGTTGGGGAGGGGTTTGGGAGGGGGGAGGGTTTGGGGGAGTAGTTGGGTTCGTCGTCGTCGATTTTGCTTGATGGTGGTTGTGTGGGGAGTTGTGGTTGAGGTTGAGGTTGGAGGACGACTTGAGAGTTGGCTGTAGACGTTGCAAGCGTGTCATCTCTTAGGGCTGGTTCTGGTTCTGCTTTCTCCAGTAGATCAGCTCCTTCCGAGTTTGTCGAAGCCATTACTTGAGGATTCTGGGAATTGAACGGAATGTTATTGCCCTTGGGGTCCTGTGTCGGAACTTGGGAGCCTGGTTTCCGTAGCAATCGCTGCGTCGTGGTAGATCTGAGGGCTCTTGTTTCAAATCATGATAGGCTTCGATCGGGATCAAGGCTTGAGATGAAGGACCACGGTATAGAAATACAGAACGTCACAATAACGGCGTGTCAGAGAGGAAAGTATAGATAGCTGATCCGAAAGATGACACGATTGATCGAGAATGTGGCTTTCCGTAATCCAAGACCAGAATGGAGCAGTTTGGCAGGAACAATACGAGATGCAATGCAAGACTGTCGACAACAGGTGAGGTGAGGTCAAGCAAAGCACAGGTCACCCTTGAAGTGAAGTATCGCGACCGACGGAAAGTCCCGCCTCGACCAAAACTCCCCGCAGCCCGCCAAGACCAAGAATTCGGCGGCGCCGCAGTCACAAATTATCGGTGGGCAAAGAGAACACGGCGCATCAGGACCGCAAGCCCCGAGACGACCATCAGAACCGCGATCCAGGCCGACTCGCGACTGAACCACTCTTTATATCCTCTCCGACACCGCGCGCCAACTCCCACCGCGCCGAACATCTCTCGACCTCACTCCACCATGGCCGCACTCCCCAACCTTTCCCTCGTCGAGGGCGCATTCGAGGAGCTCGCGCTCGAGCTCGCCGTCTACCTCGATGGCATGAAGGGCGAGAGCTCGACCCTCGCCGCCGACATCACTCCCCAACTCGCAGACCCGGAGAAGGAGGGTAGGCCACAGGAGACGGACAAGGACGCCGTGCTTAAGAAGCTCGTGACCAACAGCTCCGTCCTCAACAACGCCGCCGAGAAGGAGCTGCAGGCCGCATACAACCTCCTCATCCACCTCGTTTCGCAATCAGAAGACCCCGAGACCTACCTCCCGCCCATCTGCAAATTCCTCACTCAGCCCATCACTTCCTCGCCTGCAAACGGCACTGGTATCGCGCTCGGAATCTTGGGAACAATCTTCAACACCATCCAGCCCGATGACGAGACCCGCTACTATGTTCTCCTTGCGATTGTGGACCTGATCAAGAAGTCTGGCAACTACGACACCCTGGCTCCTCAACTCAAGAGCTTGGACTCATGGATGGAGCAGTGGGAGCTCAGCCCTGCTGAGCAGAGGAAGCTTTACCTGGCCATCTCTGAGACTGCCGCCGCATGCAAGAACACCGAGTCCAGCTACACATACCTCCTCAAGGCCCTGAGGACAATCCAGGACGACGCCGCGTCCAAGGAGGCACACGACCTTTCCCTGAAGGGCCTCAAGGCCGCTCTCCAGAACGACAAGCAATTCGACTTCCAGGACCTCACCTCTCTCGACAGCGTGCAGGCTCTCCGCAAGAGCGACCAGACCTGGTCAGAGATCCTCGAGGTCTTCAGCGCCGAGAACTTTGACGACTTCTCCGATTTCAAGGAGAACAACAGCTCCTTCATTTCCGAGAACAACCTTGACGAAGACGCTCTCGACCGCAAGATGCGCCTCCTCACTCTTGCTTCCCTTTCCGCCCAGGCCTCACAGACACGCACTCTCCCCTACGGCCACATCGCCAAGGCCCTGGACGTCCCCGCCGCCGATGTCGAGATGTGGGTTATTGACTGCATCCGCTCCGGCCTCGTCGAGGGCAAGCTCAGCCAGCAGAAGCAGGAGTTCCTGATCCACCGCAGCACCTACCGCGTCTTCGGCGACCACCAGTGGCGCGAGGTCGCCAGCCGACTGGAGAACTGGAGAAGCAGCCTGACCAACGTCCTGGCCGTCATCCGCGCCCAGAAGGAGGAGTTCATCCGCGAGAAAGAGGCCGAGCTCAACAACGCTTCCTCAAACGGCTCGGGCTACAGGGGTAACATGCGCCAGAGCAACAGGAACGCACCGATCGAGGTCGAGTAAAGCGTTTTGCTCGCAACAAGTCGTTTGTTACGTTTTCACAAAAATTTGGAGTCTTGGGAACAGCGGGTAGATGCATTGCAAGTTTTAACTATGGTTTCGGGCTGATGAGAGGGAGAGAGAGACTGGCCGGGAATGATCGGTAAGTAGATGGGACGCCTCTTTCGCACCCGGCATTTTCGAGAGAGAAAGAAGAGACATTGATGATTCAATGAAAAAGAAAAGACCATCATATTCAGCTTTGTAATATTTGTTACTACACGCCTGCCCCGCCGTTATCGCACAGAAATTTTGAGAGGCTAACTATCAGTCTGCATCTGAAAAACTACCTGGAAGATCGAAGCTGACATCTCACATTCACGATCGCTGACTACGTTGAGTTGAAGAAGTGGATACATGTATCGAGTGGCTGCACGCGATCGATAACTTATTCTCGCAGCGTTCTTCTACAATCCTGGTCTCTCCATCACCTGGCCTCCTCTACTGGTCTCCTTCACTGGCCCTTCTGTCACTTTTTTGTCGAATCTGTGCACCACAATATCCTTGAATCCACTCGCGAGTTCACCCTTGGCAGCACGCACAAATCCGCACGACCAAGCGTGCTATTTTCAGTCATCGAAGACTCCTTTCCCGCCATAAGTCTTTCCTACCTGCAACCTGCTCTCTCCGCTAGTCTTCCCATCCTGGACAATCCGCCTGCGCTGGCGTTCCACCGGTGCCGGGCCCTTGTAGTCGGACGCAACAAAGTCGTCGAGCGCGACCCTGGCTTTGTCGGTCGTGAAGATGTTCCGGATCTCGTCCGCAGACGATGCCTGTTCGGCGACGATTTCGAGGACCTGCTGTAAGACCGGATCGTTGTCGGTGGCGTCATGCAAGATCTCAATCATCGGCGTGGCGTGGCGTTCGCTTCTGCTGGCTCTTCGACTTCGGCTGGCTGAACGAGCTGATGCGCATCATCAACAGCGGCTCGGTGCGTGAGTTGCGAATCGGGCGCCGTTTGCGGAAGCACTCCTTCCAGTTCTTCGACGGCGTTCTTGATGTCTCGGATCAGGCGTTTGCATCCCGTCTGATCGCGCAAAGCCCATTTGATGACTCTGCCGAGCGGTGTCCGTTTTTGGCGTATCTTCGCTTGCCTCTGGAAACTTTCTGCCAAGGTCTCAAGCCTGACCGAACCGTTATCAGTCATGGTCGGGTTGTTGTACTTTTGCGCCCTCTCCTAGGCGTCCTGGAGGTCCGAGTAAATCTCTCCGAGCAGGTCTCTGATATGGCGTTCTGCATCCTCGGACATGCGAGCTGTATTGGTGTTGGCTTGGAGCCCGGCTACGTCCCACCAGCGTGACATGCGTAACTCGAGGCTTCGCATCGAGATGACGAAGCGCTGGTAGTCTTTGCCGTATTGCCTGCCTGTGTCGATGTAGTCGAAGCATGTCATGCATGTTTCGAAGAGGGCTGTGAGGGTGAGAGTTCCGATTACGAGGCCTGCTGTCTCCATGACTGGCTGCGAGGGGAAGTCTCCGGGTGAGCGTAAATTATCAGGATTGTTTTTGAGCGAAGAACAATTTGCACCAAGTATGAGTGTGAGTGCTCTGGTACTGAGAGCTGAAGCTGGTCCGTACCGCCTGAAGCGCCGGTGGCGCTGGCTACATGCACGTTTCCCCTTAGCTGCTGATTGAGCTGACTGACACATCAGAGCGGCTGACTGCCATGTCACGATCCTTCCTGGCCTGGCCAGCGAGATGAGACGATCATTTCCACTGTGCAACACTCGCATCGAGTCAAACCGACAATTCTTCGACTGGACCACCACGGAGCTATCAGATCCAGCAGATCATGGTAGTGCCACATGAAAGCTGGAGCATCTCAGGCATTGACACACCCGGTCAGGCTCGAGTGCACATCGGTCCCCACAACGAATACCATGATCATCAATACTATGGAGATGAGTCGCACCTGTCGCCCGCTGATCGTCAGAAAGCGAGAGAAGATGCCATCTTGTCCAGCCTTTACTTCACAGACATGAGCGCAAGAGAGCGAGCGATCGACAGTCCTAGCGATGACAACTTCAGCTGGATCTTCGACGAGAAAGTCATAGAACGGGAGCGCTATCGCAAGAATAATATTGGCAGTCTCATATCTCGGTAGTTAGAGCATGAACACGGACTGTTCTTCATCGTTGGTAAAGCTGGATCTGGAAAATCAACACTGATGAGGTTCCTGGCTGGGCACAAAAAGGCGAGAACACTTCTACACAGCTGGGCTGCACGGCATGATTGCGCCCTTACAGTCTGTACCCACTACTTCTGGTGCTCCGGTAGTCCGCTACAGTCCTCACAAGAAGGTCTCTGGCGCAGCGTTCTGTATGCACTTGCAAAAGAAGATCGAAATTTAGCATCTGCTATGTTCGCCAAGCGTGCTGCTGACGACTGTCAATCGCTGGCACAACTGCGAAGTCAGCCGTGGGCGCGAAACGAGCTGATCAATGCGCTCTTGTTTCTTGTTGGCCAGCTTGAGGTGCAGAAAGTCGCCGTCTGCCTGTTCATCGACGGCCTCGACGAATACCAAGGAGAATCAGGAGATGAGATCATGCTGATCGAGGAGCTGCGAAAGCTGCTCGGATCACCATACATCAAGATCTGCGCCTCAAGTAGACCGCGGAACCTGTTCGAAGGTGCTTTCGGTCACGAGGATTACCAGTGGAGGCTCGAACTCCACTCGTTGACTCGAGGCGATATGATCTATTTGACCCGTACACGTCTATACGAGGACGATGCTTTCTGCAAGCTTGTCGATTGCGAAGATCGTAGACAGGAATTCATCAGGACCATTGTGGACAAATCCCAGGGCGTTCTCCTCTGGACCGTGCTTGTCATTAGGGAGATGATCCGGGAAGCGCATACAGGACACCAAATGGAGTTCGATTCTGGCGGAGGAGAATGATGAAGGAAGCAACGTTCTTGGCGGGCTTTGGGCTAAAAGGCTCTGCTACGGTTCGATCACCCGGTTTATTGTCATACATGGCGGCTTCAAAATTAGTCGTAGCTCCCAGGCTCATGCATGGTTCCTCTCGCTTGTATCTAGAGAAGAGCTCGTGTGGTACTGCCATGAGCAGTGGTCCCAAGTGCCAAAATCAGATCGGCAGGCCACCGGAACCATTATCATTGCAGGCCTGTTGTTTGGCCCCAGCACGTCGAGAGAACAGGCTGACTTGATGCAAACATTGCTATGTTCGGGCGTCAATCCGAATGCGGTATATACCTGGATCAAGCCTGGTCTTTCGGGTGACAACCGCCCGTTGAAAATGTCTTTGTGGGAAGCGTACGTAGCGGGCTTTCCGCACGTCTGGACGTTGGGATCTGAAAAAGAAATCTCTTGGGCATTGGAAATGATGCCGTTGCTGTTGCATGACGGCCACGTAGACAAACGGTGCTGTTTGCCGGCAGGCAAGTCATTTCTGTCCGCCTTGGCATTTGAGCCAGATCACAGTGCAGAAGTTCTCACTCGCCAGATTTGCTGGTGGAGTATGTTCGCCAAACGACTGCATGAGTTACTGGACGCACATGGACTACTGACATGCGAAGAGCGCCATGCAGCTCTGGAGCAGGGATGGCTCCCGGCTAACACCATGGCTCTGCGTTCTCCGGAGAACACTCCAACGCAGTCTGCTACTGCGCCAAATGTGAGATCACTCAGTCGTTGGCTCAGGAAACTCAAGGAATGGGAAAAGGCGATCAGGCTGTGATGCTTTCTCCGAACGATCAACACTCAGCAAAATGCAGTCACGCCTTGACAGTCTTCATCGCGTATCGCCAACTGTATGAACGTTTCCGTTCAGTCGAAGCCATATTGCGGCGATTTTGATCGTCCGTGAACGTTTGGCTACGGACCTATGGTGCTACTCTTACGAACGCAAGGTCCAAGGCCCTGAGTACTACTGAAAGATCCACGCATGTGGTCTGGTGGGAGTTTACTGTATGTTGGGCAAGAGATGCGTGTGCAACGAGAAGTACCAGAGGGGCGTAGAAAGGGCAGCCAGGGGACATGTTTTGCTGTGGAACAAAAATTCAGAGCATTTCTGTGTTGGCACCAATGGCAGTATGCAATAGGGTGGCCACTAACTGACCACTTACCGACGGATTGGATTAGTTAGTTAGATCTTAGTAACTAATCTATAGACCTCTCGTTTATAATCAATCTAATCTATATAGCTATGAATTAGTTAATTAGTTAGATAGATTGTTTAATAGGTTAGTAGGATAGTATTTAGTAATAGTATAAGAGGTAATTTACTCTACTAAAAACTAAGAAATGACTTTATCTATAACACTACTAAAGTACTACTAAATGACCTAATAATATACTTAAAAAGGTGCTTATATTACTATAAAGTTATTATAATAGTATAAAGTAGATTAAGATTAATTTAGTAGTATAAACTCGAAAAATACTCGAAAAATAGATAATAACTTAGCTAAAAAAAAAGGCTAAAAAGCTACTCTAATCCTAACTCTAGGTACTAGATTACTATATTAGGTAATCTAGTACTTCTAGTTTTATAATAATTAGAACGTAATATATAAGATTAGAGTATCTTTAAAATACTAGAAATGTAATATTATCTTTAATAAGTTAAGAAGCTACTAACTAATACTAGTATAGCCTTAAGTAATATTATAACCTCTAATTTAATCACTAAATTAGAGGATCTAATAGTTATTTATATATAATCTAGCCTACCTACTATATATAAGATATATAGAATAATAGGTAGATTTCGTATTAAACTATACTAACTTCCTAACTATATACTACTATCTACTAGCTATAAGCCTCTAAGATTATAGGTCTAAAGCTATAGTACTACTCTTAGTAAGATTTATAATAGTAAGATTATCTAGTACTAGCTCTATAGATTCTACTATAATAATACTATTCGATATCTTCTACTAACCTATCTACTACTAGCGACTAAGAATACTATAAAAGTAGTAAACTACCTATAGGTAAAGTATAGCTTTAACTAGAAGAGTAATACTATTACGAAGAAGTATAGTAGATAGTAAGACCTTATAGAAGCTTAGAGTCTATAACTATAGAGTTATAATACTACCTTTAATAAGAAAGGATAGACGTCTACCTATATTAAATAGGTAGTTTATAGTAGTATATTACTCTATAAGACGTTATCTAATTACTATAATAAATTACTAGCTTTTTAGAACCTATATATTAGGCTAATACTACCTACTTTATATATAATAGCTACTAAGTAGATACTTTAGGCTTATAAGAGTACTAAAGTTATAGTTAGTAAGAGTCTTATATAATAGACCTCTAGTCTTACTATTTCCTTTAATAGATAGAAGGTAAATAATAAGGTCCTTAAGTTACTTAGTATTATTACTTACTACCTTAATAAGAACTACTAGTACTATATAGTAGTACTTAGGCTACGTAATACGCTTAGCTCTTATACTAGTACTAGTATAGCTAATTACCTCTCTACTACGTTAAGAGACTTCTTAGTTATAGAGATAGGTTACTTTATTACTAATAATACTATAAATAATAATAAGGCCTAAAGGTCCTTATAGGTATACGGCTATAGTACTACTATAATAAGATAGTATAGAGACTTCGCTATATTAGCTATATCTATAACCTTATATATAAGGTAATCCTCTATAGTATTAATAGTAATTACCTCGAAGATACTTTATAAGCCTTCTAAATAATAACTAAAGTTAGTACCTTTAAAGTAGTAATAAATAGTAGCGATAATGTCTCTAAGCTTAAAGCGTAGTATATAAAAGGTCCTATTAGGAAGCTTTATAATACTATCCTTTATATTAAGTATAATACTAGCTACTAGTCTCTATTTAAAAGTAAATAGTATAGTATTAATACTAAATCTAAGGGCTTACTTACTAAGAAGATCTACTAAGTCGTTATAAATAGAGGTATCTAGTAGAATAGTATCTACCTAATAATCGAGTATATAATACTTCTTAAGAATGCCTTATACCTATACTAAGATAATCTTAATACCGACTATAATATAGCCGACTATCTTACTACTAAGGATTAGTACTAGCTTACTAATTTAAAGGCTCTATTATAGTCTATCTACCGATACTCTCTATAAGTTTAAGATACTAATAGCCTTCTATACGATATCCTTACTATAATAGACTTTATACTTATATACCTCAAAATCGGTAAAGGTATAGGCTCTATCTAAAGTACCCTATTATAAGGCGTATATTAATCTTAGTTAGTTAAAGCTAGATTAGTATTACTTTAGAACAGACCTTAATCCGGCCTTTAATATATTAGTATTCCTTTATTCTTATTATAGACTTCTATAGTTTAAGATAAAGTAGAAAGTACGCGAATATAATAGGGTACTAGTAGTTATTTATAATGTATATCTTAGTATAAAGGAGAAATATAGTAGATCTATACTAGTACTAGTAAGGTTTAATTATATAGAGTTAGATAACTTTAATACCTATAATAGGCTCTTAAGCTCTTATAAGAATAAAGACGATAACCTATAGCGATTTATAGCTAAAAAGCCTATTTAGTTTAATATAGATCTGTTAGAGTAGTAGGTTACTTACTAATAGAATTACCCTATACTTAAGTACCTTACTTTTACCTACCTTATAGCTCCTACTAGTACTACTACTAATAAGCGTCTTTTTAGTATTACTAGTAATATAGTTAATAAGAAGCGACCTTATATATAGACGTAGCTAGTATAGGCTATTTAATACCTTTATTTATAGTATAATTAACTACTAATAAGTTAATCTTACTATATATAGCGTAATCTTATAACTTTAATAACCTTCTTACTATATAGTAGTACTAGTATAATCGTACGACTTCTATAATCTTCTTACTATATAGTAGTACTAATTACGACTCCTATATAATAGTGTAACGGGGTAGTATACCGCTAGGTTAATCGGGTTAAGCTAAGGGTTAGTAAAGGTAAGGGAAGAAGTAGTTAGTATAATAAATACTGTTCGTTATAATTACTAACTCTAATATATAAGTTAAGTACGAGGCTCCTATAAAAGATAGAAACCTAACTATCCTATAAACTAAGGAGACTTATTCGTTCCTATACTCTACTCTATATCTATAGAGTAGTAGAGTATATAGAGTAATAGAGTAATAGAGTAGACTATAGTAGACTATAGTAGAGCAGTCTATAGGTTATATAACCTATACTCTATTATTACGTAACGGATCCTACTTATAATTACTAACTCTAATATATAAGTTAAGTACGAAGCTCCTATAAAAGATAGAAACCTAACTATCCTATATACTAAGGAGACTCGTTTGTTCCTATACTCTACTCTATATCTATAGAGTAGTAGAGTATATAGAGTAATAGAGTAATAGAGTAGACTATAGTAGACTATAGTAGAGCAGTCTATAGGTTATATAACCTATACTCTATTATTACGTAACGGATCCTACGCCCTAGCGTAGCCGTTACTCTAGGCGTTATAATAAATAGGTACGGGATTCCTCCGCTAAGTAAGCTAAGCTAATTAGTTAGGACTAACCTTAGCTCCTCTAGTACGTAAAGGAGTTACGTAACTAAGTAGGATAAGACTAGCGTCTTAGTCGAAGACTAAGATATACTAAGTACTTACGAGTCTCCTTAGTATATAGGATAGTTAGGTTTCTATCTTTTATAGGAGCCTCGTACTTAACTTATATATTAGAGTTAGTAATTATAACGAACGGTATTTATTATACTAACTACTTCTTCTCTCGCCTTTATTAACCCTTAGTTTAACCCGATTAACCTAGCGGTATACTACCCCGTTACATCCTATAACCTTCTTACTATATATAGTATAGTAGTACCGATTTAACGGCTTCTATAACCTTACTATAGTATATATATATATATAGCGGTATAATCTAATAACTCCTATAACCTTACTATATATAGCGTAGTAGTAGTAATACTAGTAAGTATCTATAAAAGTATAGATTATAATAAAGAGCTTAAGAGATAAAGATTACTATAAGAGTTAGTAACGGTACCTAGGAGACTAAAAAAGATAGTATATAACAATCTTATAAGCCTTATAAGAGGCGTTAATTAGACCTTAGACCTTATTGATTTAGCTTAGATCTAAGCGCTTTATAACTTCTTAAATCGATAAATATATAGGCTACCTCTTAGCTAGTATTATACTTTAACTACTACTCTAATTTATTATCTCTTTAGCTAACTTTATCTATACGACGAGCGTAATAACCTTAGCTATATAGCTCCTTAAAAGGTAGTGTAGTTATAGAGATAATTAACTTTAAATAAGTTAGTAAATTAATAAGATTTATACTTATGTTAGTAGTAGTATACTTAGCAATCTATCTAACTAACTAACTAATCCTTTATAATTAAAGCAACTAACTAATCTTAATACCGGCTCCTACTAATCAATCTAACCTAAGGGCCTTAGATTAGATTAGATTAGTTAGTAGCTACCCTAGTATGCAACGATATCGCACCTGCAGCGCTAACCGCTAATCACGTAGAGATCGACATTTGTAATACGACGTGCATTGGTCTGTTTTGCTTTGCCTCGATCGGGAATTAGTGTTAAATGCAAATGCCTTTTTCGTCGATAGTCCAGGACTCTAGCTCAAGAAGCACTGGACTATTTGTTATACTACGACCTCAGCTGCATCGGTAAACATGATCCGACCAACCCTTTCAGTCTATGTTGCGGATCAGTTGACATCACCTTGCCTAAGGAGTCATTGAAGGCATTCCCATTCGCAAGTATTAAAACCACATGTTCTTCCACTTACAGGCAGGTCGGATCGTTCGCAACCACAACAACTGAGCTCAGCCATTGGACGGACCCTCGAGACATGCCTCTAGCCAACGTCAAGTACGTCGACCCTACGCCGCTATTCGACAGCGATGGACGACCTCAACAGCACTGGTCCAAAGTCGAAGGTCCTTTCCAATCCTTCGAGCTCCTCGACCGGACGCGAGACATGGAGAACATTTCGGGAAGAGAATCGCAATTCGAAATCGACGCCTGCGGCTTCGCCGTCCACCACTGGCCCGTCCAGGAGGGAGCCTTTACGAACGAGGAGGCCATAAGAAGCCAATATTACCCCCAAGTCGAGCAGCTCCTCTGCAACAGACTACCAGGAACCGTCAAAAAAATCGTCATCTTCGACCACACCCTGCGACAGGTGAAGAAGGACTCCTTGCGGAAACCAGTCATGCAAGTGCACGTGGATCAGACAGCCGAAGCCGCAACAGCCCGAGTGAGAAGACATCTTCCGTCCGCCGAGGCTGAAGACTTATTAAAAGGCCGATACTCGTTAATCAACGTCTGGCGACCCATCGGAAACCCTGCAATCGAGTACCCACTGGCAGCTCTAGACTGGCGAACGCTATCCCCCGAAGACTTCGTGTACGTCGACCTCTTGTACCCCGTTCGTGACCGCGAGCAGACCGGCGCCGACGACGATCGAGGGCGCGAGAACATACCACCATCAGACTCCCTCTCGTCTACGGAAGGCTATGAAGTCAAAGGCGGAACGTATGGTATCGCGCCGAGCGAGAGACACAAGTTTTACTATGTGAAGGATATGACGCCGGACAGCACGATGCTGATCAAGTGTGCGGACTCGAAGGGGCCTGGGTTGCCGGATGGCACGCTCAGTAGTACTGCGAGCTGCTGCCCGCATACTGCTTTTGAGGATCCGGAGACGCCGGCTGACGCTCCTAGTCGGCGGAGTATTGAGGTGCGGTGTCTTGTGTTTTTCGATGATTAGTAGACAGACAATGGTAAACTGCATGAGGAGGGTTGTGCCGAATGGATGGGGATGTTGTGGCAAACTAAAAGAAAGCTGAATGAACTACAGTAACACTACGCTTCAGTGTTTGGTGTCAATCTATTCATCACCCACATATACCACCCTCAAAACCTCCCCAACAACTAATTCCGGCTCAGTAACATGAACCCAATGCCCGCTCTCCTTCGCCTCAACATACCTCCTACTCCCAACGTCCGTCAACAGCAGGAAATCACGCTGCTGATCCTCTTCCAACTGCGAATAGCCCTCAACCCTCCTCCTCAAGTCCCCGTGAGTGCCCCTCGTCCCTCCCCCAAGAGCCTCGGACGCATCGACCAAACGCCGGATATCACTTTCCGTATCTCCCTTCAGCACAGTAACGGGCCACTTGGTGAACGGATGCCTCTGGAGCAGAGCATGCCTGTGCAAAGCTCTACAACTCTCATCCCAGCCCTGCATCTCCGCCATCTCGCCCCCAGTTCCACGCAGCCAGGGTTCAGGCGGAGCGGTCTTCCCAATCCATTCTTCCCACAGAGACGTCGGCAGGCGGTTGGCGGCGGTTAGTCCTACGATGTCATGGTAGATGAACGCGCCATCCGGTAGGCCTTCCGCAAGAATTTCAAGATCCTTGTCACTGAGCGGCCGCTCGCACGAGCGAGCGGAATTGGCGTCGACGGCCAGTAATCCCACAACGCTCTCCGCGTGCGCTGCAATGTACTCCCAGGCGATGACGCCGCCGTAGGAATGCGGGACGAGGATGTAGGGCGGCGGGACGCCGGCGGTGCGCAGGACTGTGTCGAGTTCTGTCGCGAGGGCTTCGGCGTGTCGCGATTGTGGTTGTGGTATCTCGGTCCCAGTTCCAGTGGTATTGATGTTGTTGACTGGTGGCAACGGCGAAGACCGACCGATGCCAAGACGGTCGTAAGTGAACGATGGCACGCCTGCTGCTGCGAGTGCGTGCTGGACTACGGTGAAGCTCAGACAGCTGGAACCGAGGCCACAGATGAGTATGATGGTGGGCTGCTGTGGTGTTGATCGCTTTCCTGCTGAGCGGATGTGGATTTTGTTTTGGTGGTTGTTTGCATTCGGTGGCAGCTCTATGTATGTTGATTGGACGACTTTTCCAAAGGTGTCGCTGTCCATGATGATTGTTTCAGGCTGTTGACGGGAGGTATCAAATCGGTCTTCTCGCATTTACCACATGTATTGTCTATTGAGATTAGGCATTTAATGTCTGCGTTGGAATCCGTGATAACGAAACGTCGATAAGTAATCAGGTAGCAAAAATGTAAGAGGGTGGAAGCGAAAGCGACGGGAAGATGTCAGCCAAGTGGTAGTAGCTTTTAGCTTAGAACTTGATATTTCGTATTTCGTATCACGATCTCGTATCTCGTATCACGATCCTTATCTCTTATCTACCCCGGGAACTTTAAATTCTACTCCTCTAGTAAGAACTTTAAAACTGATTTTTTACCTTAGAAATAGAATAACAATTTAATAAGAATATATATATAATTATAATAAAGACTATATAGAAGCTTTATAGCTATTAAGTCATATACTAGATTTTGAGTTTTATAGCAATTTTATATATGCTGTAATACTCTTTTCTAGCCTTGTCTATACCTATATAGAAATGTTCATGATCTGTTTCTAAAATTAGCGGTTTGGCGGACTTCAGTTACCAGTCTCCCGTAGTACGAGAAGTCAAGCAGCTTCCTAGCTAGGGAATCTATCTGATACGACACTTACACTGAGCAAACTAGACGAGCAGAAAGGAAAAGCACAAAGGGAATGATATGGAAAGCGATAACATGATCTTTCTAGGCACAGTTTTTTTCGGGGATATTCTCAATTTTCTAATACAGATACACAAGGTACATAAGGTACTCGTGTCTCAATCGCGCTCTCTATCCAAAGCGCAGGCTATCTCAGTAGCCCAAATCTTCTTCTATGCAATGCTATTGATCGAGCTTCTCTGAAGATCGTAACCATAATGGCGGTTATCCAATGAAAATTGCGCTCTTTCTGCGAGCGCAGGATATGTAGGCAAATAGCCCATGTCTTCTATGCAATGCTTTTTTTCTCAAGCTGCTCTGAAGATCGTAATAACAATGATGGTCGGTATCCAATGAAAAAAAATGCGATGACGCTAAAGTAACAAACAGACAAACGAACCAAGAAAAAGCGCTCAGAAAATCAATTTCGCAAGCAATTCAATCTCAGCTGACAATCATTCTCCTTCTTTTCTCTCACTTTCCAATGCCGCCGAAGATGTTTTTGATGGTGTCGGCTGGGTGGTCAAGAGCGTCAGTCGGAAGTGAGCAGCCGATGGCGTTGACGCCGAGGATCTTCTTGTGGTCGCAGCTCGCCTTGGCTTTTGGGGCGGCAAGAGTCTGAGTTGGGGCCGTGATGGTGAAGGTGGAGATGACTTCGGGTGTGGGAGCGGGCCTAGTCGTGGTGATGGTAGGGGTGGGAGTAGGATTTGGAGTCACGCTCGTGCTTTGCGTGGTGGTTTGCAGAGTGGAGGTGCTCGTGCTGGAGGGCGAGGGCGAGGGCGAGGGCGAGGGCGAGGGCGTTGAGGAGTCCTTCGTCGGCGTGCTAGTCGATGACGAGCTGGTGGATTGAGTTGTCAGAGACGACGTCGGGGAGACCGATGTGGAGGACGAGGACGAGGATGAGGTCGTTGAGGTGCTGGTGCTGGTGCTGCTAGAGGAGGTAGTGGTACTCACAGTGGTAGCAGTACTCGATGACGCGGACTCGGCGGTCTGGGTGGGCTTGTTAGCCAACTCGCCGGGGGATTTGAGCGACAAGGTCATCGAAGGAACAACTGTGGAAGCCGACTTGGAGGATGAGGTTGAGACCGTTGAGGTGCTCGCGCTGCTGGAGGTGGGTGTACTCACTGTCGTGTGCTTAGCCAGCTCGCCGTGGGATTTGAGCGACACGATCATCGAAGGGAGGGGATTCGAAGCCGAAAACGATGGAACCATGAAGATGCTGGCAGGTTTTCCGTCGGCCCCCGATTTTGTCGCGAAAGGTACCATCACAGTGGTCGCCGTGGGGCTGCTGGTGAGAGACTCCACCTCGGCGTCCTGGGCGGGCCTGTTAGTCACGACCCTTGTCGACGTTGTGATGATTGAGACGCTGACGAATCTACCATCACTGGCAGTCGTGGCAACAACAGGGGAAGTTGTGATGCCAGGTCCAGAGCTGGATGTGGTGGTACTTACAGCAATTGGGGATGCCTCATCGCGCGTGCTCAGCGTTGCTTCCGCACCATCGGGACCGACGAGTTTGGTAGATACCACCCGCTTGGTAGATGTCTTGGATGGATGGGATGAGATGGTGTTGCCAGAAGGATCAAGAGTGAGGAAAGTAGTGCTCTTGATCGTCGGGCCCGGCGGAGTGACCACCACGATTTTCGTGGTCCGCATGTGGGTGGTTGATGTTACCGCGATTGTCTTTGTTCCCATGTGACCCAAGAGCTCAGCGATCCGAGAAGCGTCGATGCTGGCTTCACTGCTGGTCGTCGAGGTCGAAGGCGAAGCCGTAGGCGACGGGGTTGAAAGCGTCGGTGACGAGGTCAAAGCTGAAGGCGACGAGATGCTGGCGGTGATTGTGGTGCTCAAGGTAGTGGTCGCGACGGCATGGACTTGCGGAGCCATGTAGAAGTTGGGGGAGATGTTGATGGGCTGTGAGTTGCATTCGGACCCGACCACCACAGCACCTGCGCCGTTGGTGTGAACGAGTTGCGACTGCATGTTGTTCACAAGGCCGATGATGGTGTATGCGAACAAGGTCGCGCTCTCGAGCAAGAAAAGTGCAAACAAAGCCCAGAAGAGGGGCTTTGCGATGTAGACACCACCAGACTTGCGAGTGGTCTGCTGAGGATAGCTTGTGAAAGCCCTGGTGGGAGTAGTCGGAACCTCGAGTGTCGCTGGGAGTTTGGTGTCGAAGATGGTAGAGAAGCGAGGTGGCATGTCGTTGTGACCTTGATTCTTCATGGCCATCCTCTCGTTGAACTCGCTTTGTTCAAGATCTGGCGAAGCGGTGGACATCGGGGCCTTCTGGCTCTGACGCGAGGACGAGGCGGTCGGGTTCATGTTGCTGTTGACTTGGGCCTCAAAGTCCTGGTGGAATGCCGTGGTGTTGAGCGAAGTGGTGCTCTGATTGCTCTGCATCGGGTTGCTCTGCATGATGGGCTGAGTGGGACCACAGGTCCTAAAGCTGGGCATGAGGTTTGCTGGAAGAGGCCTGCTCTTTGTGGTGTTGGAGTAGCTTCTGCTTGTCTTGCTTTTTGATGCCGATGTCAAAGTTGACTCTCGGGTAGGCAAGATGGCAGATGTTTGTCGGCGGAAAGAAAGCGGTGTGCTGCAGGAGGCCGTTTGACTAAATAGAGCTAAGGTGATCAAAGAGTGTCGGGGTGAAGGGCATTGTCCGGCAAGCCTTCGTATGTAGGTGAACAAAGAGAATAGTGAAGACAATGAAAAGAACAGTCAATTGTTAGAAGATCGACCGACGCAGCACATGAAGGGACCCAGAAGCAGTGAAGAAGAGAAAAGTAGTCGAAGTAACAATACCTTGACGCAGTTGGGTATTGTGGCCGTACTGACGACCCTCCTATTGTCGTCGTCGACTCGTGAAGGTCGCTACCATGCACTTTGCCGCCGCGCCATGTCCGGCAGGCAATGATGAAACCTGGTCATGTAAGTATAGCCACCAAGCGTGTGCCGCAATAGCACGCGCCGATGTGATCCAATGGAAGATATGTAGGAGAGGTGTTTTGGAGGAAGGTCGAGGCATTTGAAACATGGCCGTGTTGAAATAGACGCAACGGCAAGCTTTGATTGGTCCAGCAAGCGCAGAGCGCCTGCCTCTTTCTTTCACAGACGTCGACGCGCCACAACATCCATCCCGACTGCATTGAACAAACAATTTTTTTCGACTCATGCAGCATCGTGGCAAAATGGCTGGCCCAAACCATCGAATTAATCGTCGCAAACAAGCCACTCTCTACGACGCAGTCGCAGGCCGTGTCGGCTACGAGGGATTCTTAGGCGAAGACGCCCCTACGAAATACCGCGACACCGTAAGCCGCTCCAACGTCGCCATACCACCCGACGAAGTACTATTTCGCCGCAGAGGAGCCCCGGTTCGCTACGAAGAAGACGACATATACACCGCAGACCGCCACCTCGGACCACACCGACGTCTTCCAGACTCGGACTTGTTGAAGACCATACATGCGTATGCCAGTGACTTTTACGCAAATGCCACGCCCGATGGAGGCAAGCGTGATTTCAAGAGTCTCGATGAGACGGCTTTGCTGGCGATGGGAATCCTACTCGAGGAGGCTGCTGCTGAAGCGTTAGGCAAGACTGGTGATCTGGCACTCGTGGAAGATGCTCGTGAAGAGGAAATTACCGTTGACTCCACCGCTGCATCTGGTGGCAAGGGCAACAATGCTCTCAAAAGAAGTGTCGTCGAGCGGCCGCAATCCAGATCTCGCAGTCGATCCGTCAAACGCCAAAGAAGCGGCTCACTGCCGTCAACACGCAGTCTTTCGACTCGTTCGAGCACTTGAATTGCATCATACGCTCATTTGATAAGAACTTCAAATCTGGATGCGCACCTTTACTCGATGCCAAATGGTGAAAGCTCAGGACTACTTCTAGCATACGACTCAACGACGCCCATGACGGCCCTCAAGAATACTGCGTCCCAAATCCAACGCCATTCACGTATCGGGCGCCATGCTATCTTTCTAGGATGCATAGGTATCCGAGTGGCATGAGTTTCTCGCCGGTCATTTAAAAGGCCTGAGGGTGGCCGATCAGTGTCTGCATCTCGGGATCCGATCCCGACCTCACTGCCGCAGATGTCAGTCATGTCAACTTCCAAGACAAGTTTGCCGGCTGTCATGAAGGATCCGCCATCTATGCGTGCACAAAACCAACGCACCCACCCTGAAAACGTAGCTTGCGCAGCTCCTATGCTCTCGGTATGTCCTTAGACATTCTTCGGCACACGCCTTGGCCGACAGAAAACACGAGCGCCGCCATTGCAGATGCGACTACGAGCAGTCTCCCAATGATCAGTTCGTTAAATATCGTCATTGCTCATCTATGCAGGCAAATACTCAAAACGCACCTCCATCGCAGCCCTCAACAAAATCACCTGCAAATACCCACTATAAACCTGCTGAGAATCATACTCCAATCTCAGCATCCAACAACCTCCGCCACCACATCTACATAACCATATCATCATCACCCCCAACCCCACCCGAATGGACAACCATCCCAAACCTCTCCCTCGCAATCCTCTCATTCATCGCCTCCCAATCCGCATGGTTACGAATCTGCATATACCCGCCGTACTGCTCCTCAGTCGCCTGCTGCTGCTGCTGCTGCTGCTGGCCAGGCCACAAACCCGACGAAGCAGCATACACTGGCTCGACCGAAGAAGCAGACTGGTGGAAATGTGACGGCTCGTTTGACTGGTAGCCGTCCATTATGTACGGCTCAGCATCACTCATATGATGAGCGGTAGGTTTGCTCGACGCAATCGAAGCCGCCCGCATCCTCGCCGCAGGCGGCCACGCGGGCTCCCCGGCCTGGCGAATGGGCGTGATGCGCGGCTGCTCGATGTGGGTGTCGAAGACGGGGTTCTGGGCTTCGTAGCGCTGGCGGGCGGAGGATTCTTCTTGGGCTAGGGTGGTGGGGTTTTGGGCGCCGTAGATTTGTTCCTGTTCAGTGGAGTAGGAGGGTGGCGAGATGCGCCAGAGTTCGAGCAGGCGCAGGCGTTGGTCGAGGTCGGCGTTGGCGAAGAGGTGGAGTTGGTTGGGGAGCAGGGAGGCCGGGTCGATGGAGTTGTCGCGCAGGGTTTGGGCCATGTTGTTGGGGAGCATTGTTTCATGGTAGGCTGGAGGCGGGCTGCGGGAGGGCTCCGAGAGGGTTTCGTGCCGGATGTGGTAGCTGTGGTTGTAGTGGGCTGAGGCGTAGTGGATGGGGGGTTCGTGTTGTTTTTCGGAGAACTGGGATTGTGGTACCGGGACTGGCTCGATGAAGGGTTCTTGTTGTTGGTTTTGCTGCACTTGGTCACTCGAAGCAAAGTTCAGGCGTTGTGCGAAGAGCGCAGCGAGTTCGTCATGCTGTGAGTTGTTCATCGTTCCTTCAATACGTCCGGAATTGTCTAAGCCTGGCGATTTGGCACTGCACTGTGGCGAGGTCAGTGGATGTGTTCCTGATCAATGCAGGCTTCCTTTCTTACGTGTCCACAACTGTATTCTTGTTCCCAAACGCTGGAAGATTGGGACACCGGGGTGTTGTAGTGGCAAAAGCTGCAGTGGTGAACAAGCAGAGGCGAGTGGGGCATAGGATGGTTTTGCAGAGGCCGTCGAACTTGGTGTGCGATGTTGTGATCGTACATGCAGTTTCGAAAAGAAACGCTATGAGAGTAGGAGCTTCTCGCTTGATAGATCTTTCTTGCTGTGCGTCTGGCTGGACTGAGTGAAGATCTGGACACTTGGTTTAGCTTCCTGCACCTTCGAGGTAGAAGCTGTTAAGGTAAGGTAAGGTAAATGCAGGTGGGGTTTTCTCGTTGCGGCTTTGTTCTTTCTTGCGGTTGGTGAATAAAGATCCAATTTCAGCTTTTTTCTGCTAGAGGGCTATCAAAGGCTATCTACACGGCAAGGAAGAGAAAGGGAAGAGAAGAGAAGACGTGGTTGTTTCACGGCCAGGAGAAACAATAATGTAGGAGTCATCAGGGACATATGGGCGGTATGGGAGACGGAGCACGATAGTGGCTCGAGTGGGCAGATGACGCCGCACCGGCGGCACTGAAACAGCGTCTAGGCGCGGGAAGATCGAGCCTAAGCAGCAGGGTGCGCAGTTCATTGGCCGGGGAGCTCATTTTGCTTGGGTATAGCTGCACCAAGGGCCTGCTGAGGTGCGTGTTCGGGCGAAAGTCTGTCTGACCTGCTGTTGGGATATCGAAGATGGAAGGTATATCTTGCGGTTGTGGGAATGATGGAGAATCCAGTCCAGTAGGGCAATAGTAAAGTGTCTCTGTCGAATGCATGCAATTATAACGAGTGGCCATGTAGGAAATATCACATGGCGGATTACGACTCCGCTCACATATATGGCAGCCTTCGAATGTTGGTGCCTGAGGCTCCCAATATTGCTGGTGACGCGAGGGAAGGTGCCTTGAGCTTCGGTACAGCAACGACGCCGCATCAAACATACAGCTCTACCAATCCACCAATCCATACACGCCCAATCCAAACGCACTCCATACCCGCCTCAACCTCACTACTCTCCGATACCCTGCCATTACGCTTCCCTTCGACAAACTCATCACATCTCTCTAAACCGGCGCCATGGTAAGCAACATCGCCCAACCACGACAACACTTCACATGCTAATCCACCTTCAAGACGTCGATAGGTACCGGATACGATCTCTCCAACTCCGTCTTCTCCCCCGATGGCCGCAACTTCCAGGTCGAATACGCCACAAAAGCTGTCGAGAACGGCGGCACCGCAATCGGTATCCGATGCAAGGATGGCGTAGTACTGGCGATGGAGAAGCTGGTCTCAAGCAAGCTCATGAAGAAGGACGCAAACAAGCGCATCGCGACTGTGGACAGACATGTCGGTGTTGTACGTTGAGAACGCATCTCCATCAATGTTGTGCGGCGCGCTAACATGCAGCTCCCAACAGGTCTCCGCCGGTCTCGTTCCTGATGGCCGTCACTTCGTTTCCCGCGCGCGCGACGAGGCATCCAGCTGGCGCGGCACCTACAAAGCTCCCATCCCCGTGGCATCGCTCGCGAACCGCATGGGCTCATACGTCCAAGCCTACACCCTCTACTCCTCCGTACGACCCTTCGGCATCACCGCCATCGTCGGCGGCTACGACGCAGAAACCGAAGTCGACGTCGACGGCGCCGTCGGCAGCGGGCCCAAGATCGGCTCCGGCGGAAAGACACAGGGCGTCAAGGAGGGCGGGCCATACCTGTACATGATCGAGCCCTCGGGCATGTACTGGGGCTACTACGGCGCGGCGACGGGCAAGGGCCGACAAGCCGCCAAGGCAGAGCTGGAGAAGCTGAACCTGGACCCGAAGAAGGGCGACACGATCTCGCTGGAGGAGGGCGTCAAGGAGGCGGCGCGGATCATCTACGTGGCGCACGAGGACAGCAAGGACAAGGAGTTTGAGCTCGAGATGACTTGGATCTCGGCTGTGGGCGGACCGACCAAGGGCCGCCACGAGGAGGTGCCCAAGGAGCTGAGGGAGGAGGCGGAGAGATTGGCCAAGAAGGCGCTCGAGGGCGAGGACGAGATGGAGGAGTAGGCGTCTCTTTCACGACAGTGATGTACTGTATGATACTACTGCGGATACACTCTACATGCCGCCGAAGAGCGGCACATGAAACGGACATAGCATGGCGTATACGGATGTTGAAATGCCAGACAGGAAGAACTCGAAATGCTCTACGCACATGTTCCATCAATGGCCCCAGAGCGGCAAACTTTGAAGTTCTGAATGTGTGACGAGCTTCGGATCATCTAGCAGAGATATCATAACCTGACGTTTAACTAATCGTACAGAATGTGATTTCGGTCTGAAGGTACATGTATGTCTCGAGCGATGCGACCAAGGCAGCAATCCAGCCAGGTACAAGTGAAGTGCAATCTGAGGCTGGGAATAACTATGGACATGTATGAACTCTTTTATTCTTGTGCATAGTAATATCGTCAATAACATACGCACCATGTTGGCCAGTTGCACACCCCGTCCGGGATGAGAAACGCCCGATCATCCTCTTCCTCTACAATTGCTGTATCCGGTGTCTTTTCCCTCCAAGACTTTCATCCTGCGTGGCTTTTGGCTATGTCGGCCTCTCCCTGTCCTCCATTCTTTGGAGGAGGCGAAACTTTATCGCTACAGTGTCATGGCTCCATCCCAGGAACTTCAGCTCAGTGATCTCGGCCCAGCTCATCCCTTTCGCGCGCAAGGAAGCTACATCTAAACAATCAGCAGCAGACGGTTCAAACTTGCGCAGTCTTCCGACTTTCGTGTCCTTTCCAGCATCGCCGAGCATTTTTACGCGGTACGCGTTCCGTACAGTCCAGTGGCTCCACGTTGGAAACTTCCGCTCGCCGATCTCAAGCCATGTCTTTCTTTCCTTCCGCAATTGAGCAATCTCTACGCAATCGGCAGCGGAAAGTTTGAGGGCTGGCGCTAGTTTGACTTCCGCGTCTTCTTGACCGCCATTGCGCATCATTTTGAGGGACGCATGCCGTACGGTGCCAGGGTTACAGTTCGGATGCTTTAGCTGGACGATTTCATGCCAGCGTTTCCCGTCTTTGCGTAGTCGCAGTGCATCTTCGTATTCGGCGGCAGTCATCTGGAACCCACGACGCCTGGGGTCTTCACCCCTGTCCTCTTCAAAGACTTGCTCCCAGATGGCCTTTATGTGCAGTTTTGGGTATTTTGATTTGATGGTGTGAAGCCAAGACTTCATATCCTCTCGCAAGCGTGCCGCATCGCTGGCGTAGGGATCCTGCGAAGCTGGATCCGCATCCTCCTCGATCATTTCGACGTGGAATTTCGCCTTGAAGCGAGAGGAATCCCATGTCGGATAGTACCGCCTATTGATCTCGTCGAACGTAAGCCTGTCCCCCTGCCTCATACGAGTTATCACCCGTAAATCAGCCTTCGTCAACTCATGTGGAGGGTGCCAATAGGGCGAGGACTGTCGCAGATACGCGTCTTGTACCTGTCTTGTCGAGTGGGATCCTTTCAGCGTCAGACCGGCAATTTTCGGCCAACTTGCTCCGGTTTTACGCAGATCTGCGATGGTTTGTAGGTCTGTGGAGGATAGGACCAAGGGCGCGCGTCTGCGTGTGGCCGGCAATGGCTTCCCCTTTGCTTTCATTTGGACTTCAAATGCTTTCATTAAGATTTTGCGACTGACGTCGATGTATGTCTGACCAAGAGACACCTTCCAGCCGCAGCCTTTCGGCTTCTTCCACCTCCGAATCAGAAAATTTAAAACTCGCGGTTTTCGTTCGCCGTGTGTCGATGGACCCATGTCGATGCAGCGTATCGTGCACCACTTGCATATGGCGGCCTAAGAACTCGGCAATCCTGAGTTTGGAATAGCCCTCCTTACGCATCCTGACAACGACCTGCGTTTCCTCTGCAGTGAGGCTATCGGTGCTCTGTTCGGGCTCCAAGGGGGCGATATCTGGATCGGCGGTTTTGTCCGCAGTAGGGCTCTGGGCTTGCCATTGCTTTGCCACCTTCGTCCGCGCTGCCTGCGTTGACTGTCCCCTGTCGGTTTCCGGAGGCGCTGTTGGCGTTGAGACTCCTCTCAGCTGTGTCTTCCCAGCCGAACGGAATATACGTTCAATTCTGTGTGGCCATCGAGTTCGTCTTGTGGAGGCATTGACGAGGGACACTGGACACCACCTTGTCGCGAAGAGCACACTCATCTTTGCATGCCAGTGTTACTTGAGACCAATCAGTCATGTCCTGTTATGTGGCGGCACAGCATTGTGAGGTTTGTGGAATAATGACAGCAAGTGTTGTGCTCACTTCACAGGTTAAGGTTTCCACGCCGTGAAGTCGCGTGGAGTTCGCGTGCGGAGACGCCCGATTGGGAAAGGCGGGTCTCGACTAACTGACTTGGATTGAGATGCAATAATGCTTCCTCTTAACATTATTTCATAAACTCCTTAATTCTAGCACTTTACAACTCAGACATGTCAACCATGATACTCCACCATACACCACCAACCCAAACCTAAAGCTTCGCATTCCACGCCGCCCGATCCGCCGACTCCAGCACCTTCGCCCTCCCATCCCAAAACAAGGGACACAGCTGGAACCACTTCTCCCGACTGCACACCGAATGCACCGAGCGCTTGTGGCCCAAATCCACATACTTGCCGATCGTCAAGCCCACCGAGTTCTCGTATGACAAGATCGTGCCGCCCGTGGCTTTGGGCTCGCCGACGACATTCGCCGTGCGCACGTCGTCCAGGAAGCAGTAGTGGATGCAGCTGGAGTACCACGCGTTGACGCGGTGGGAGCCGCGGAACGAGGCGTCGCCGACGAGCGAGTGCCGGCCGCGGTCGTAGTCTTTGGATTTGTAGTGCGCACCGTAGTGGTCCTCCTGTGTTGAGGGTTAGTGGGTGTTTTCATGGGTTGGGTTGGGACAGGGTGTTGGCTGCGGCTTACCTTTGCCCAGTATAACTCGTAGTAAGAGAAGCGCGTTTCGTCGAATCGGCCGAAGAGACACAGGACGTGAGGGTCGAAGTGCAGCTTTCGGAGATACTCGCGGTGTTCGTCGATCGTGCCGGTCTCGTTCCAGCCTGAGGCGACTCGGGGGTCGTTTTGCCAGGTGTTGAAGAGCTTGACGTGTTCGGCGCTCTGCCAATCGATGACTTCCAGGGAGAAGTGCTCATTCAGCTCTGGGATGTAGCGGCTGTAGCAGATGGATCCTGGGTGAGGTTTGGGCTGGCGAGTCGGGTGGAGGGTGTAGATGGGTTGCTCGGGGAATTCCATGGTGAACTGCTGGTGTTCGGGCATAGTTGGGTACTCGGAGATCGGCTTTCTGACGGGACCTTGGGTTCCATCGCCCACTGCCCAGATGGGACGGGAGCCTACGGGCGAAGCAGCACCTTGCCAGAAGGCACTCCTCAATACTAGGATGTCGCCATCACTGATGCCGGTATCTTGGACTTCCCGCCAGGGTTTCGGATGCTCAATGGCAAGACCTGTGGCAAGAAGTTCTTGGCGCACGACTTCGCGACCTGATCCTTCAAGAGCCAGTCTGAAGTACTCGATCGTCGGGTGGGCAAGGTAAATCGCGTGGACGACGTTCCAGATTTGACCGAGATTTGGTGTTTCCTGGCTCGACCATGCGAAAGTCGTTTGCGGGCTTCGATATGCTCTAGCCCAAGCACCGTTGTCGCCACCTGGTGGGCATTTGTCTGCAGGGCGTGATGTAAGATCCCGCCAGGTGAGATTGTCTGAGTGCAAAGCTTGTGGCAGAGCTGTGGTGTTGGCTGGTTGCTTTTCCAGTGTCAAGATGAACTTTGCTGGTGTGACATCTTCATTGCATTGAACCTGGTATGAAGTAAGGAATGGGTGCGGCAGCTTGACCGGGGGATATTTCTGAGGTGACATGTTGGCTAGTAGAAAGTGTGGATATGACTATTGCTGTGCAGATCGTAGAGAAAGTGGTAAGATGTAAAGAAAGATCGTCCAAGTTACCACAACACCACAGAGTCAAACAATTGGCATCGCTCTTGAGGGTAAGGTAGCCCTGCGTCAAACAAAGTGGACCCGAACTAAAGCGCGTGGCTAGAACGGCACATGCAAAACAGCAGCTGGAGAAGTCCCAAGAGCTCAAAATTCGTGACACGGAGGACCATGGTGCGAGCTCGCTACAATCATCCTCCCGTGGCCGACTCCGCAAGCTAGTAGACCCGACATAGTAACACCGCCGGGGATGTGCTGTCGTACTGTGATGCACTCTGCTCTTATCTGATCCGTATTCAACTTCACTTCATCTTTTTGGTGTACAACTTTAACTTCACAGCCGCCATGTCTTTACGAACGCATGCAGGTAGCTACAAGAACTTCACGGTCACTTTTCCTCGAGAAAAGGTTGTTCAGGTCACTCTGGATAGGCCGGAGAAATTGAACTGCATCGACAATCCTACAAGCAAAGAGATCGCAAAGATCTGGGAGCAGTTCGATGAAGATGAGACTCTTTGGGTTGGCATCATAACTGGCAATGGAAGGGCATTCTGCACCGGGGCCGATCTTGCTGGTATGTCTCATTTCGTTGCAGGTCAACAGACACGACTGACGAGCTTTGAACCATAGAATGGAACGAAATGAACAGAACAGGCGTTGTCAACGACATGTCGGCACCCGGTCTAGCTGGACTTCCTCGTCGAAGCGGCAAGAAGCCGATCATTGCCGCAGTCAACGGCATCACAATGGGAGGAGGTTTCGAGATGGTAGCCAACTGCGACCTGGTCGTCGCCTCTACTTCAGCAATATTCGCATTGCCAGAAGCCAAACGCGGCATCGTGCCAGTCGCAGGTTGTCTCCCAAGATTGACACGTACACTCGGCCTGCAACGATGCACAGATCTGGCATTGACAGGCCGGAGTGTCGACGCCCGTACGCTGTACGATTGGGGTCTCGTCACTCGGTTAGTAGAGGCGCCGGCTGACGTAGTCGAAGCCGCCGTCAAAGTGGCAGACGAGATGTGCGACAACAGCCCAGACTCGCTGATAGTTGGCCGCAAGGGCATTCGGCTGAGCTGGGAGAGCGGCAATGCAGAGGAGGCCGTGTCTATCTTGGCGGACGAGTGGTACCCTCGCCTGGTTGGGGGTGCTAACTTTGCCGAAGGGATCAGGGCGTTCTCAGAGAAGCGAAGCCCGCAGTGGGTGAATCCCAAGTTGTGAGGACCACCGAGGGCTGGTAGTAGTGGAGGGATGGAGTGGGATGGAGTGGTGTGAGAGGATGGGTGGATGGCTCTTGCCGAGCGTGCGTCAGAAAGTCAGAATGATGCTCCACCGCGCTAATGATCTTCTCATCTGATAAAGAAAAATCTGATAACGCCGTTAATATTTACCCGAGCCCTAAGCCAAAGTATCCATGTCAACGTCGACCGATGCATGGGCTGCAGTCGCTCGTGCTAGCCCTTCACATAACGGAGGCCCCCTTGTCTCACCGACGTCGCATGCAACCTCAGTCGGACGATGCCGGCTTGTCTGATGATCTGATTACACGGCTAGCGTCTCTCGTTCATGCATGCTCCACAGCATGCCTTAGCGGCACCACCTGCACAGATGTTTTCGAGGGTCTGCTTTGACGGCCCCAGGACTAGTCATGTCTTGCGATGCATTGGGCAGGGTTGCTACTATGGAGGAATCGGCCCATCATCATGGCCGCCCTCCAGCCGACCTCGGCGTGTCCTTTCCCGTTGTCAAGACTTCTCCAAGGCATTGGGTGGTCGGCCAAGAGTCACAAGACCCGAGAAACGACACTATCAACATTGCTGATCGCAAGATCAAGCACTAATCCCCTGCTGCAAGCCAAGTGAACTTCCTCTCGCCTGCAGACCTTGGCTACATTCGCGCCTGGGTATACCGACGATCCTGGATGCAATTGGCGGGTAGCTATCTACAGCAATGACGGAGTCGACGAAGAAGTTCACAGGCTACTACAAGCTGCTGGTAGCCGGCAACCCTACGAAACTGGAAGTGCTCACACTGTTATGCGGTGTTGCGTTCTCGATCGCAGCTGGAGTCCCCTTCCCGATCATTGGCATATTATTCGGAGAACTTCTGGACGATTTCAACGGAGCAACATGCAGCCAAGGAGATTCCACCAGCCAAAGTTACCAGGGCGACATCAACAGCAAGATCTTGATCATCTTCTATCTGGCCATTGCACAGTTCGTTCTGATCTATGGACATCTCTTCTGCTGGAGTTACAGCGGTGCTCGACTGGCCCAAAGGCTACGAGAGTCGTACCTTCACACCTTGATGCGACAGGAGCCCTCGTTCTTCGACAACCTACCTCCCGGTGAGGTGGCTTCGAGACTCGACAGCGACATCCAGACGATCCGCTCTGGAACTGCAGAGAAAGTTGGGATATGTCTTTCCAGCTTCTCCTTTTTCATCACGGCGTATATCGTTGCTTTCATCAAGAACTGGGAGCTCGCTGCGATGTTGATCTCTCTGATCCCGGCGTACCTCCTGATGTCGTTTGTCGGTGGTCACTATATCGAGAAGTACACGGGTCTCATGTCTGATCACGCCGCCACTGCAGCATCTATTGCATCAGAATCGCTGTCCAACTTGGTAGTGGTGCAGGCTTTTGGTGCCAACACTCGCCTGGAGGAGAAGTTCTCGAAAGCGTTGGCTGCTTCCCGCACTGAGGGCATCAAAAAGGCTACGGCGATCGGTATTCAATCCGGTATTCTATACTTCGTTGCATACGCGGCGAATGGTCTAGCTTTCTGGCAAGGAAGTCACCAGATCGCTAACGCTGTTGGAAACACTAACGGTGGTACCACTGTCGGCGCAGTGTTCACTGTCATCTTCATTTTGGTGGAAGGCAAGTTGATCGTTTTCTCTTAGTTGAATCATACTGACTCTCTCCTAGCAACTCTACTCCTGAGTCAAGTCGCACCATTCATCCATCTCTTCGCAGCTGCAGTTGGCTCCTACGAGAAACTGCGAGTAGACATCGATCGTAAATCGCTCATCGACGGCACGTCTTTGGAAGGCGTCCGACTCCCACACCCGGAAGGAACTATCGAGTTCAAGAATGTCTCTTTCGCGTACCCATCGAGACCCGAAATCACGGTCCTCGACCAATACGATCTGGTTGTCCCCGCCAACAAGCACACGGCTTTGATCGGCCTTTCTGGAAGTGGTAAATCGACCATCGCCGGTCTCGCAACGAGATTATATGACCCGAATGAGGGACAAATTCTGTTCGACGGTCATGACATACGGGATCTCAACGTCTTCGATCTGAGGAGCTCGATCAGTCTGGTTCAACAGGAAGCTCCGCTGCTTGATCGATCGCTCTTGGAGAACGTCGCACATGGGTTGATCAACTCGCCAGATCCAGATCACCTCGATCTCAAGCCAACACTACTCGGTACGGAACTCGCCGAGGTCGCGAACGAAGTCAGGAGCGGAGACGACCTCACTGTTGCGGCTGAGAGGCATGGTCCGATTGTCGCACGTATTGTCCAATTGGTGCGCAACGCCGCGGCTCTTGCGGATGCAGATGACTTCATCTGTGCCTTGAAGCAAGGCTACGGCACCACTGTCGGCTCGAGCGGTCGTCTCATCAGCGGTGGTCAGAAACAACGTATCGCTCTTGCGAGAGCCCTCATCAAAGAGCCACGAGTTCTGATCCTGGACGAAGCCACGGCGTCTCTCGACTCAAGAAGTGAACAACGGATCCAAAGGGCGATCGCAAACATCTCTAGTGGCAGGACCATGATCACCGTCGCGCATCGACTTTCCACCATCACAAATGCAGACAATATTGTCGTCATGCAAAAAGGACGCCTCCTTGAACAAGGAACCCATGCCGAGTTGATGGCTCGCGGTGGTGCATATTCAGATCTCATCAAGCTGCAAACGATTGGAACTACCGCCGAGTCGAACGGAGTCGTCGCTACTTCTGAGCCGGTCTCAACGTCTGGTTTCCTCAACGAGAAAGCTGAGACATCGAGCGACGATCAAGCCGTGAACGAAAAGGCTGAGATGACGAATAACACAGCCGAGTCAGAGTCAGGCGAAGAAGACGAGCCACCATCACCCAAGAAGTCTCTCTGGGATCTCTGTCGAGGTTATGCCCCTGCACTGAAGCCGCATCTACTTGTCATCTTTGTTGCCCTTCTCGGGTCAGTGGTAGTCGGTGGTGCCTTCTCTGGTGAGGCTGTGATCTTCGGTAACACTGTTGGAAGCTTGAACCCTTGCAAGACCCCAGCCTTCATTCGCTCACACGGAAACTTCTTCGGCCTCATGTTCTTCGTTCTCGCGATCATCGAGTTCTTCGCAAATTTGGTCAGCTGGTCCGGCTTTGGATGGACCTCCGAACGTCTGGTCTATACCGTTCGCGTGCTGTCTTTCCGATCTCTCTTCGAGCAGGACCTGGAGTGGCATCAATCGGAAGGCCGGACACCCTCCATGCTTCTGTCATACATCACCAGAGATGGCAATGCCTTGGCAGGACTCAGTGGATCCGTCCTCGGAACGTTGTTTTCGATTACTGTTAATTTATTCGCCGCCATTATCCTCACACACATTGTGGCATGGAAGATCGCTCTTGTCTGCTTATCACTAGTCCCGCTGCTCCTTGGATGCGGTCTTATGGAGCTCAATGTGCTCGGCAAATTCGAAGAAAAGCACGAGACCGCGTACACCAAGTCCGTTGCGATCGGTGTTGAAGCGGTCACTTCGATCAAGCTTGTCGCCGCCCTTTCTCTGGAAGAAGAGACCCTCGGAACGTACAAGCGATCTCTGGTCGGCCCTCGCAAAGAGACATTCAGCGTCATCATGCAGGCTAGCTTCTGGCAGGCGATGACCTATTTCCTGGGCAACTGCGTCAATGCGCTTTCTTACTGGTGGGGCGCCAAGCAGATTATTGCGGGCAACTACACGCAGACTCAATTCCTGATCGTCGTCTTCTCACTTCTCGTGGGCGCTCTTCTCTGGGCCCAGATGTTTGCTCTCGCGCCCGAGCTCTCCAACGCCCGCGGAGCCATGGCTAGAATCCTGAGCTTGATCGAGATCGGCTCCGATGGAATGAGAGGCCATGTTCCCGACCCTGACAACAAGCTGCGCCTCGAAGACAAGGACGTGGAAGCAGTCGGCGAGTCCAAGCCAGTGCACCTCTTCGACGGCAAGCCCTCCAGCGTGCAATTCTCTAACGTGCACTTCACCTACCCAGCCCGTCCAGATTCCAAAGTCCTCGATGGCCTGAACATCAAGGTCCAAGCCGGCCAATTCTGCGCCCTAGTCGGTCCCAGCGGCGCCGGCAAATCCACAATCATCTCACTGATCGAACGCTTCTACGTGCCCCAATCGGGTTCGATCTTCGTCGACGGCGTAGACGTGACCAAGTCCCGCGACGTCTCCTTCCGCGACACCATCGCGCTCGTCCCTCAAGAAAGCGTCCTCTTCGAAGGCACCGTGGCCTTCAACATCGGTCTAGGCTCTCGCCACTCGCAGGAAGCGACGATGGAAGAGATCATCGAAGCCTGCAAACTGGCGAATATCCATGAGACGATCAACGACCTGCCCGATGGCTACAACACGCTCTGCGGTCCCAACGGCAGTCAGTTCTCCGGCGGCCAGAAGCAGAGACTTTCGATCGCCAGAGCGCTCGTTCGCAAGCCGAAGTTGTTGATTCTGGATGAGTCGACCAGTGCTCTCGACGCTGAGTCAGAGAAGCTGCTGCAAGACAGCTTGGATCTTGTCGCGCAGGAGACGACTGTGATTGCTATTGCGCATCGTCTGCGGACGATTCGCAAGGCTAATGTGATTTTCCAGATCGAGGCGGGTCAGTGTCTTGTTTCGGGGACGCATGAGGAGTTGATGGTCAAGTCGGAGGTTTACCGCGAGAATGCGATGCATCAGACGGTGTAGATTAAAAGTTTATTGCGAGTTCATTTACACTTCACAAAACACTACGAGCACGAAATGATTTCGATTGAATACGCCGCTGCCCGCACGCTTTGAGAAATTCTGCATGTAAACAATCACATGTCAAAGACAATTCGACTAGACAAGCTGACTAACAAGTTACTGAAAAACACTCCTACTCAAACCCCAATGCCAAACTCCCCTTCTCACCCGCAGCAACTTCCTCCACAACGCCAGCAAACAGCTCCAAAATCTCCTCTACCCTCGCCTTGTCATTCTCACTCCCCACCACACCAACATGCAATTTCCCTTCCTTCACAAACGTAACCGCCTTGAACGGATACGCCGCATCGCCATGTGGGTTGAGAACATCCACCTTGCAACTTATACCCCCAAACGGCATCTCGTCAAAGTCCTCGAAGTCCTGATGGTGCACAATCGAGTCGAAAGAATCGCTTCCGGGCGCCCACGAGACACCACAATTTTGAGCGATGGCGCTGAAACCCATGTAATCGTACGCGGTGGATTCGGCCATCTGGGCTTGCACATTGCGCAAGAGATCCATGATTGTCCAGGTAGTTTGTAGCTGCACGCGCACGGGTATGATGTTGTAGCAAGGGCCCACGACTTCTTCGACGTTTGCGAGGTCGACGTTGCGGCCCGAGGAGACGGCGCCGAAGGTTACGTCGCGGGTGTGCAGGGAGCGTGCGAGGAGCAGGGCCCAGGCGGCGGTGAGGAGGTTGGAGGTTGTGATTTCGCTGGGACGGTTGGCGGCGCTGACTTCTTTGGATAGGAAGATGCCGCGGTCGAGGACGGACTTGGATGTTCCCTCAAGAACAGATAGGGATGATCCATTGAGGAGTTTGGACCAGTATCTCTGCGCTTCCTTGACGTTGGACTCGCTTCGGATGGCGGCGACGTAGGCCGGGAAAGGTATGAAGTCGGCGGGTTGGGCGCCGGTGTAGAGAGTCTCGAGGTCGCGGAGGAGTCTGGGTAGGGACACGCCGTCGTATTGGGCGTGGGAGAGGCGGACGACGAGACCTGTGCGGCCGTCTTTGCTTTCGACCAGGAAGGCTTTGAGGAAGGGCGAGCCAAGTGAGTAGTCAGAGTCCGCGTCAGCGAGGCACAGATCGTTGATACCTTGCTCCAGTGTATTGTCAACACTTTCGAACAAGATGGGTGCCTCGAGGTCCTTCAACACGACCTGGTAGTACTCCGACTCGTGTTGCACAAAGACAGTGCGAAGGACATCGTGCGTTTTGACAAGCTTTCCGAATGCTTCGATGAGTCGCTGCTTGTCGACACCACCATCGAACAGCATCATGGTGTACTGTACAGAAGTACGTGGCTTGTGGATCGTGGCCTTGATATCGAGGACCTGCAACTCTGTGGCCGGTAGAACATCCTGGACCGTCCAGGACTGGTCAGCAAGCTGGGGCTGCACATCTTGGGTCAAGAAGCGCTGAGTGTCTTGTCCGGTCAATGTCGAGAAGGACTTGTATGACTGGGCCTTGGCTTGAGGTCCGCTGTTGACTTTCAGAACCCGAGCAGCATCACTGAGACGCATGTTTTGGAAGATGTCAGCCACTGTCAGACCGTGTCCTTGGGTACGGAGGTTGGAGATGAGCTTCATGGCCAGCACCGAGTCTCCGCCAAGACGGAAGAAGTTGTCATCAACATCGATCTGCTGTTCGGGAATTCTCAGAACCTCCGACCAAGCGGCGCGAAGAATGCCAGCTGGGCCACTGAGCTTCGCGGTGTTTGCGCTGCTTGTCCAAGCCTGCTGCAAGCAGTCCGTGATTTGTTTGAGATCTTCGGAAGAAAGGCTTGTAGCAAGTCGGTTCAAGCAGTCGCGATCGACTTGCCCATCCGAGTCCAACGGGATGTTGTCGACAATAACGTACGCGCTTGGCATCATGTACGACGGCAGTGAGTCCCGGATGAACTTGTCAAGGCGTTTGATTGCCGCAGCGAGGTCAGCAGAGACTGTAGCGCAGATGGTCGTCTGGCAACTTTGGGCGCTGACGGCTCCACAAGTCAGTTCTTTGGGCTCTGGCAGCAGAGTCAATTCATCGTCTTCGAATGGTGGCTGCTCGACGAAGAGAACCGACCCCACAATGGGTTGCTGAGCGCTGTTGGATGGCTGATGATGGAACTCGGCTGTGATGGCGCGGCATGCTTGCGGCAGATGTGCTTTTGCATGCGCTTCGAGTTCTGCGGCATC
Source organism: Cladosporium phlei (assembly GCA_003614995.1). Classification (NCBI taxonomy): domain Eukaryota; kingdom Fungi; phylum Ascomycota; class Dothideomycetes; order Cladosporiales; family Cladosporiaceae; genus Cladosporium; species Cladosporium phlei. The sequence goes on along the minus strand of QZFA01000007.1, from coordinate 148,687 downwards.
TACTGTGTGGCCCTGTGCAGAGAGGAATTCATCTTTGCGGCCAACGAAGATCAGGCTTCCATCGGCTTGTAGCTGGACCAGATCGCCGGTTGGTTTGACTTGAGATGATCGGCCTGCACATTCGGAGCTGCCCTGCAGCAGCCATGACGGGGATTGCAAGTTGTTCCCGAAGAGTACATTACCCTCGAGCCATAGCTCTCCAACGCTACCAATGGGTGATAGCAACGCTGAGTTCAGAGGGTTACACACCCAAGGGATCACCGCACGAGGGTACGTGGATCCTTGCTTGAGATTCTTGCTGGCTCTGATGATGTCGGACGAGCTGTCACACTCCAAAGGCGCGTCTTTGTTCCAAGACCAGATCTGGTCCAGCTCGCCTGACGGTAAGCTCGATACCTCATTGAGAGACCTAGAGAGATCCCGCACGATCTCCGAGCACGCGGCCTCGAGCTGGGCCAGAACTCGTTCCATCTGTGCAACAGCCACGAGATCTTTGTCAAAGCTTGCACAAACTCTGAAACCATCGTTTCTGATGCCGAATGCCAGCATCAGTGGGTAGGGATTGAAGTGAAGCGCCTCGCGCACTGGATCTCCCTTAGCAAAACCCAGCTCGTCGCCGTCGTATTCGGGCTCTGGCTGGATGACTAGACCAGTTCCGGCTTCGCAGGCATACTGAGCATCTTGGCTGACCTTGCGGATGTTTTGCATACCCATGTGTTGGTAAGGGATGCGGGCCAACACGCCTTGTTGAATTGCCTGCAAGTAAGCCTCGACAGGTATGTTGCGGTGGACGCGAACACGCATGGGGATCGTGGCGATCATTGGGCCCACGATGTTCTCGGCGCCGCGAAGAGGAATGTCGCGGCCTGTCATCGTCTCACCAAACACAACGTCGTCGTTGCCAGTGTATTGCGAGGCGACAAGTGCCCAGGCACCGCGAACGATCGTTGCCTTCGTGAACGGCGAGCAATCGCTGGCCTTCAAAGGAATAATCCTCTCGACCATGCCGTTCGGGGTTGGCATGTAGTCACGAGTTGGTAGCCTCGGGAACTGAGAACCGCTTGCACCGTCGAGTTCCTGACGCCAGAAGGTCTTCATCTTCGTCTCATCCGTGTCCACGAGGAATTTGACGAAGTCCTTCATGTAAGCAGAAGGTCCGCCCCTGTCGTCTTGTAGATAATCGCCGATCTTTTGAAGAATGATTGGCTCAGACCAACCGTCGTACAACACGTGGTGAACAGTCCACACCATGTAGCGTTGATTTTCTTGAGCATCTTCGACAATGGCATAACGAGCAAGGCCTTGCCCAAGCTCGGATCTCTCCTTCAGGTCATCCTCAAGATACCTCTTCAGATCCGCAGATGCTCTCCACGTGATGCCCTCTTTCAAAATCACCTGCTGCAGACCTGGCTCCTTCAGCTGTGCCAGGCGAGTACGCAAGATGGGGCTGGTCGCCACAACGTGCTCCCACGCGCGCTTCCAGGCTTCGACATCGATGTGTTCAGGAATGCGCGAAACGCGCTGAGCAATGTACGCCTGGGTCGATTTGAGCGAGAACGTGAAGAGCGACTCCTGAGTCGCAGTGCAAGGGTAGATATCCTCGACTGCAGTCGGATCTACACCACAAGCTTCGGCAGCTTCATCTTGAGCCTCTTCGACAGAACGGCTGATCATCGAGAAGGCCGGCATTTCTTCTGCAGCGGAAGAGTCGCATGTGCGGACCACGCTGGCCATGCCGGCGAGCGTGGGGTTGTTGAAGGTATCAGTGACAGTGACTTCCAGCCCATGCTCTCGACAAGCAGACACCATCTTCATTGCGGCTAGCGAGTCGCCACCCAAAACGAAGAAATTATCGCTTGCACCAATGACGCTCTCGTCCAGTTTCAAAATTGAAGACCAGACTTGTCGCAGGCGCAGCTCTAGATCGTTGAGATCACGAGACTCAGAAGGCGGTGCCGACGCTTGATCCAAGTTTTGCAGATCGACGGTAATTCCAAACTGCCTCAACCTCTTCCGGTCGGTCTTGCCCGAGATCAAGACAGGCAAGATGTTCACAGGAATGTAAGCCGTTGGGACCATGTATCGAGGAAGAACCTTCACAATGCCTTCGTTCGCCTCAGTGAGCTTGCTGCGTAGATCTTCAGGGAGTTCGACACTCTTGATCTCGTCCTGCGATGTACCGCTGAGTGACTGGAAGGTGACAAAGGCTACTAACGTTGGTTGTCCGCCAGACGAGGTAGGTTTGATCACTTCGACAATCACAGTCGAATCGGAAGGCAGTCGGGCATTCAGTTGACTCTCAATCTCACTGAGCTCCACGCGCTGGCCTCGCAGCTTGACCTGGGTATCCTTTCGTCCAGCGAAAATGATTCCTCCAGATCCGTCAGGGTCGTATTTGCCGAGATCTCCAGTCTTGTACAGTCTGCCTCGTCGACCAGGATACTGTTTGTGGCCCTTTGTGAGCCATGCAGGATCCTCGATGAAAGCCGCAGCCGTCTTTTCGGGATCGTTCAAGTAGCCCTGTCCAACGATCGGCCCTTCAACAAGCAGCTCACCCACTGCTCCCACAGGCAACAAGATCTCGTGATCATTCGGGTCCACGATCCACATAGCCGCACCATTGCCAGTGCCAATGGAGATGTAAGGCCTGCCAGTTGCGGTATCACTGTTGATCGTGCAACCAATCGTGCACTCGCAGGGCCCATAGCCGATGACGATCCTCGCACTTTGGCCCCAAAGTGCCACGTCGCTGGCTGCAGCGGCTTCTCCGCCGAGGCCGAGTGCTTCGAGCGAAGCGATGACATCAGGCTCTAAAATGCGAGCTAATGAAGGGGTGATACCAGCGTAGTTGATCTGCATCTTTCGAATAGCGTTGTTGATGTCGTTCATGCGATCCTCGTCTGAAGGGATGCAAAGACAACCTCCGTTGCCCAATGTGAGAAGCATGCTATCGATGCTGACATCGAAAGCGTAAGACGCAAAGTCCAAAACTCTGGACTTCGTCGTGTACCCAACCGCTTGCGCTCTCGGTATCGCACTGCTTGTGTAGGTCCGATGTGAGATTTTGACGCCCTTGGGCGTACCGGTGCTGCCCGAGGTGAAGATCAAGTACATGAGCGCTGTAGGCGGCACGGGTTCGAGCTGAACAGTTGCTTCGAGATCGGAATCGGAATTGAAAGACTCGGCTTCTACAATCAGTAGGTTGCCATCAGGTAGGATGGACTTGGAGAAGTCTTCTTGTTGGCGAGATGAGAGCATCGTAGTCGCGTTGACTTGTGTTGCCATATTTTGAAGGCGGGCAAGAGGAAGCGATGGATCCATCATCACAAGAGTTCCTCCCGCTTTCATCACTGCGAGTACAGCGACAATGGTCCATCGGGACTTTTCGAAGCAAAGTGGCACAAAGTCATGCAACTTGACACCTTTGCTAACGAGTCGTCCGGCTGTGAGTGTTGAGTATTTGTCGACTTGTTCATAAGTCAATTCGCCGTCCCATGACGATATGGCCACTTTATCAGGGTTGGATCGGGCTTGCTCGGAAATCACATCGTGCATGCAATAGTCGAGTGTCGGCGGAAGTGTGTGATTCCAACCCCAAAGGTCGTCCAAGTCGCGGGTAGCGGGTCTGATGCATTCTCCGATGCTGCTGTGAGGATAAAGTATGCAGGTTCTCATGGTATCGGCCAAAGTGTCCATCAGGCGTGAAATGGTCCATTCCGGCACATCATCTGTGCTGAAGAGCGGCTGAATACACAGCCTGCCGCCATCTCGTCGTAATTCGAGATGAACAAGCTGGTTTTGACGATGATCAGTGTCGGTTTAGTCAAATAAGGATCGCCATGACTTACCTCTTCTTTCGCGTCCTCGGATGATAGAGAAAGAGGGCCGGTGCTCAAGCGTATTGAGGCAGGGCTTGAGAGAGCTGATTGTTGTGCTTGTGTGATTGAGGGGATGGTTCCCGCAAGGATGGCAGCAGACTGTCCCGTGTGGCTCTGCAGGCCAATCATTACGTCGTTAGGAGTGAGGCTCCGAATCGCATCTCCGTTTCCTAGTTCCTGAGGGCTACCCTGGTACTGCCATTCGCAGCGAACGAGGCTGCTCTCTTGCACCCGCATAAGGACGATGAGCCATGCTACGAGTACGATCTCGTCTCTCATGCCCGTTGGCGTAGAACAGTTTTGAGGCGCCAGGCCATCAATCTCAAAGGCCCTGGAAGCCATACGGCCGGCTTCATTCGTAGTCGACATATCCACCAAATTTCATTCGCAGCCAACAGTTAAAGAATGGTGTAGTTTTGATACCTGGTCGTGTATCTCTAAAGACAAGTCGTAGTACATACAGAACGAGGCAAGGCTAGGCGATGGATCGTCGTCTGACGAGCATTCTGCGGCAAGGCCCGAGAAGTAGGACTTACCGTACATGGTAACTAGAGCATCGCTGGAACAACACACGCAGCGATGTCGCCGCTAGGCACGCGATGACAGTGTCGCAAAGATGGTGCAAGGCCGACGCTGCAAGAACGGGCCCTAGAGCAAGGGTCCGAGCAGGGTGGGACATGCATCTGCAGGAGCGTGGTGATGATGGTAGGCATGCGTAAAAGGCAGACCGTCGTCAGGTGGTTTGTGGTTGTTGGGTTACCTAGTGTGAGTACTGTATGGAGACGCGTGCTTTCCCGGCCCAGTTGACGGCTAATTATCTGATCCGAGGAGTGCACGAGCCCTAAAGTCAAAATCAACTCCACCGTAGCGCTACAACCACCACGGCCGATATCCACAAACGTCCTCGCCATCCAAAAACACCCGCCAATGATCCGCCGCCAGCTCAGCTCTCATGGAGCCATTGAAGAGATTTTATCAGATGGTTTGATAGCCCGCATGACCTTCAATCTAGGACAGGCATGGCATGCGCGCCACGAGTAGCATCGGCTCACAAGCGAAACTCAACATAATCAGATCATCTTATCAATTTTTTCGTGCATGGGCGGCGGCCATCCTTGTCACTACTGCGGTGGGTGGTCCACAGCACTAAGGCCGTCCATCATGCCAGCCCGAGCTGGAGTCAACGCCGCCGAGACCGGTCGACTGGGAGCCGGCAAGTCGTCAGAGCGGTGCTGTCGCGAGACCTGCCTACATTTCTCCCACAGCTCGTCAAGGCGTGTTTGTTCACAGAGAGACCGCACACAACACATCTAGGCCATATCGAACCCGCCAGCCTCTGTTCCACATTCGTTTCGTCACCGCCAGACACAGCAGACTTCACTTCCTCACGTGACGGATCCCCACAGACACAATGTCCAAGTTCTGGCCAAAGGGCGGCCTCCCCGGCATCCTGCACCACTATGTATGTCCATGTGGTCCTCATGCGGGGTCATGTGAACACTGCTGATCTGATAACCATAGGCTGAAAGCTTGGTGACCTTTGAGTACACTGGAAGCACCGTCCGCAAGCCTCACAGTCTCCTGTTTGTGGGAGGCTTGGGGGACGGCATGGCAACGACTTCTTACATGTCCGCATTGGTCTACGCATTGCAGCCCACGCAATGGTCACTATTCACACTCAACCTGACTTCCTCATATCAGGCGTGGGGTCTTGGTCATCTTGACCGAGACACCACTGAGATTGCACAGTGCATTGAATACATCAATGAATACAAGCAGGCCAAATTCGGTGGCGGTGGCAAGGTTGTCCTGATGGGCCACTCCACTGGTAGCCAGGACGTCCTTCACTACCTGTACCGCTCCAACCCTCACACAAGTCTATCATCTTTCGACAAGGACTTGCAGCACATGAAGCGCCCTGCGATCGACGGTGCCATTATGCAAGCCCCTGTGTCTGACAGAGAGGCGATTCACTGGGTTCTGGAGAAGGGCATCGGCGGCAGGGCACCCAGTGACTGCCGAGCAGCCTACGACGAACTCATAGTGATCGCACAAGAAGAAGCCCGCAACAATCGTGCATGCGATACTCTGTTGCCTCTGGACATCACTACCCAGTTGGGCTACCCAGCCAGCCATCCAGTCAGCTGTCGCAGATTCTTGAGTCTCGTCAGTCCAGACAGTCCCAACACTCCTCAAGAGGACGATCTCTTCAGCTCCGATATCAGCGACGAGCAGCTCGACAAGACTTTCGGTATGATCCACGAGCGGGCATTACTGAGATACAAGCTTCTCGTCATGCCTTCAGGGGCGGACCAGGCGGTTCCGGACTGGATCGACAAGGCGAACTTGTTGGCAAGATGGCAGAAGGCTGCCGACCGTAATGGATCGGCTCAAATTTGGGACACAGAGAACAGTGGTCCCATACCCAACGCCTCTCACGCACTGAGCAACGACGACCAGGCTGAGCCTAGGCAGTACCTCGTCGAGAAGGTGCAGAACTATTTGAGCGGGCTTGAGAAGGCTTTGACAGCAACTTCATGACGAGGATACAATAGATAAGACAATTTTTTGATTGATGCAACCAATCTCACAGTCTCACTGCACTGGTTGACGGACGCTACGTATCTTGTACATGAACGCATGAGGTCTTCGGCCAAGCCCGCCAGGGCTGCAGGCCAAGCAATCGTCACCATCACCATCTGTCGATTGGGCACGGGTTGAACTTGCATATATTGCAACACCACCACTGCAATAACAACTTCTTACCTGCATGCTCATACCTTCTCTATACGAGCCCTGTGCTTCAAATAGGTAGTTCCGAAAACGACGGATCGGGGACTACCTCCGAAGAGGAGAAATACCACATGGCCTTTGAGTTTCGCAGAAGGATGCAAGGGTACGTCACGGTATGGCGGGGGCTGGGAGAAAAATCTGATCAGATTAGATTCAACACTTTTTTCCGTCCCCATCAAAACCACACCCGCCATCCACAGATCCTCAAATCAAACCACGCCAGCGAAGCATCGTGGCGCGACTCAAACTTGTGGAACGGCTTGATCCGTGCTCCTGCGAGAGGGCGACCCACGCACAAAAAAGTTGACGGGGATCTTTCAGCTCTCGCAAAACGCCTCCACCCGCACTACTTTTCGCTCTTCCAATTGCAGCACAGCCAGCGCAACCCAAGAAACGGCCCTGCGTTCTTCTAGTCTTGCGCGCTCTGGAACAGGACCCGTTATCTGATCATCGCTTGAATCAGATACGTGCCCTCCGATGTCGCCTCGCGGGCCAGAAACCCCTCCAGGCTCCCAAGACCTTGCGAGTCGTAACTGTCGTATGCCTGCTCTACTGCTGCAAGAACCCGGTGAGAGCCGCATTAGCCACGGTGCTGGTACATAGGGCGGTAGAATCATCGAACCATCATCGAACCAGTAAGTTAGTTTCGAACGTGCAGAGCAGTGCAGCAGCTAGAGTAGTGGCCACGAGGATGATCCGTAGCGAGACTCCGTTGGGCGGGAGTCGCGCGAGGGTCCCTTTTTTCGTGCACTGCCACTTCAGGCACGGCGGTTCGTTAGGTCTTGCGAGAAGCTCTCGAATTACGGATTTCTGGGCGTAGTCAGCCATGCGGGTAGGGCAGTCCAATAATCTTGCAGTAGCACCGGTCGGCCCATTGAACATCTCTCTTCCATCTTGATATCGCGATCCTTGTCAGATCTGATAACCATCTGGACGCAACGGGTCTCACTTGAAACTCTCATCTGGCCTTACACTGTCAACACAAGACCTCCAAGACAGCAACCATGGGAGCCTACAACGAGCCCGTCGATCAAACCCCGACGTACGACGTCGTCTGCATCGGTTTCGGAACCAAAGGCCTCGCACTATCCACCGTCCTCGCAGATCACGACCCTTCGCAAAAAGTGCTGGTAGTCGAACGCGACGCTCACTTCAACGGAGACCTCGGATTCGCAGCAACAAACAGCTCGGCAGGATCGACTTTCCTGCGCGACCTGATCACTCTCCGCAACCCGCGCTCGGAATACACTTTTATCAACTTCCTGCACGAGACCAACCTCTTGGTCGCTTTCACCAATGCCTCGCAGCTCATCACATCGCGCCAGCTGACGGCGCGCTACATGACCTGGGTCGCCGAGAAGATCCAGGGCCTCGGATGGGTAACGTTCAACAAGGAAGCCGTCAACATCAAGCCAACCAAAGTGGCCGCTGACGGTCAGGTCAACCAGTGGACGGTCGACTTGCGAGCCAACGGCAACGGTGCTGCTTCCAAGATCACTTGCAAGCGTCTTGTGGTTGCCACTGGTGCTCAGTCACAGCTTCCTGACGCTCTGGCCTCGCCTAAACTCTCTTCGGCCGTCATGTCAATGGACAGATCGAAGGAATTGATCGAGAGAGTCCACCACGCCACTCAACCGCTCAACATCGCCATCATCGGAGCAGACCAAGAAGCCGTCGAGCTCTTCGAACACCTCATCGCGGCGCCAGGCAACCACCGCGCCACAATGATCCTTCCAGGCTCAGCATTGAGAGTTGAGGACGGTACTCCCTTGTAAGTCTCAAAAGAAGCAACCATCACTCCCCCCTCCCAACCGAACCCCCTCAAACTAACACCAGCAGCACCCGCGAAATCATCGACACCTCCCCAGCCCTAACCCACCTCCCCCCCGAAATCCGCCAGAAAATGCTCGCCACCAGCGTCGCCGCCGAATTCCCCACCGTCGACCTGCACACGCTCGAAGCCCTCTACATCTCCCTCTACTCGCAGCAAGTGTCCGAGCCCAACAAGAGCCTGCACCGCTTCACGATGCGCCCTCACACGCGCATCACCGAAGCGCAACCCACAGATTCCTCCTCCAACCAAAAAGTACTCCTCAGCACCCTCGACGTCCGCTCCCAACTCCCCACCCTGCTGCCTACTCCCTACGACCTCGTGATCGCAAGTCCCGAACGCACCGCGCTGCCAGGGAAAGCTCTGGTCGCGCCGCTGGCGCGGATGTTTGACTCGAACTCGCCTTCGGGACAGTGTAGTGTCGATGCGGGTTATAGAGTCAATTTCCGCCGCAAGGCTGTGGCGCCTGGTTGTGGGTTGTGGGTTTTGGGCACGCTCGCGGATGCTAAAGTCAGACGAGATGATTTCAGTCTGTTGTCTGCCAGTGCTGGAAGGGCGCTGGAGAGTATCCTTGAGGTTGCGAGGGAGGAGGAGAAGGTTGATGTTGGGGGCAAGGGGTATGGGCAGATGGCGATGTTGTAGAGTTCTCAAGGGAAGGTTTTGGGGAGGTTATGGGTTTGGTCTGATTTAGCAGGCGTTCGGTGGCGTTGTTGCTTGATCGATGGATAGGGAAAAGCGTTGCATTTATTCTATCGTTATGAAGCGGGCGACTTGGAAAAAAATCCCATGGTGTTCAGAGATGCGTAGGAATAAATGACGGGAATTCCAAGTTGAAGGAACAACATACAAGTTTAGAACATTCGATCAAATTAGAAAACAAAGCAAAAGCATGGCCACACCGGGACCTGATATCTAAAGTTTCGCCCTCGGCACACTCAGCAGCTCCTGACCGATCTTCTTCATCTCAAACTTCTTGATCTTGCCGCTGCCCGTAATCGGCACCTCCGCAGTCACACCATCCTCGCCCAGCCAGAAAACGTGCACGGGCGTTTTGTGCCTCCCGAGCCTCTCCCTTGTCCAAGCCCGGATAGCTTCGATACCGGGCTTCTCGGCGTCAGCAGACCGCTGCAAGAAAGCGGCGACTTTCTCACCGTACTTCTTGTCAGGCAGGCCGACGACGATCGCGCGGTCCACAGCCGGGTGCTCGACGAGTCTCTCTTCGATCTCGAGAGGGTAGATATTCTCGCCGCCGCGGATGATGATGTCCTTGAAGCGGCCGGTGATCTTGCAGTAGCCGTGTTGATCGATGAAAGCCTCGTCGCCGGTGTGGAGCCACAGCACGCCGTCGGCGTCCCGCTTCATGGTCTCGGCGGTCTTTTCTTCGTTGCGCCAGTAGCCTTGTTGCAGTTGGTAGCCTGCTATGCATAGCTCGCCGCGGGAACCCACGGGTAGGATCTCGCCGTCTGCGTTGACAACCTTGGCTGAAGCGTGGGGCATCAATGTGCCGACGGAAGTCAGGCGGCGGTCCATTGTGTCATCGACAAAAGCGTTGAAGCAAGTTGGTGATGCTTCAGTGAGGCCGTAGCTGCTCGTGAACTCTGTCATGCCGAACTCATTGACGAGTAGTTCCATCAAATGCCGGGGAACTGGGGCACCCGCAATGATGCCAGTGCGCAGCGGGGTGCAGTCGAACCCTGCAGGTCGGGGCAAACTGAAGAGTGTATCGAACATGGCGGGGACACCATGAACAGCAGTGCATCTTTCATCTGAGATAGCCCGGAGGACTGCGGGACCATCGAAGATCTCTGCAGGGTACACGATCTTCGCTCCGTGGGTCAGAACGGCGAGAAGACCGAGGACCAATCCGAAGCAATGGAACAGGGGCGGTGGACAGCAGAGGATGTCGTTCTGTGTGAGACTCATGCGGTCGCCAATGAATCGTGAGTTGTTCAGCAGGTTGTGTTGCGTCAGCATGGCAGCCTTGGGGTGACCCGTCGACCCACTCGTGAACTGAAGGTTGCATGTGTCGTAAGGGCTCACAGCCGCTTGAGCTGCAGCTAATCTCTCTGCTGGGAGACCAGAACCGGTTTGAATCACGTCCCAGTACTCGGAGAGCCCATCTAACGACCCTGAAAGAAGGATGATCTTCTGTAGTGCGGGAAGATCGGTTGTAGTCCGGCTGAACGTTCGTAGCATATCAGTGTTGTCGGTACGGCCGATTTCTGCCGTTGTGAAGAGCATCTTGCATTCTACCGTGGTCGTTAGTTTCTTCTATCACGATCAAGTGCACACTTTCCACCCATACCTGTGTACTGAAGTGCATACTGTGCTTCCGCAGAGGTGTATGTGTTGTTGAGGATAACAAGGATGGCGCCGATCCTCATACAGGCGAAGAAGACCGACGCGTACTCCACGCGGTTTCCAGCAAGGATAGCAACCCGGTCACCAGCTGAGATTCCATTGTCGAGGAGATATCGGGCAAGGTAGATGCTGTGCTGTTGAAGATCATGGTACTTCCATCTTGTCCCATTCCAAGGAGTGACGATAGCTTCGTCGTTACCAAAGTGTAGACATTGGTGATCCAAGAAGTCTGCCAATGTCAAATCCAAGAGGGGTGGGTTTTGCGGTCCATGGAACACCGACAGAGCGGTATTGGAGTTGTCGGTATTGCTTGTAATTGTCGCCATTGCTGTCGTTACTGTTAATCGGTCTGCCTACGTGCTGTCAAAACATATAGATCTGATAAGGATTTTACTTGGGGCTGTCGCGTGGCCTCGGATCTAGCAGACCTGCCCACCGACACCGGGCCATCTATACGGACGTAACGATGCGAGGTTCCGAAGCCCTAGGAGGTAGCAGCGACGGCAATCGCCTTGGATCGAACAAACTCTGGGTTTCGCGAACAAGGGCCTCTATGCGTCTGTTGGGAACGGGCAGGCCTTCACGCAATCAGATCGGTGTTGCAGACACGGGGGGCTAACGCGAAACAGATGGAGCTTTCCCCAGCAGCCCATGTCGAGGGACTCGATCCCACCCTGTCAGACGAATACGCCATGCCATCATGATGCATGGCCGCCGTCGTTGGCATCTCGGCAATTACCTGTGGGACGAGAAGTTTTCGAGGGTGGACGAAGTCGGGTCGTCAGTGGAGCAGGACAGGCCTGTGGTTGCCAACGGGCATGAACAAGGATGGCTGGAAGGATGCTCGGCGCCAACGTGTGGAGTATTATCAGATTGATAACCTAAAGCTAACGACGACATTAGCCTGCCTCGAGTGGGACCGGCGGGAAACCGCACGGTGAAGTGAGACGACAATACCTTGCAACGCTAGGCCGGCCGCAGGCGCATCTCTTTCGGGTCGAGAAGTGAATCGCGTGTTGAATGCCTCAGGCAAGAAGGCAGAAATCCGAGCTTGGTGCAGTAGGGTCAGGGTTGGTGTTAGCTACTTGACGATAGAATGGTGTCTGGACGAGTATCTCGACGATGATGCACTGTTTCTATATTGCAGACCTATTCCAGCAACAGTTTGAGTAGTCGCGTGTTGACTCCTGACTAAAGGACAGGATATCGGTGTCATCTCTTAGAAAAAATCGATCAAGCTGTATTGTCGTCTGTAGACCACGCAACACCGTTGGCTTTTGGTTGGAAACATATTGCATTTCTTGTTCTCGAGACATTGCAAGAACGGGCAAAGATGCGATTGTCACCTCTAATCCCAGATCACGCTATCCTAACCAACAATGCGGTCGACTAGGAATCACTCACGAGGTTGCCACATCGATTATCCGAAGCCGAACCAGTCCAGTCACCAACTTTGAGCCGTGATTACTCAGCATTCGAGATGTACAGAGCAACGCAAAGGGTGCTAAGCATTGCCGGCAGCCCGACACGAGGACCCAATTCAGTTCACGGCAGAGGACCATGTCTTTCCATGTCACGAATGTGAGTGAGTTCGATATACAATATCCTTCAGTTTTGACCATTGGATGAAGCTTGTCTCTCTCTTACAAATCTTATAGTACAGTGTTCATATACACCACATACTGCAATGCACCACGCAGATGCTCCAGACCCATCAAAATAAATAAAACGCCATGCCAATTCTCAGTGTATTCCCTCACCACCTCACTCATTTGGGCCACTTCTTCCAGCCACGACCATGTCCTCTCTCCTTCCACTGCCTGATCATCTCGGGCATGCCCTCCATCGCCTTCGTCCTCTCCGCCAGACGGCCCTTGAGCGTGCGCTCCCAGAGCTTACCCTTGACCCTCTTGCCAATACCCGTTCCTTGGACCCTCAATCCGTTCTCGATGCGCTTCTGCTCCTTGATCTCGGGGTGCTTGGGCGAGTGCGGCATCAGCGGCAGGACGTCGAATTCTTTGGCCAGCTTGAAGAGCTCGGCTTGTCGGCGCAGGGAGTAGTGAGGCGCGTGCCAGTTTCCGGTGTTGGGGTTCTTGAAGGCCAGGAATGGGTTGCGGTTGCGGGGGTATTGCGGTACATCGCTTGAGGGCGGCTCAATGGTTGTGGTAGTTGTCGTAGCATTGGGGTTCATGGCAGATGTATTCTGTGCGATTTGCACTGGCTCGGCCGAGGGTTGTGCACCGCCATTGATGAGCGAGGGCGGGAAGCGTGTGAAGAATCGTAGGAGCCGGGGGTGCAGATCCTGCGCCAGGCGTATGTGTCTCTCCATTGCAGCCATGGTGGAGGGTGTGAATTGATGCTTTGGTGTATTCGATTGATTTGGTTATCCTTACGGGGACTTGGATGGACCGGGAGTCTTGCGGGTCCAGCCGCTAGCGCCGACTGCGCGCGTCAGAGCAGCTGCCTCGTCCTCACTTGGAGTGATGGAGTGAGCTTCGTCTACATGAGCTATCCCAAACACAACCACCACCGACAACACACCATCAACAACGACTCCCTCGCTCAATACATCAAACAAACTGCAGTTCGCATACACACAATTTGCCAGCACACCGACAACACCGCAAACACCCTCCCGACTGTCCAACTTGACGTCGGCGACCTCACAGCCTCACTAAACACCACATCACCACATCCAACATGGGCTCGCCTTTCTCCATAAGTGCGCATGACTCCGTTCTTGCCATGACTCTTCATTGACTAACAATCTCTCAGACGGCGGCGCCTGCGTGGCCATGGTCGGCAAAGACTGTGTTGCCATCGCCTGCGACCTGCGCCTCGGCCTGCAAGCCCTCACCGTCAGCAACAACTTCCCCAAGATCTTCCCCTACGGCTCGCAAGTCCACCTCGGCCTCACCGGCCTCGCGACAGACGTCCAGACCGTCTCCGAGCTCTTCAGATACAAGCACAACATGTACCGGTTACGGGAGGAGCGCGACATCAGCCCGCAGACCTTCGCCAACCTAGTCAGCAGCAGTCTTTACGAAAGGAGATTCGGACCTTGGTTCGTCAGCCCGGTCGTGGCGGGAATCAATGGCACCACTGGCAAGCCCTTCATTTGCGGGTAAGTACCATCCAAAGACACGATGCGCTCAAGAGCTCGAGCTAACACGACGACAACACAGCTTCGACAGCATCGGCTGCATTGACCTCGCCAAAGACTTCATCGTCGCCGGCACCGCCTCAGACCAGCTCTTCGGTACCTGCGAAGGCCTCTGGGAGCCCGACCTCGAGCCCGAGGACCTCTTCGAGACTATTTCACAGGCCCTCCTCAACGCCGTCGACAGAGATGCGCTTTCGGGCTGGGGCGCACACGTGTACATCATTGAGAAGGACAAGGTCACCAAGAGGCTGTTGAAGGGCAGACAAGATTAGATGGGCATCCATCAGGCAGTGAGGATGCAGGAGTCCTGGCAGTGCGCTCGGACCCTAAAGGCGGCTACACGATCACATGATGGAGAGCAAAAGCTCGCGCGCGCGTGTAACATAGAAAGCGGAACATCAGAAAGAGCTTGGGCATAGAAAGAGCTAGAACCGGTACCACTCTTCCGTTCAGCAGGGTCTACAAAGCTGGACCAACGACAACACTCGATTCGGTGGATTGGCGGTTGGCTGGGAGATAGGGGGAATGATGTTCCGCTATGTAGTACTCAGCAAGCGTGCTGCTCGGGATTGTACTGCAAGAACCAGAAAACATTGCAAGACTCCCACTGCTCTGATTCCACCAAACAGTCTCATCGCTCCGCCTGAGCAAGCATTACCAGCTAGTTGCCAGCAGATTCAACACTCAATGTGCCACTTCTACCCGTTAGAGATGCTTGTGATCGCAAGCAATGCTAGTCTTCGATACATGTTAGTACTGTACTTTGCTTAACCATGAGGCCAAGTGTGATCCTTCATCGATTAATGCAGATCCATTGACGAAGGGTTAGGGTTAATTATGCCCAGGAACGAATCCCATTCGTGCAACGTCGACATCTCTGCTATCAACGAAGACAACCTGGGACTTCAAAAGCTTGACACCACAGACTGGGAACTTGGATTGAGTTCCCATAAGATCGAACGAGAGACGACCCCTGCGATCAATTACGACACTCCTCCGGACCCAGGCATCATGTCCGAACCAACAAATTACCTAGGAGCAGCGATCTTCTGGCTCTACATCGTCTTCGCATTGGTCTTCACAGGTAAAACCCTACAAACGCTCTACAACCTGTACAAAACGACCTACAAATCCAAAGAATCGAAACACAGCAAACAACTATGGCTCTTCAGCATCCTCGCCCTCGTCAGCTTCGCCACCCTATCGACGACCATGCTCAACGTCCTGATCCAATCGTTCAACCAAAAGAATACTACTCTCCTGCAGCAATCCCCATCATGGGAGGAACTGCCCCGGGCAATCTGGCACTGGTCCACCACCTCCTCCCTCTTCACCGATTTCGTGGAGGGCCTCGTCCAGGACTCGGCGCGCTTCTTCTGGGCCCAGACAGCCCTGCTCGCCACCCTGTCCACGGTGATTTACATGGGGACTGAGGGCCGACAGCGCCAGATCCCAAACCTCTGGACGTTCTTCGCTCTAAGCCAGATCCTGCCGATTTCGTTCGCGCAGAATTTGTTTTATGTGGCGTTGCTGTTGACTTCGCCGGAGACGGAGACGGAAGGAAGCGAAGCAACCGAAACGACCTCTAGCGACAAAACCGGAGACAAAACCACCACCACCACCACCCCCCACCGAATCCTGCACTTCTCAAAAACCACCTCCATCCTCTCCGCAGCAGCCTACTGCCTCACCCTCGCCCTCGCCCAACTCTACGCCTCCACGCCCGCCCTCATCCCCCTGATCCTCCTCGCCCGCCTCTGTCTCTTATTCCCCCTCCTGATCCCCGCCGAATACTACCCTGCCCTCTCCCAAGTCCCCGCCAAAATCCCCCAAGACCGCGCGACCGGCGACGAAGTCCAGCGCGTAGTCCTCAAAACCGCATTAATCATGACGTGCATGAAGGCGTACCAGGCCGTGCAGGAGGGGTTCTCGGTCGAGCAGATTACGGTGGCGCTGTGGGAGCATCCGGCGGTTTTGGCGCTGGGAGGGGATGTTTTTTTGGGGGCGGTTGGGTTTACGGGGTGGAATTATTGGGGGCCGAGGGTGAGGGTGGGTTCTGTTGGTGCTGGTGCTGGTACTGCTGGGAAGAAGGCGGCGGCGCCGGTGCAGAGTGCGAAGGAGAAGAAGAAGGAGGCCAAGGCTGCGAGGAAGAGTGTCGCGGGGAGACGGTAGGGAACGAGATTCCATTATGTTCTAATGGTGGCGGAGAGATGGGAGGGGAAGGAGATGTGTTGGGTGTAATCCGGGCAGTCGTGTGAGCTGCGTGCAATATACAGTACATAAAGAAGCCTTCATTTAGATTAGAATACACAAGTACATATGTAATAAAGTAACAGGGAGTCTCACTGGGTTACTTCCGACTGACGTTTCTACCTGCCTACGCTACAGCATGTAAGATTCAGCGAAACTAGACAAGGTAAGCGACAACGAAGGAAGGAAGCCGAAAAATAATGGTAGAGAACGACGGGGGATACGCTTTCTGGTCGATGTATTTCCATGGCATGCATCGCGGAAGCAAACATACAAGTAGCCACCAAACCTCCCATGTCATTACCCGATCATCAAACCGCAAGGACAACTCCATCAACATCACAACCTAACCCCCTTAACAAGCAACCAAAGCACAACCGGCACAACCACATTGTCATTCGCCCCCGTCAACACAGCCTCCATGAAACTCGCCCCGCAAGCGCAGACGAAAGCCTTGAAAAGCGTCAAAACCCAGCAACCTGACATTAGGATCTCAATCGCAGAAGCCGGATCCGTGGTGAGCGCAATGCATGATCCTCCCGGACCCGCATCCTCCCAGCCTCCAAGGGCCAAGTACACTTTCGCAAAAACCAAGCCGATCGTAACGGCAACAGCGAAAGCGGCGCTGCCTTCGAAGCTCTTCCCGCCGACCCACGACCATTTGTGCCGGCCGTACCGGCGGCCGATGAGACTTGCAGCGGCGTCTCCCATGCCGACGCAGATGACGCCGGAGAGCATGCCTACATCCCGCTGCGAATTGGCGAGTTCCCAGCCCGAAGCGTCGCGGTAAGAAGCAGCGAGCGAGAACCAAAGCGGCACAGCGCAGCCGACCAGCAAGAAAATATGCGAAACGACAACCGGGCCGCGGAGATCCCGACCATCAACGTAGGGCGCCACGAACCGCGCGAGAGCGTTGCCCAAGGGTGGGACTTGGCCTGCGCGGACTGCTTCGAGGAGGAGGAAGACGGCTAGGATCAAGGCCAGGGCGAGGGCGCAGGCGCAGGGGTCGAGGAAGGTCGAGGGGAGCAGCATGGCGACCATGACGCCGTGGAAGACTTTGCGGCGGGTGTCGACTTCGACGTAGGCGGTTAGGTTGAAGACGGCGAGGAGGCCGAGGAGGAGGATTAGGAGCCAGTAGGCTATTAGGAGGAGGCGGAGGTTCGAGGGACCGAGAGATGAGCGGAGGAGAGGAATGTTTAGAGGTAGGGTGAGGTATGATTCTGGTTGTAAGTTGAATAGCGGAGGTAGTGGGATCCAGTTCTGGAGGCCGAGAGTTGTGACCACAGTGCGGGCGGGGCTGAGATATCCGAGTAGGTAGCTGATTGCCCAGCCGATGGGTTCTTGACCGTCGAGAGCCTTACGGGAGACGTAGATTCGCACTGGTCCAAGTACAACGAACATTATTGCGGCATAGATGAACGCAGCGTATAGCCACTTCCTCCGGGCAGCCTGAGTGGGAGTAAGCTGCAGACACCATAACAGGTTCGCCGACTTGCCTTTTGGACGTCTTCCAATGACTTTGCTCTTCAGCGCAGCAGCCAGGCTTTCCGGCAGTGTGCTGCGTCTTGGTCTTGTCGCACTTCCATCGACCTTGGGCAACACAGACGGCATCTTGCGCGGTTCGACGGCAGACTGTGGCTCTTGGTCGTGATCTGCATCAGTATATAGCGATTCCCACACACGGGTTGCCAGCTTGGGTCGACCATTTGGTCGTTTCTTCAGAGTGATCTCTGGTTGATCTTCATCGGCATCGCTGTCATGATCTGGCGGAGTAGACCTGAAAGCTGATGTAGCGCGCTGAACTTGGATCAAGTCCGAGACAGCGTCGACCAGAGATTTGCGTTCTTCTGCGGTGTGGCCTGGTCGACGGAGCTTCCACTTCGGCACTCGAGCAAGGGTGACGTTCCAATGCAGCACCCGCTCGGTCAAAGCGAAGAGTGAAAGTCCGCCAATCCATAAGCAAGCTTTCATGATGATGGTTTGCGGCGTGTGTGCAAATAGTAGCAGGTTGATCAACACCACCGAAAGGAGATGTAGTTCTGAAATTAAAAGGCTCGTTGTCGTCAAATATTGGAGTGGTTGCAACAAGGCCTGATGGAGCGGATACAAGGTCACCAAGACCTCTATAGGGAGAGCTCCAATGGCTTTCACTGGGTACGGCTTTTCCACGGCGATGCCAGAGATCCAGTTGGTATGCTCTGACACCAAAAGTGGGAGGATGGAGATGAACCAATGCACAAAATTGATGCCAGCAAAGCGGCTTGATCGTGGGAAGAGCCTCTGTGGGAGTGAAGCCAGTCCAAGGATGATATTCGGGAGGATGATTTGCGGGTTCAATGGCGATACCGTGAGAGCCACGAGCACCGGCAAGAAAGGCGGATACAAGACCGTCGCCGGATCAAACGACGCAGGAACGCGAAACCGCTGCCAGGGCTTGTTGTAAATGGCGCGAGTGTCGACGATGGACATCTTGATCGGATAGACCAGGATGAGCAGCGCCGTGATGAGCAGGTGGCTCACGAGCTCCATGCGCCATTCCCACGCCGTATCCCACACACCTTCTCCGTATAGCACGATCAGCACGATCACTCCGACGAGAACAACCTCGGAGCTCCTGCGTGCAAACTCATGCAAGCGTCTGCGGTATAGCTTCTCCTGCTCCTCTTCCTCCCTTCTCTTCCTAGCCTCCTCGCTCTCGCCGGACGTGCTCTTCCGCCGGCGGAAATAGTCTTCCTCATCCCTTCCTTCATCATCGAGCTGACTCGGCGATAGAAATGCCTCCTCGCTCCTTTCTCCAATCTTCAATCCCTTCCGTGGCCGTAGTGAAGGCGGAGGTAGCAATTTCATGAAATCCGGCCGTTCATCATCGGCTTCCGTCCCACTCTCACTGCCTGGAGTCGATGGCGCAACGCGTCTTACGCCATCCTTCACAGACGTTTCTGACTCGGAGCTGGTGGCACTGTGTTCTGCGTCTGTATGTCGTCCTTGTTCATGTACCAGAGAGCGGCCGCTGGGATCACGCTGAGAGCCACGGCCGAGACCAGTTTGCTGGCTAATTTGGGATCCATGGCGGTGGTAAGGGTGCGGAGAGCGCGTAAACTCTCGTAAGTCGGCAGCTTCTTCCTGTAGTTCGCCGTGCTCAAGCTCGAGGTCCTGGTCCGCTGGGGTGATGGAAGTTGTTGGGATGGGATTCGTCGTCGTCGTTGTAGGCGATTCTACTTGGTCGGGGAGCATTCTTGCGCGCAGAGGCGGAACATGTTACATGTGTGTGTTGGGTAAGGTTATTAAAATTACATGTAATGAGCGTGGGTCATTGTTGTGAATAGTTAGATCTGCCAAGTAGGAAGGCTTCCGTAACTTCCTTCCACGTTGTTCAACTCCGCCTCGTCCTCGTCAGCCCAGCGTCGTTTCGCACGTGTCAGAGCGGGTCTGTTCGGCACCATGACGATCTTCATCCGGCATTGCCATTCCGAATCGGTATACAATTAGTGTAGGGCTATCGAATGGTAAATCCGTTTAATCGCTCATACACTGTGTAAGTAAATCTGGCTTCCAGTCACGCTTGGATTAGCCACCTTACGTAGTCCGTACGACGATGGTCAACATCAGGTCAACAAGCCACTTCATTTCGTTTCGTCATTAAAAGGTACGAGCAAACCAACCAACAACCAAACCGATCTGATGATCCGAAATAGATAGGCAATGGAACCTTACACGTAAACTTAGACTTAGACTTTCTTACAATTTCCCTACAATCATTCTGATGGAAGAAGAAGAGCCGCGTTGTTGGGCATCTAATTGAATAACGATGATTCACATGGAAGCATTGGAAAGGTATGTTGTATGCAACAGCAAACGCTTGTGATTTTGGTAGTACAGTAATTGCATGCAGCCCTCGATTCCCATCACGAGTAACGTACTGTACAGTTCCCAATAACTCCGATCATGGCCCCAGCCATTATTAGTTTTGTTGAACAGAAAAGGAAAAAGGTCTTGATCGTGCTGTGCTGTTACAGCCTTTGGATCAAGAATGCTTGTGCGCGTGTATGATCCCGGATCGCACTCGCGTCGATTTCGTAGCTCTCTTCTCTCTTCTCTCTTCTCTCTTCGTTTAGAGAAGAGCAGCGGCGAGACCGAAGGCGAAGATTCCAGCGACGGCACCTTGAGTGGCAGCAGCCGCCGAATCCTCGGAAGAGGTAGCATCAGAAACGCCCTGGCTGGCACTGCTTGCCGCGTTGCCAACTCGGCTGGTGCCCTCTTGACCGGCGGATGATGCCTTAGAGACCAAACTGCTTCCGCCATTTCCGATCGCGCTGGTCGCTGTCTGGCCGGCACCGGCTACATTCGAGGTGATTGTCGACAGCACGTTTCCACTGCCGTCCGTGACTGTGCTGTAGACAGATGCAGCACCCTCAGTGGCCGAAGTGAAGGCATTGCTAGCCCCGCTCACTCCGGCTGAGCCCAAAGACGATGCGCCGCTCACTCCGGCACTGCCCACTGAGGAAATCGCCGATACTGCGGTGGAACCAGCACCACCCACGGCTGACGTGACTGTCGCGGCAGCGCCTCCAAGAGCGGATGTGGCCTGTTGATGTTGTTAGTTATGTTCGAGTGTTTGTTGTGGGACGTGGAGGAAAACTTACGGCACCAAGGCCGTTGCCAATGTCGTTACCGATCGACTCGGCACCGCCCTGAGCGGCGGCGAGGGCCGGGAGGAGGAGAGTGAGGGCGTAGTTGGTGAACTGCATGTTTGCGGTGTGTTGTTGGAGAATGAGGTTGATGGGTTTGTTTGTTGTTTGTTGTGAGTGGCGAGCGGTGGTATTTGTTGTGAGTGGTTGTGTCGTGAGTGATGTGGTGCGAACAGCGTGGTTGATTCGAATGGAGTAGTAGTGGGAGAAACAGATGAAGATAGCAGTTGGAGCCTAAAGGGTGTGATGTAGTAAAAGGTTAAAAGGTAAAAGTAGGCACGTTGCGTGGCCGACGGCTTGCGCAATCACGGTTAAGCTGCAAATGACGTACAGTAGCTTTGACCCGTGCCAGGGAATAAAAGTAAAAGTGACGGGATCAAAGGAGGCTGAGGCGAGGCGTGATTCTGGATGCGAGCAATAATGGCTGAAACACCTCGTAGCCAACCAATACCAGCAGACGACACTTTAGCACAGCCTTGCATCTCGAATGTTGCACAGCCTTGTGATAGGGCTCAGCCCAAGAGGATTCGTCACCAACAAGATTCCCACTCCTAAAACTGCAGCCTACTAGGCGTCCCTGACTACTCTCCATGAATTTTTACCGCAACGTCACCACGAGCATCCTTCATCCGGCTTGGCTTATGACATGATGGAGGATTGCCGCGGAGCGTTTGGAAGTCGGCGGAGGCGGATCCATGAATGGCCAGAGCTTCACTTCTTCCATCGATCGACCAGCTCGTCAGGAAACGGCATCTCAGTCACCGGGTTGCACGTGTCGTTCAGCCTTGGACATGTGTCGAGACACAAATACGGCTGTAAAGGGGTATCTCTTGACACATGTTGAGCATTTTGATACCAGTTACAGGCTTGACCGCCGCATCTGATTCAAAGAGAGGGAGGGAGGCTCTTGGTCTTTCGAATCGTGGTCATTGAAGCGACCTGGGATACGGCCTCGGATGGTGACATATCGCTTGGGTGGTGCTGTGCTTCAATATGGTATACTGAAGTCGGGCTGTTTTGCTTTCTCCGACATGTATGTAGACAAGATTGGAGACCGGAGGGGATACTGCCGGGCGGTGAGGTGAGGTCGAAGCCGCCCTTCAAATGTACCTCGGCGATTGAGCTGGAGCGACCTTGGTGTCTGGCCATGTTTGTGAATTGATAGCCGATATGGACGTGATGCTATGAGCGAACACCTTTCACTGCCTATGAGACGACGAGACGACAATCCACCATGTCCGACTACATCCACGACACGGCGCCTGATACACACCGCGAAGCCCTCAGCACTTTCACTTACCCATGGGCGGGCGCGCCAGACATCATCCGAGCACACCAGAAAGACGCCTACTTCCAATCACACCTCCTGCAACAGCTGTCCAACATCCTGCGATCGCTGTACGGCGCTCGCGCCTCGCACGCCTGGGCAAACGAAGCCCGTACCTTCACCGAACTGCTCTACCTAGGCCTCACGACTTTCGTTGGCAACCGTACGCTAGGCGAGGAATACACCGAAATCGTCCAGGTCCACGACGACGACCACACTCTGCCTTCCATCACTCGACGCGCCTCCTACATCCTTTCCAGCGTCCTGACTCCCTACCTCCTCAGCCGCGTCCTGCCAGCACTGCGCCGCCGTCTCCGCGCCAAACTAGAGCTCACCGTCCGCAAATCCCACCAGCGACGCGCCTCGTCTCCCTCTCGAAGCAAGCAACCCGCCCCAAAGACCGCACAGGTCCAGCAATACCTCCTCAAGCACCTCGACTCCCTCACCTCGCCCTCACTCTTCTACGCCCTCAGCCTGGCCACCTTCTACTTCACAGGCGCATACTACGAGCTCTCCAAGCGCCTCGTCGGCCTGCGCTATGTCTTCACCCGCAGAGTCGAGCCCAGCGACCAGCGCGTCGGCTATGAGGTCTTGGGAGTGCTGCTCGTCTTGCAGATGATGGTACAAGGATACACGCACGCGCAGGAAGCCCTTCAGGACATGCAGAACGCACAGCTGCCCATACCTTCGACAAGCACGTCAGACGAGGACGCGATAGCAGATGAAGAGGCTACACCTACCTTCTCTGCTCCACTGCTGTTCGAGTCTGCTAGTGCTACCGATCCAAAGGCGCAGCGCGAACACCTCGCTCGCATCACCAACACCCCTCTGCCAGTTGTTGTCAGCGGCAGTGAAGGCGGCCCGCATCGCTATGACTTGAACGACGACGAAAGTATGCGCTGGATCGACGGCAAACAGCAACGTAAATGTACGCTTTGCTTGGAGGCGATGAAGGACCCGTCTGCGACCACGTGCGGGCACGTCTTCTGCTGGCAATGCATTGCCGAGTGGCTGCGAGAACAGCCCATGTGTCCGTTGTGCCGACAAAGCGCTCTCGTGCAGCATGTGCTGCCGTTGCAAGGCTGAGAATGGCCCTTGGGGGTCAAGCACGTACAATCCTCAACTGGATGAAAGGAGCTTTTTGTGGTCCTTCCAACCTAGCGAATATCTCTTCTGAGAGACAATGGGCCTCAAGGTTTCAACGCGTGCGCAGAACAAGTCGTGTTCGACCTCTCGTTTTACACACAAGTGGCATGGCGAACCATTCCAGAGTCGCGAGAAAAAAAAGAACCGACGCTCACAATCGACCGTCTCAAAAAGCTGCCCAAAACCCGGCGCTGGAGTAGGAAGCACATGTCCACCACAATGCGGACGGCCCGGCCCAACAGCGTTTCAAAGCACGCGGCATCAGCACCACGCGCTGACACGGGAGATCTTGGAGAGCATGGAGAGCGCACAGCCAAGGAATGTCAACAAAAATGCCACGGGTAATCGGACGATCTTACACGATTGCGAATATCCAATACCATCTCGTACGACATTGGAAGTTCTTGAGGAGAAAAGTCTCCGGTGGTAGGAGGAGTCTCCAAAACCAGCCGACACTAGGGCTGCTGCTAGAGGAGAGAGAGAGAGAAGAGAAGAGGGAGCGATACAGTACAAGGAAGGAATCGCGTACTCGAATGTCTTGTATCAATCCATACGCGCCTGGTGGTTAAATACCTGTATTGTGCTTGGGCTTCCCGATATGAATATGATTGGAAAGAGAAGGGAGATCTGTTGAGCACCACCCTAGCCGAATCCACCATTTGTTCAAATGGCTTCAACTAGACGAAAGAGAAGATTGGTGTGTAACAAACAAGTTCTTTGAGTACTACTACTGCTACTACTACTACTACTACTACTACATACTTCGGATTAATCATCCATCCGGTCACCTAACTGACCAAGTACATACTCATGCCCTGTAAAGAAAAAAAAAAGCGGTATACCCATTCCCGTTCTTCATTACCCATTACGCATTAAACGGTGCCTCCCTCTCTGCCTCATAGCCAGCCGGGCAAAACCCAGCTACTCCCTCTAATCCTCGTCTTGAGCCCAACATCCTGTTCTCAAGGTAAACCCCGTCATACCCGTTGTGCCCAATTACCCTTTCCCAAAATACCCAAATATCCCATACCCGTTCTTTCCCCATCTTGACAATCCAAAAACGTAAGTCTTCTACTCCTACAACCAGCATCTGTCATCAATCCCACCAACGATTAATCAACCATCCCACTCCAACCTCCCCGGCGCCGTCTCAGCCCGACTTCTCAGCCCAGCAATCCGCTCCTTGATTCCTTCCATAACAGCGTGGCGTCTCATAGCGAAACGGCTGACGACACCCGCAGCAGTCGCCGCGGCGGAGAGGCAGTCGTTTTTCCGCGGCGAGACTTGTTGCTGTAGCAAGTGAGGAGCGGCGAGCAGACAGGAGGAGGCAGTGTCATAGGCGCCGTCGCCGCCTTGCCAGATGCCGCGGAAACTCCTCGAAGCGGCGCGGCGGAAGCCGATTGAGGGTCTGGCTCTGATGCTGCCTTTTGCATTGGTGTTGGTATTGCCGTTGATGCTGACCCTGGGACTGTTGCTGTCTCTGCGGGGTTTGAGGGGAGTTTCACTGCTGCTATCCTCGCTGTCGCTCACGACGATGGGGAGCTGCCATTCGGAGCGCGAAGCTCTGGTGGCGACATTCGCAGCAGAAGCGCTGGTAGGAATGGCATGTCTGAAATCAGCCGTGCTCCTGCGTCGCCACTGTCTTCGTTCGTATAGCGGGTCGACGTCGCTCTTGTCTTTCTTCGGCGTCGTTTTCGTCATCATCACGACCCTCTGCTGTAGCTGTTCTTCTTGTTGCTGTGGATCATGATCCATCTCCCTCTCTTCAACGAAAGGATCGCACGACGAGGGTAAAGGGTTGCCCTTCTACTTGCGAACCATGCCCTCGAAAGCCTCCAGACTACCGCTGATTTTGCTGAAACCGCCGCTACCTCGTTTCAGACTTCGACTATCCCTCTTCTCCAACGGGGTCGATGACGAGCCAAATGAAGACGAAGACGAGGATCCAAAGCCGCTACTACTGCCAAGTGTCCTGCTGGGGAGAGAGGAGAGGGAGTCGCCGTTGGCGTCGCGCGCTCCTGTGGTGGACGTTTGATAGCCTTGTTGCGCTGGCGTGTTCATCAGTGGGCCAGGGCTGCGGCCGAGTTTGAGCTCCGTCTTGTATTCCAGGTACAATTTCGCCGCTTGAGATAGTGGGATCGGCGCGGGATCGCTCGGGATGTCTGCACCGTTTTGTAAGAGCAGCTCAGCCACTGCAAAGGGCTTGCGCGGTGGGGCGTTGGTTGAATCGATTATTGTGGTGGTCTTGGCTGGGCCGCCGGTAGAATTACCACGTGACGTTGATGTGGACGAAGACGAGACGTGATTGATGCTGCTGCTACTGCCACCGCCTGGTGCAGCTGGGTCCGCGGCTACCAGGGCGAGGTATACCGCATGGGTCGAGCGCGAACGGTCTAGTGCATTGGGGTTTCCACGCAGTGCGATTGCGAGCAAGACGTTCTGAATGTCGTTACGTTTGATGCTTGTCAGTAGGAGATCGTCGGGCTGTTGCATGACATGGCCTGCCGAAACATATGTGCGATCGATGTATTTCGCCGTAATGAAGTGAAGACGCTGCTCGCGTGTCGATTGAGGCGAAGGCTTGAGGAAGCGGTCCAGCTTGGCTTCCCAGATCATGTTGCTCACGCGGTTGCCGACAAGCATCAAGAGTTCGATGATATCCTGAGTGAAGACGGCAGTGTCCAAAGTCAGAGATCGGACCTTGGAGATGTGTGTACCAAGAGAGCGATGAATTCCAGAGCACTCGATGCAGAGCAAGATCCCGAAATTGATGGAACACCAGTCCACCTTGCTGTCGCTCCCGCAGTCCGCACAGACGCGATTGCCTTCATCTGCACTGCGGATGCGCTGCAAGAGGACAGAGGCTTCAGCATCGTTGACGCTAGTCGTGCGTCCAATGCTAGGCTTCTCACCAGTCGTGGCATGCCTGCTGACCGACTTCTGTGCATCAGAACGGTTGGGGTTGGAGATTTGACGGTGGCCCGAGAAGGAAGAGCTCTTGCCGGTCAGCACCGCGGCGATATCCTTTCGATGGCTAGTCTGCTGAGGTGGCGCAGGCGACGCAAGAGGAGAAGCGCGGGTTTCGAAAGCGCTCTGCAGCGCGTTGTTGATGGCTCCTATCCATGCTTTTACATCTTCCTCGGAGGGCGCTTGGTAGACTCGAGTGAACTGCGGTGTGATAATCTCGAAGCAGAATCGCCGGTCGGAGTTGCGTGCCTCGCGAACTGATGCCATGCGCAGATCTATTGGATCCATGTGCAAGTCGAGCTTGTCTTTCCAGTTGACGTATTCTGACAGTCTGCCCTGATCAAGGACAATCCAGAATTTGTGCCAGGCTTGCTTGTTCAGACCCTTCGGATCAACGTGACTGCCAGGCCGACTCAAAGCCCACAGAAGCCCTTCTTTGCGTTGTGTAAGATTTGTGCTACCGATGTTGCTGTCGTCGAGATCACGGAAGCCTTTGAACCTGTTGCTCGGGCTTGTGTTGACCGCAGACGACGCGCCAGCAGGCGTAGAGAGAATACCACCTTGTTGCGGCTGCATCATGATGTTTGTCGACGGCGGTGACGTACTCAGAGCGCCGTAACTCGATGTCCTACTCGAGTAATCGGGTCCTGAACGCGTGCCTGCTGACACAGAAAGCGAGTGCGACAAAGGAGTTGGCACAACGGACCCATCCTCGCTGACCAGCTTGGTGCTTTTCTCGAGATTCCGACGCTTCTCTTCTCGCTCGGTGCGCATAAGCTGGTAGTCCTTCTCAGCAGCATTGACCTCTGCGATCAGAGCGTCCAGCTGAGGAACCATTTCCTCGACTTTCTTCGCCGTAGTCAAGTAGCTGCGGGCCTGAGCATCGGCGTATTTTGTGAGCTGCGAGAGCACTTCTTGGTCTTTGCGACCGCCGTGCAAATCATGCATGAAGCTCGAGTAGTCGAAGCGCTTCAGCTCGAATGTCCTGCGCTTCACCTGATATTTCTCATCGCTCTGCTTCTGCTTCTTCTCTTTTAGACTCTCGCTTCTCTGCCCGAGATACTTGCTGGTGAAAGCGTAATAGTCCTTGCTCTCTTCATCGAATTCTCGCTTCTTGACATCTGCCTGCTTGATCTCGTTGTTGTAAAGTTTGCTCACAGGATCGATAATAAGTCTGTGCAGATTGATAGAGTTTTGGCGTTCATACTGGAGGATCTCTTTGGCGATTTTCTCAAAGTAATGGTCCAGGGCCGGGCGTACGGCGTTCGCGTTCGAGTGTGAAGCCTCTCTCAAGGCGTCTGTGAAGTCTGCGACCGCATTGTTGCAGTTGTGTTGGGCGGCCTCGGCCGCTTCAGCCGTTCGCAAGACTTTCTTCATCCTTAGTCGCATGTTGCCGGTCTTTTGCTCGAGCGAGCGCATCGTTGCGCGGAACAGTGGGCCGTCCTCGCTTGTCGCTGGATCTTCTCCTGGCTTGCATGTCGCAACGTCGACTTTCACGGGTCCTGAGCCGTTGGAGGTAGACGCAGTCATCGTAGGTACCAGAGAAAGGCCGTTTTCCGGGATCGGGTCGAAGGTTGGAGAGGCCGGTTCCTTGGGGTCCTTGTAAGAAGGGCCGCTCTCTCCGTCCGAGTCGCTCACATTGCTCACCCGGGACTCGATTGATTGCGTCGAGGGCACCCGCAGCCTGGATGGGTAAGGCACGTCCAGTCTGGGCGATCTAGGCGCCAGGTGCTTCTGTGTGTTTTGGACCCAGAAATCAAACCCAGCCAGGGTGTTCAGTTTGTGCGCCCTCTGATCGTACTCGACGAAGCTGCAGCTACTGCGCCAGCCTCCACCGCGGTCCTCGGTGGGCTTTGGAGGCCGCCATTTCCAGGACCAGGTGAATTGTACGCTCGCGCTTCCACCTGTTGTGTAGTCTCCAACCAGCTCAACGTTCGAGTTCTTATGTAGATTTGGATTCGCATGAAACTCTCTGACAACCAAGTTGTCCACCTCTTTCGGGCTTGATGCGAAGATGTAGGTCAGGCCAGCAATTTGTGTGTCCACAGTCGGAACGGGATCGTTCGTCGAGGCACCATTAGTCAACTGCTGCTGGCGGGAGACAAAGGTAAAGTGGAATTGTAGTTCGTCGGCGTTCGACAGGCGCAAGAGGAAGGTAGGCGGGAGTCCGTTGGCGACGGCTTCAGGGTCCTGGAGGGGTGTCAACATCTGTTACAGTTGTTCAGAGGGCGTGTTGGATCTTGCGCACCTGTACATAATCGACCGGGGCCTCATCGCCCGGGTCTTTGTGTGTGTTATACCTAGTCGCTGGGAATGCGTTGGGAGATATGCGTAGCAATGTCTGGCCCCTCGAGTTGGTGATATGGACGGCGGAAACGAAGACTAGACGGGCGAGTTAGCGGATGCCCTGGCGCATGTTGTTCCTTAGTGCGATCCCGTACATCTCGTCTGGTCTTTCAGGTATAGAGGCGACCCATCGTCGAGTCTGCTCCCGACATTGCCCATCGCCGGCGGCGCAGCTCAGGCCCTGGAGCCTCGGATCGTTCAGGCGGGCAATTCGGCGGTGGTCGAACTGCTGGGGTTGCGACGGGGGGCTGCGACGGTGGACGTGTGAGGGTGGGTGGAGGACGGGGGTGTGGCAGTCGGAGTCCGAGTGCTGGGTTGGGTGGTGTAGATGTAAATGCGTTGATTCAGAGGGCAAAGTTGGGCAATAACAACGAGGAGCGATCGTAGCTCTGAAACGCTTTTGACTTTGGCGCTAGACAGGCAGTCGTGAAGTGTGCTTAGCTGTAGAAGAGTCGTCGGCGGTTGCAGCAGCAGGAGCAGGCACGTGCCTATAGATCATGTGAGGTGGCTGGCAGGTGTGCATGTGTAAGTGAGGTCTCATGCGGTGTATTCAAGTGGCAGGCTAATCGTGTGCTACAAAGGTCACAGGCCATACACCGCCCGCCCGCCCGTACTCGAGTCGTAGCGCGGAGATGTCGTGTTTGATAGCACCCAAATCTCCGCCCCGCATGGCAAGACCCTTGGTACGCGATCGAGGAAGAACTGGAAGGATTTGATACCGCCACTGACGCGTCTCACTCAGAACTATCTAAAAGTGTTCTTACCTCTACTGTCCATACGAGCAATTATCAGAGAAAACATCACTTTATATCGACCAGTAGCTCTGGACTTACTCGCACACCGGGTAATCACAATCTCCCACGAACTCTACCCAACAATCAGGGTCTCTGGACTTGAAAGGCACGAGTCTTCACATCGTCGACTCAACGTTTCGATCGACGATAATCGAGTATGAATAGATGAATTGCTCCACATCTCCGATTACCGCATGCAGTCCTTGAACATCTCCAGCAAGTGCACCAGATGCGGAATCGCAATCGTCTCTGTCTTCGAGTCCGTCCTCCCATAAGCCACCCACTCGACACTCGCACCACGAGGCAGACTGTCGACCTCGATAACATAGATAGGTGGCGTGCTCTGCTCGTCGCTGCTTTGATCCGCCTCACCTGTTGCATGCGACTGCCACGCCCCTCGTCCGCCGCCTCGTTGCTGGTCCCATACATCGAAGTCTTCATCATCGTCGTCCTCCCCATCGTCTTCTTCCCCTTCCTGTTTACCATGCACTTCCTGCCAAACCCGTCTTGCAACATTGGCTCGGGGTTTTACAGCATCTGCAGACGGGCTCGTGATGAACGCAACAACGCTTGTCCACCTACGTACACTAACAGCAGCTCCAATGCGGTAGAGATGCTGGAGAGCCAGGACGGCTTGGTGTTTGAATGTCTCTGGGCTGTCGGGTCCAAACGGACTGTAGAGCTCCATCGATGCTGGGTTTAGGGGGATCTGGCCGGCGACGTAGACGAGCTCGCACCCGGTGCCATCTTGCAAGGAGGCTGGCACTGTGATAGCTTGCGAGTATGGCCCGATGTTGGCAGGCGCCCAGTATGAGCGGCTTTGCACGTGTAGACCCTTTCGTGACTTCTCGGGTTTTGGTGTCACGCTCGTGGCGAATATCGTGACTAGTGAGTCTTGCATTAGGACTCCTGCGCATGATAGTGTGATCCGAGCTGGAGGGCTGGGGTGTTGGAAACACTTCCCGTAAGCGCCGTTGACGGCTGCGAAGTCGGCCATGTCGCGAAGGACGATGGAGGTGTAGGCGATGCTGGAAAAGTCAAGGCCGGCTCTCGATAGTTCGTCATTGAGATTCCGCATGATGGCTTCTGTTTGCTCGGACGCACCCTCGCCGGGTGCAGTGAGATCCTTGATGAGAACATGGTCATTATCAGCCGCCTCCTCAAGGGTGGGCAGAGGCGATGGCTCCAGATCTGTCGAAGTAGCATCGCCGAGTCTCTCCAGCAACTTGACGAAGCGACCATCCAATAGTTCTGGTGTGCGGACCCGCTGGGTCTGCGTGTTCTCCAAAGGCGCAATCTCCGCCTTCGCTATCTTGACTGAAGCACTGCCTGCCTCACCTGGCACGACACACCTGTTCTGTTCATCTACAACAATCTGCGCCTTCCACAATGGCGCAGGACCAGCAATAGCCAGTGTCTCGTACTCGCCTCCCTCGCCCAAAGCTGCGCCGTCACCATCTGTGCCAAATCGCTGCGAAGCTTTAACAAGGCGAGTCTTCGTCCGATAATCCGCAACATTCTGCCACAGGAAGCTGTCGTCCATTCCCCCCGAAGCGACCTTGATAATCCGGGCATCCTGACCGACAGCAGCCATATCCTCTAGCAAGGACGTAGGAGTACCAGGTGGCAGATGCGGGTACTGCCAGAGATATGAAAGCGGCACCAAACCAAGACGCAGCGCAACCGACTCGACTCGCGTGCGCTGATAGTCCGACAAAATGGCTCCGGTACTCACGGCGTTCACTTCTGGGTGCGCCGCCATAACTCTCTCTAGCAGCGGGACCAGCGACTCGGTCTCGTCCGACTTCTCGGCGTCATTAGGAGTAGGTCCGTAGCTTTTGCTCTGGTTCACCGCCGAGCCGTGGATTTCTTGACGGTACAGTGGGAGGCCTAGAGCTTTTTCGTAGAGGGGTATGACTGCGTGGCCGATGGTCTGGTACATGAAACTGTCTGTGTCTTCGGTTGATAATGCTTCGGCCGGGTGCAAGTTGGCGAGGGCGACGACATCGTGGCCGTTTGCTATGCAGTGGAGGAGTGAGAAGAAAGAGTCCTTTCCGCCTGATATCAGGGCGACGATTTTGAGGTTGCTCATTGTGGGATTCAGTGAGGTGTTGTCGATCGTGTTTGTTGAATCGAGGACGGTCTCTTCTCGGTGACGATAGGTAAAATTCAAATTTGAACGCTCATCAGGTCAAGGAACAATCATGCACGTCAACTACGCTTGCCGTCAGACAACACACATGTCGTTCAAACTACAAGGAGAAGACACTTCTCACACCTCTCAATATAAGGCTGATATTGCAATTCAGTCCAGCTTCAAAAAATGAAGAAACCAAAAAGAAAAGATGGGTATGTTCGATCGCCAGCGCGCCAACAGTGCCACCGAAAAAATCAGTGCAAAAGTCGGAGTTGGCTGACAGGTCAATATGCAATAATTTTTAGTCTGTGATCGCGATGGACACTTGCAACACCACAGAAACAGTAGATGTGCAAGCAACTTTGGGAAACAAATTCTTATCGCGTCGCCGCACGAAGAAAGGAAAACCATCTGGATCGCGAGCCGCGCGAAGTTCTTGTACTTTACGCGAGGAGGGGCCAAGGCGCTAGTCGGGCGGGACGGAAGGAAGGGCCGCTTTGACTGGTGTGGAAGGTGAGGCGAGGCGATGGATTTGGGGATCTTGAGAACGATTGAGACATGGTCTCCTATACCATCATCACTTTTGTCATGGAAAAGATGATGTTCTGTCTACTTGGTCCTTCAATCGAGTTGCCATGAGAGAGGGCTGTCACTAGCGCTGAAACTAGACAGTGCCTTCAACTGGGTAAGACTGTCCGCATCTAACGGCTGACCTTCTAAGCGACTCCAGAATGGTCACTAATGACCAAGTCTCATCCCTCCTCGAGCTCCGTCCATGATCTGGGAAAAGCTTGCATTTCTCAGTACCTTCAACTCGTCTAAGGAATCTGATTGACCTGAGTTCAGCACATTAAGGCAGCGGGAAAAGAGGCCATCCTGGATGAAGAACTCTCGAAGCAGCGGTGTATCGACGCGTAAAGACAAGGACCACGGCATTATCATCGAGCACAGCAAAGCAAATGACTACTTGCAAAACATTTTCCAGCCGTGCATGGTTTGCATATTTTCCTCTTACGGCAATAAGTTCCACTCCTCGGGCAATGTTCAGAACCCGAGCGACTCGACCTCGACCTCAACTCGAGCCTCCTTGGCGGCGGTGTCACGGTTGGTTGCGAGTCTCGGGCCGCCTCATCTCTAAGTCTACCGACTCTTTTCTGAGGCTCAGATACGACACGATCACTACGCTGAGGGAGTACATTCGACAGTCCCCCATTCTCTCTAATTGCTGCATTGTCTGGCCTCTCAGCGCTGTTCGTTGGCCTCACTCGGTTTGCATTAGTTTCCCGTTGTTGGAGCGAAGACAGCAAGAGCACATGTCGCAGACCCTATGCAGTCCTGCCGAGCTCTCTCGAGCACAGAGGCGTCCTCAAGTTCGATCGGCTGCGCATCCGATGGAATGCCCATCCCGAACACCCTCCGGCTCGGAGTGCTAGACTCCTCCTGTCACCTACGTGCTTGTGTGAACAGTCAACAATCCTTCGATTTTTCGTGTACCAAGACTTTTGCGGCTGGCTGCGCCGCATTCGACGCTCCGTGGGAGCTTTCGATGGAACCTCGTTCACCGGCTACGCATCCGAAACCTTGCTGCACCGCAAATCCCCGCGGCTCTCATTCTGATTACTACAACTCGACGCCCTTTGCTAGCGTCAAGAAGAAGTACTTTGCCTACTTCAGGATAAACCACTTCATCGTTCAGGTACCCCGCGAGATATTATGGAGGTAGGACAAACATGCATGCGAAATCGGCGCTACCGGTCAATTGATCGACAAGCCTTTTGCCTTTGCGGAATAAAAATTCCCTAACCAGCGAGAGGTATCTTCAACGACCGTAAAGATAAGCCTACCACTCGAGACATCACAGCCATGTTGACAAAGTAATCGTCGCCGGGGATGTTCCGTTTCGACTTACACAGCACCCTCCGCGCAGTCCTTAAATCGAGCCCACTGGCTCCGTGCAAAATGTTACCTCAATTTGGGCTTTCTGATCCGCACTCACCTTCTTCAGCATGTCGTTCAACCGCATCAGTCGGGATTAAAGATCGTCGTTGCGCGACGCCAGACCGAAACATGAAGACTTCGCAATCGAACAAGCCGACAACGTTCCAGCATATAAACGTGGTGATGCTGAAAGCCTCCACCTTGAGAAGAAAATCACGATCTCAGATCCGGTATTTGGAGATATCGAGGAAGATGGCCCGAACTACCGGAATGTAAATCAACCACGTCGGCATTTAATGGTCACAACGATTTGGGTCGTCCACTGACGCTGCACAGGTGGGATGGATGGGTGGGCACAGCGTTCCTTATGATCAAAACACAGATCGGCATCGGCGTTCTCTCCATCCCAGCTGCTTTCGACACTCTTGGCTTCGTTCCAGGTATCGTTACCCTGATAGCCGTTGCTATCATTACAACGTGGGTATGTGCGAGTGTTACACATTCTGCACTTTCAAGGCCGCCTTGCTGATCTGTCCGTCCATCCTCGTTAGTCCGATTATGTCGTCGGGTGCTTCAAATTGCGCCACTTGGAGATGTATGGTATCGATGATGCTGGCGATATCATGTTCGGTCGCATTGGGCGCGAGATATTCGCTGTGGCGTTCCTCCTGTGTACGAAGGCGTTCAATCTCATATGATTGAGACAAAATGTCGTGCTGACTTCAGTATCCACAGACTGGGTATTCGTCTCTGGATCAGCCATCCTGAGCATTTCCATCGGACTCAATGCGGTTTCTGACCATGCTACTTGCACGGCCGTGTTTGTAGCTGTGGCAGCTGTGGCGACCTTCGTGTTGTCTTCCATTCCGACGCTCTCAGCTGGCTCGCTGCTGCTGGTGCCATCAGCATTCTGATCTCAAGTAAGAACCAGCTCCCAACGAGGCACCGACGATACTCTGTCAACTTCGAACGACCGTCTAACGATTCATAGTCTTAACCCTCACAATTGCCGTCGGCGTCCAAGACTGTCCAGCGACAGCTCCCCAGACTGGCGTCTTCATCCCCGACACTCAAGTCATAGCACACCCCGACTTCGCAGAAATCATGTCCGCAGTAGCAACCATCATCTTCGCCTTCTCCGGCACGCCAGCCTTCTTCCCCATCGTGGCCGAGATGCGAAACCCGCAGCACTACGTCCGATCCATGCTGATCTGCCAGGGAACCGTCTGCACCGTCTACCTCGTCATCGGCGTCGTAGTGTACACCTACTGCGGCTCATACGTCGCTTCGCCTGCATTAGGATCGGCCGGACCGCTGATGAAGAAGGTGTGCTATGGCCTGGCGTTGCCGGGTCTGTTGGTGTCGGGCACGATGGTCGCCCATGTGAGTCCCCAACCCAATCGGCAACTATTATCGCCATCCACACACACTAAATCCCCTCCCTTCCCCCCCACCAGTTCCCAGCAAAATACCTCCTCGTCCGCCTCCTCCGGCACTCCCGCCACCTAACCTCCCCAACCCCAACCCACCACCTAACCTGGCTCCTCTGCACCTCCAGCACCGTAACAGTCGCCTACATCATCGCCAGCGCCGTGCCAAACTTCAGCAGCCTGATAGCCCTGATCGGCGCCCTGCTGGGGACTTTCATCTGCTTCCAGCCGATGGGCTGCATGTGGCTGTACGACAATTGGACTCCTAGGCGTGAGGAGAGGGACTGGAGGTGGTGGGGGATGGTTGGGTGGAGTGTGTTTGTGATTGGGGCGGGGTGCTTCTGTATGTTGGGAGAGTCGTACGGGGCTGTTGTTGGGTTGGTGAGGGGTTATAGTGGCGGTGGGAAGGCGGGTGGGAGTGGGGAGGCGGCGGGTGTTTGGGATTGTAGGGATAATTCTAATTCGACTTGAATGAGAGTTTGACGAGACTGGTTGATGAAGCTGCCGGCTTTTTTTTTGGTTTTTTTGAAAGATTGATACATATATCAATTGGAATACATCCTACATCGTTTGCTATCTACATTTACTTCCTTCTCGTATGTGTGTACGTCGCCGTACTGAACAAGGTCCTGGTCCCTTCTTCCCACGCTACGCTAATTGCCATTTGCTCCCGTTACCTTCCATTATTCTCAATCATCAAATGACTCTTGATCAACCCATTTTCCATCCCATCCCTTCAACATTATACACAAATCCATAATCCACAAACCAACAAAACAAGAGGCAGCAAGATAAAGTCGAGAAAACGCCGTTCCCCTGTCCAGTCCTCGAATCACAAACTCCCTCCCTCCCTCTCAATTAATCAAATCAAATCAAGTTCAAATCAATGCCCAAAATACCCCTTCCGCTGCTGCTGCTGCGCCGTCAAGCCATCCGGCGTCTGGCACAAGAAGATCGGCACATCCCCCAAATCCACCCCAAAGCTCTCCGCCAACCTCTGGCCCTTGCGACGAGTCCCAGTCTCGCCGTTGAGCCTGGTGCCGGCCGAGCCGCCGAACCCGCTCTCGCGGTTCCACTCCCACGCCAGGCCGCCCGAGTAGCGGTCGCCGAGGTTGCTAGAATTGCTGCTAACGGGGCGCGGGCGGGTCGAGGACTTGCCTTGCTGCTGGTATTGCTGCGGGTACTGCTGCTGCTGGGAATACTGTTGTTGCTGCTGCTGGTTTTGCTGGAAGTTTTCGTACTGCGGGTCCGGGAAGCGGTGGCGCTGGTGCGGGTTCTTGGGTTTGGCGCGGACGGTGCCGCCGCACGAGGAGACGGTCATGGTGTCGGAGAAGATGGTGGAGAGGCCGTCGGTGCTGCTGGCGGGGCTGAGGGTGTTGATGGGGTGGTTGCTTGCGGTGGGCGCGTTAAGCTTTCCTAGACTGGTGGTGCGGGAGCGCTGCTCGGGTTGTTGCGAGGCGTCGTAGGCGTAGAAGTTGCCCGAGGGGGTGCGGACGCGGCCGCCGGGGCTGCGTGTGCGGGGGAGGGCACTGTACTGCGTGCTGTAGACGGATGATGCCGTGGTCACGCCTGAGGCTGTGCGGGTTTGGTTGGTCGTTGGGGGGCGTGCGATGAGTGAGTTTGGGAGATCGCGGTGCTTGGGGATGGAGATGCCGGAGGATGCACTGGAGTAAGCGCTGTCCGTTCGGGGGATCTCCCAGCCGGTTGCGGAGGCTTCTTCCTCATCGAGGAGGCTGCGGTAGGAATCGGCGTGGCGTGCGGCTTCGCTGGTAGGGTCGTGGTTCGCGCGGGCCCTGGCAGCTACATCGTGGCCCATGGGAGTGATGTAACGTGAGACAACGATCTCCGGAGACGCAATTCGGTCGTCGACGAATACGTCCGATTCACCCTGGTTCTGAACCTGGGCCGGGCTCGGCAGGTATGTTCCAAGCGATCTGCGGCGTTCCCGCCAGAGTGAGGCTTGCTTGTCAAAGGCAGAGAAACCAGTCTGCTGCTCCTGGCTCGAGACCGAGGATGCCATGGTAACGGGCTCTGAACAGTCAGCGGTATTGGGCCTAGAATCGGTGCCCATAAGGCTGGACTGTTCCGAGCCGCTACTCTGCAGCTCGCGAATGACATTGCTGATGCTTTCCGATGTCTTCAATGTGCGAAGTCTTGGGCGCGAGTTCTCGGCGTTGCGAGTATCGTTTGCCAAACGTTCTTCCAATTCCCTCTCTTGCTCTTCTCGTGCCTTGACTGCGCTCCTGACCTTTCCCAAATTCGGCGAAGAATTGACTGAATTCTGAAGCGATGCAGCTGCTCTGTCGCCCGGCGTTTCCATCGACTTTCGCGTAGAAGCGTCCTTCTTCCTCTTCTCCATCAGTTTACGTGCTTTCGCATTCTTCGCCGCAACCTCGAGTGGAATATCCGGCATCGGCGGGATGCTGTCAGCGTACATGCTGAAGGGTCTAGGTGTCGCATCTGCTTTTGGAGGGCCACTCGATGCTGGCGAATTGTCTTTGCTGTGCCAGCCCGGGAGGAAGTCTTCGACCGATCTACCGGACTTTGGCGGGCCAACACTCTGGTTCCGGGAATGGCTCCGTGCAGAAGATGATTTCGGGGTTGCCATCCTGGGACGGTCGTGCATCGGGATGCGATCGTGCCCTGCGACGTCGCGGCTCTTGGATCGAGCCAGCTCAGAGGCCATCTCTTCGGTCATGCCCTTGTTTTTCAGCTTCTTCTTGATGGCCTGACCTGTTCGCCAAGATTCGTTGCCTCTCTCTACACTCGCGTCGCGGTCGAGCTGAGGTCTCGGGGTAGCGTTGCGAGAGTGTGTTGAACTCGAGTCAAACTCATTGCGTGAAGGAGTCTCGCAGTCCGCGGAATCGATACTTGCACGTCGTCTCCTGCTTCGGCTGCGGCTCAAGCTACGCAGGAATGTGAAACGACCAGGCTTCTCCTCGGCAGGCGGAGTCTCGGTAGCCTGGTCCTGGTTCCTGCGGCCTCGGCTGACACTTCTCTTCCGCGCGAAGGGGTTTCGGCGAACGAACACGGCTTCCGAAGCTGGTTCCATCTCCCTCGAGCCGTCATCCCACACACTTTGCGGCTCGGACGACTTGCGAGGGGAGATTGAGGGTCGCTGGTTGAGGCTAATCTCAGAAGCCGAAGGCTGGTGGTATCGCTGTTCCAGAGACTTGTTCATTTCTTCCGAAACAAGCGGGAAGTCGTGCACTGCGATCTCGCTCACGGGACTCACGCGATGGCTTTTCTGTCTCTTGAGGCGTTCCACCGCGGGCATGGGTTTACGCAGTTTCTTGGATATCTTTCCACCCTGTTCGGAACCCGTCGACACGACAGATGACGGTAGAGACTCACTTGATACAAGTCCGCTGTTTGGCAGACTCATACGCTTCAGTGCACTCTTTTCACGCAGCCCTAGCATCGAAGGGAGGTCTTTCTTTCCCTTCTCCGTGTTCTGCGACGATGACGACATTGGCGACACTGGTGAAATTGGAGCGGCGGAATCAGCGAGTGGCTTCTTCGCGGAAAGGAATTCGTTGAATGTGTAGAGGCTTTCATTGTCGGCATCTGACTGTGTTGGGAAGATGGGTCGTGGGGCGTCTTGCGATGGTGCATATCGTTGAGAGGAGATCTCGGAAGTAGAGCCATATCCACTGTCAATTTGCGACATCGATGCCGGTCTCGGGCTCTTCAGAGGACTCTTCAGAGATTGGTTTGATCGTGGTCCACGAGGGCCAAGAAGCCTTGGCTCTCCGGTCAATTTCGCCCAGGCGTCGGTCGGAGTTCCTAGCGGTTCTTCGTCGGTCAGATCCTCGCTATAAACGGTGCTCAGTCGGGTGGCGAATTGCGCGATTGTCGTTGGGGCTTCTTGAGGGCTGTCGTTGATTTCATAGCGGTCGTTTGAAACATCAAGAGACAACGGGTTACCATTGTTTCTGGACTGTCGAGTGCGAGGCGGGTCTGAGAGGACGAATGAGGGTGTTTCTTTGAACGGCGTGGGTTCATCTACGTGGTCACGTGTGACTTGGTCCGCCGCATAGGCTTCGTCGTTGGGACCCTGGTCGTAGGAGGGAAATTGCAATTCCGAAGCATCGGAAGCATTGGAGCCCCTTCTAGAATCGGGTGGAGGTGGCGGCGGCAAAGGGCGACCGCTGGTCGTTCTCCTCTCGCTGTGAAGCACCCTGAAAGCTCCAGGGAACGATTCTGTCCCTGCTGGAGTTTCACAATCTGGGTAAAGGTCCTGGGCGTTTGGCATGACCGGAGCTTGGTCTTGATGTTCTTCTTGGACCTCTGGGATGATGAGGTTCTGGAGCATGCGAGCTGGGTCTGGTGAAGCAGCACCGTTGGTGATCCGGAGAGTGCCCGATTTGTAGGCTCCAGTATGTAGATATCCATGTTCGTCTGAGGGTGTCTCGGAGCGCTCAGCGTCATTTGTGTGATTTGCTCTCGCTTTGCTACCCGAGTACGTTCGCTGCGTTAACGTCTCCTCCGAACCAACGCGGTAGACCGATGCTCTAGGCCGACGAACATCGTCTCCCAGTTTTTTCAAGAGGTCCTCGCCGGGCTCCCCGCGTGTGTTCAATCCTGGTGGTAGTTTGGAGTTACGACGTGATGAGCGCTGGATCCCTGAACCTGCTAGGTCTGCCCGGGGCGGAGAAGGCTCGTTGGCAGCAGCCTCCTCCCTCAGCGGCAAGAGTGCTCTGTGCAGAGCAACCAGCTCCTCCGGTGATGCCGTCTTCTTCAACTCTTGCAATAGGTGGATTGCGGACGCAATGTCGATTCCTGGGGTTTCGTGAACGACTGACAGCTGTCGTGCCAGAGGGCTCATGGTCGTCGGTGATGATCTGGCGCTTCCGTTGGAGGCACCGAGAGCAGTCGTCAGGATAGCGGCTGGGTAGCGGTCCTTGACACCCATTGTGTCTGTAGAATTGACAGAATCGCTGGATCCACGACGGAAGGAGTCGAGAGAAAGCTTCCTTTTGGTCTCCGGGAAGGACTGCTTCAGCTGCTGTTTCAGGTTCTTCGGGCCATTGGACCGAGTCTTGGTGTCGAAGTAAGAGCCCCACTGCTCAGGATCGATATCTGGCGGCGGCCGCGACTTGGACGAGGATCGCTTTGGTTGTGTGAGGGTCGAAGGGTTGTTATGGTCGTTGGTCTTGGGCTTTGACAGACGTCTCTTGACCGAAATGGAGCTCATCGTGTCTGCGACAAAAGACGCGGGTTGCTATGGTCTCTAGCGTGTGGCTAGTGCAGGCGTTGGCGAAAGCTACCGTTGGACAAGTGGCAGGGGACGGCGGATCAGTGGTTCATGTTTTCGTTGCAGGTGTTGTGTCGTCGACGGCGAGAGCGAGGCGTGATTAAAGAGTGAGTGTAGAGGCAGAGAGAGCGCGCACAGTGAATGATGGTAGACTTTGGCGATTGTCGACCGGGGGGTGGTCAGTAGTGAATGAAGTGATGATGCGCAAAAGTGGCCGTGCAGCGACTTCCCTTGCAATGGCGGTTTCCAACTTTACGGGAAAGGCAAAGGCACATGCATAATCAGAGCGGGGACCACTAAAAGACTTTCGGCCTTCCGGTTGCTGTGCGTTTCACACACAACGATACACATGATACACAGTCTTCTCTACATGTAATCGCCGTGCGATCGCCTCGTCTCACGGACACAGGTTCTCCTTCGCTTCTGCTTCTTCTCGTGGCCAAAGCGAGGTCACGACATAGCCCCCTCTGAAAAATTCACTCTCCATTGTCGTCAGTATCAAGTCAAACCGATATCAATCCCAGGTATACCCCTCGCGGCCACGGTACCATGAACCCAATATCCTTGTTGTGAGCCACAAACAAACCCCGTCTAGCCCGTCAAGATCCCTGCTGCAGGACGGCTACCCACAGCTACCAGCCACGCCGTCGTAATCGACGCCACAGAAAACCGCGAGCGCTAGCAGGTAAACGATCCGCATGAGCCGCGAGTTCCTGTCCATCGATTCCGCATGCGGCCTCTGATCTCGATGCTTCCCACCTCGGCAGCCGGCGGACGCGGATATGTGCATGTATATATATGTGTGGCGCAGTGAGTCGAGTTTAAAGCCGCGCTTACCTAGGCAAGCAAGGCCAGGCCAGGCCTCGTAGACAAAGAGGCCTTCGATGTGCGAGTTCCTGTTTTTTGCTGTGCTACTACACAGCTAGGCGCTGTGGCGCCACGGTTTGCGGCCAAGATCCAAGCATGCTGATAAGTTGGCACGGCGGGAAGGGCTTCAGGCTGTTCCCCTCCTCAGTGGACGTTTCGTACCATACTTCATCTACATCACACCGCTGGATCATGAAGGACAATGTATTATGATTGTTTGTTCTATTCCGCCCGGCGCTTCACAAATTCTCATATCGCATGTTTATTTACCGTTGCCGCCAGGAAAGGGGCAGGGCGCTCCCCAGAGAGGTGTGGAAGTTTAGTACGTTTCATCAATATCAGTCCAGCGCAGGGCCGGAAGGTCCGGGGATTGAGGGCGCATAACTCTGTAACACGCTGGGAAATGATGGAGGATTGGAGGAGCAGTCATCAAATATCAATGTTGCCATCTAGATCGACCGCAAAGTGGTGTTGGAAACCCTGCGGTCAAAACAAGAATGCGGTCAGCAAGTGGGAGCGCCCGTATGCCTGTCTCTTTGCGCCTCCTTCTCATCTATACGAGATCGCCGGTATGTATCATATCGTACGGCACGTTCTTCGACGACGGGACGATGGAGTGTTATAGCAAACACCTTCGCTACTCGGAACACACCATAGTGAGATCTCATCCAGCCGCCAGCGAATACGTGCCAGCAGGGTCCAGCCACGACCACACATCACAAACAAGTCAGTAGGTATCCACGCGTGCTGTCATAGACGATGAGGATTGAAACGCCAAACACGTGGATAAATGGTGTCCAGGCGACTCGCGCAGAAACATGGAAGGACTGACAAACAACATCCACGTCAGAATGTCAGAATGTCAGAATGTCAGAATGTCAGAATGTTAGAATGTCAGACTGCGGACATGCCTAAAAAAAAAACAATCAGAAATGAAAAATAAGCTGAGTAGACAAATCTCCAGCCTGTAATCTCCGCTTCAATCCGCTCCAATCGATACTTTAATCCGTGCAAAATTGATCAAGTTATGGGTGTCTTGACTTCCCAAAAGGTGTGCGATGGATTGAGGACCTCACTTCGTACTGGACGTTCCTTAGCGCCGGAAGTTTTGTGGCCAATCAGAGCTGCCCTGTCTTCTCACGGGTATGTCAACCCCAACCCTGACCCTAACATCATTTCTAACGCATCGCTCTTTGGAACTGACGACGTGGTTTCTACGCTCTAATGAATATGATGATAATTCTTAGATGAGAGAAGATATCTTGACAGTGTTGTGAAGTCGCAGGAAGTGACCAGTATCGATCAGTATCTCATGGATATGATGAACAGCGAAACCACAAGAAAGACATGCAACGCAACTTGCAAGAATGTCTACAGCAACGCATCAAATATCTTGAACGTGATGCAAGTGACATCGACGAACACAGAAGACAAACGACCTTGTATCGAACCCCCCCCCCCCCCCTCTCTCTCTCCGTTTAGACAAAAGAAAAAATCCGCCCCCCCAATAGCCCAACATGTACCTCCGCGCCGCCCACGCCGAAACCTCAATCGCCACCCTCCGCCGCTTCATCCAAGAAAACCCCCTCGGAATCCTCACAACCACAATCCCCTCCCCAACCCAGCACCTGATCCAATCCAGCCACATCCCCTGGGTCCTAGACGTCAAAGACCCCTCTAGCGAAGAAGAACTCCCCATCCTCAGAGGGCACATCGCGCGCCAAAACCCGCAAGCGAAAGCGATAATCGAGCATGCCACTGAGAACCCTCACCCTCACCCGCAGCCGACTTCGACGAGTCAAAAGCTGCAGCAAGAGGTGATGGTGTTGTTCAATGGGCCTTCGCATCATTATGTGACGCCGAAGTTTTATGTCAAGACGAAGCCGGAGAGTGGGAAGGTGGTGCCGACTTGGAATTATGCGGCTGCTCAGTGTTATGGTGTCGCGACTGTTTATTTTGATTCGAAGGCGGAGGAGACTTCGGCGTTTTTGAGTAAGCAGATTGATGATCTTTCGAACATGGCTGAGACGCAAGTCATGGGGTATGAGAAGCCGTGGAAAGTCTCTGATGCTCCGGAGCGGTACATCGATCTGTTGAGGAAGAACATTATTGGAATCGAGATTGAGGTGACCAGTCTTGGTGGGAAATTCAAGATGAGTCAGGAGATGGGCGCGGAGGACCAGCAGGGTGTTGTCGATGGCATGGAGGCGCTCAAGACGGCGGATGGCGATTATGTTGCGAAGCATGTGATGGAGAGAAGCAAGATGGGCGAAGCTGCGAGAGCTGCCAGCGAGAGTAAAGTTGACGCTTGATCCTGGCGATTGGGATTTCTGGATGTTGGCT
Organism: Cladosporium phlei; assembly: GCA_003614995.1. Lineage (NCBI taxonomy): Eukaryota > Fungi > Ascomycota > Dothideomycetes > Cladosporiales > Cladosporiaceae > Cladosporium > Cladosporium phlei. The sequence goes on along the minus strand of QZFA01000007.1, from coordinate 105,171 downwards.
GGGTCATGGTGTAAAGCTCCGTCCGTATAGATGTGCTGCGTGTCGACGATGAAGGCTGTAAACTCTCCAGATGCGTAGCTTATTCATTGTCGAAGCGATTGATGAAGCGCGAAGGCATCCCATTCTGAGAACGCAGGCAGATATCCTGTTAGGATTGGCAGGGACAGCAACGACAGGCGCTTGGTAGCCTCAATGTGGCCGATGATACGCGGAGATTGCATGATTGAAATGCTCATCCGTTAGGCGCTCTGTCACGCTCTGCTCTACCCGCGGCAGCCAACTCAGCAGCAGTTTCCGGAATGTCCAATCCAGGATCTGCGTCCGAGAGGGCTCGAAGCACGCGCTCATAATCCTCGACAGTATAGTCTTGTTTAGTCGGGCTTCGGTCTCTCGAGCCCCATATATCATGCGAAGCGCGGACCTCGCTGGTGTGAACAGTGTGGATTTTGGCGCTCTTTTTTGGAGTCCTGTCCCTCGTGATCCACTGGTCCTGTGAAACTCTGGGCTCACTGTTTAGACCAGGCATGGCGCTGCCACTCCTCCAGCTTGTTTCCGGATCGCTGAGAACAACGCGACCAGGTGCCAGTGCGCGGTCGCTCCACTGCAAGTCGGTGGAGTCCAGCTGGCCGGAGTACCTCATCACCGTGCGATCCCAAGCTCTGCCGAAGTAACTCTTGAGCGCTGGGAGAGTCCCTACCACGACGCTCATGCTGCTCTCAACGACACCCCAGACTGCCAGACCAACCGGATCCGAGCGAGCGTGGGCGATGATTTGGGTAAGGCGGATGAGCGAGCATGCGATGACGATACCTCCGACGCTGAAGATACCAACCAGCGCGAACCTCTGGGCTTTTGAGACGCGCAGAGCGATTAAGAGCTTGTATGGGAGTACCATGATGATTAAATCGGTTATAACGTCCACGGCAGTGCTGTAGCTGATGGAGATTACGCTCCCCTCGAGGTCGATGGGTTTGGCACATTGTCCTGATGACCGAATTAGCATGATATTCCATCGTGAGTTAAAAAACCTAAAACGCATACCGAAATCAAAGTAGGTGCTCGGTGGATGGCAAGTCCATATAGAAGCGATCCAACACCCGATGTAGGCCAGAGCTGCGAAGTTGGCAACAAACCACCAGATCCTTCGGTATGTAGACAAGCCTTTGAACAGCCGGTAGTACAGAGCCAAGAAGCTGTACTTGACCGACCAGATTATCGTAAAGAATAGTAAGATGATCACAAACTGGTAGCGAACGTAAATGTTTCCTTGGTCGATCAAGGCCTGTCCAGCAGGTGCTTCTCCACTGGAAGCGTATATGAGGTAGTAGAGTGATGGCGTCTGGAGAGTCTGGAGGATTGCGTTCAGGCCGAGGAAGAATAGAGCCGCCAGAAGCCAGTAATCGTCCGAGTAAAGTCGTCGGCTTTCTGAGATCCGAACATGACAGCGTAGTAAGACGAAGACGCAAGCGAGCGCGAAGCCAGCCCATGTGACTGCTATCAATGCTCCTCTTGTTAAGTTGCGGGCTGCGCCTTGGAGGCGAGCCTGGTTGATTGGGCCGTCTGAAGGCATATGTTAAGCGTGGTCTTCGGCGATCAGAAGGAAAGACGGATCATGATGAATGCTGCGTGGTTACCGGGCGCCAAAGTCGAAAGCAAAGAGAGTAATGTGCATCTGAACACTGAGAAGACGATGCTGAGAGGAAGCAGCATGCTCCACACGAGCCATCTTCAGGTGAGACACTGTTTGGTGACAGGTCGGGGCCTACTTCCTACCGTCCAGAACGATTGTTCATTTGCTGGGACACACCGTCGGACCGCACTCCTAGTTTCCCGCAACAACATTGAATGCATAAAGCTGCATTCGTTGCTACCCAGGCACGCAGGAATGTTCGGTGTAGACTGTTACGCAGCCCCTTGCTTCGTCGGGCGATCGTCACATGATAGCCTCAGCTTTGTGATATGCTTGCATATGTTCAGTCAGAATATGCTTGATATGAAGCAGGGGCTCTTTCTCGCAAGTAAATTGGTGTGATGATATGTTGATGTCGGTTGATGTGATGTCGAAGATGGAAATGGAGAAATCTTGCGGAAAGGCCGGGTCGTGTCGCTTGGATCGGAAGGAGCGAGCCGGCTCCGCAAATCCAACCAAACATCCTTAACACCCATCTCTCTATAGAAAGCACAAACATTCCAACAAACCGTTTCCATATCCCGAGCTCCCGATATTTATCATTTTGTCCACTCCTCATGGTGGACAATGACACCATGGTTCGGATCGCGACCTCATGCGTAAGCGTTCTGGGCCAGCGTGTTCACAAACTGGCGACCTTCGAATCTCTCTGCGCAAGGCCTACTGGACTCACGAGCGTCTACACATTCGCTTCCGACCTCTCGCTTGGCTAAATCGAATGCCGTTGAGACCCTGCCGATCTTTCTTTGTGAATGGCCATGATGGCGTTACTGCTATCACCCTGATTCCCATAGCAGTAAGACTAGTGGGAATGTGTGGTCGCACGGCTTTGGCCTACCCCTCTGGCATGGCGAAGATGACAAGACGCGCGGTGCAGGTGCTGTTTCTCGCTCTGCGGCCCCCAGAATCTGTGCTCAAGCAGAACCACGGTAGACGAGGTCTTCAGCGAGGCCGATCACTCGAATTGCTAGCATGAGACGAAGTTTCGCCCTTGCAGCCTTGTCTGCTACATGCCTCGTGGCAGCGACCAAATTCGAAACGGCGGACTGCAGATGTGTATGATTGTCATGCATGCTTGTTGATGATTCTGGCTGACGCAGGACTTCAGGCTCCTAGCGATACCTGCTGGCCCACCGAGCAAGATTGGGATGCTCTCAACTCGACTGTTGAAGGTAGACTTCTATCCACTCAGCCAATAGCTAGAGCTTGCTATCCGGGCCTGGAGCAAGACTCGCCCGAATGCGAGAAGGTCGACGAGAGCTGGAGTAACTCGGTCTTCCAGGCTTCCAATCCTGTCGGTCTGAGCTATCCGATCAACATAACTTGTGCTCCTATCAACGCTACTGCTGGCGAGCTGCCAGGATCATGCGTTCTCGGAAGACAGCCACTGTATGCTGTCAATGCTACGAATGAGAATGACATTATTGCCGCCGTCACCTTTGCGGGCCGTAACAACATCAGAGTGGTGATCAAGGAGACCGGACACGACATTTTGGGTCGATCGGAAGGTGGCTCAAGTCTTCTCATTTGGACCCGGTACCTTCGCAATAGCTTGGAGTTCATTGAAAACTACGACTCACCATGTACTACCGACTGTGACGACTCTCAGTGGTCTGGCGCTGCTATCCACATCAATGGCGGATATACGTGGTCGGACGTCTATCCTGTGGCGGAAGCGAATGGCAAAATCGTCGTAGGAGGAGGCACTCCATCTGTCTCGAGTACTGGTGGCTGGATGCAGGGTGGTGGCCATGGCCCAGCTTCACGTCATTTTGGTCTCGGAGCCGACCAGGTCCTCAGCGCCCGGGTAGCGCTCGCAGACGGCTGCATCATCACGGCTTCTCCTTGCGAGAATCAAGACATCTACTTTGCAATCCGCGGCGGTGGACCCGGCACGTACGGCGTTGTACTGTCCACAATCATCAAAGCATGGCCAATGGTCGACGTCAAGGTCCAGAGCGTTGCGATCGCACCCCTGACTTCAAACAACAGCGTACTGCTTGACGCAGTCGCCACGCTATACTCTGCATACCCGGACCTGAACGATGCAGGCTATGCTGGATACGGCACCTGGAGTACTGCATCGCCTACACCAATTTTTGCCAATTTCACGACGGCCTACGTGCACGGCTTCTACACTTTCAACAAGACCATGCAAGAAACACAGGAGGCTTTCGCGCTGACACTTGAGAAACTGCTTCCACACAACGGCACAACTCTCTTCGTCTCTGTGTCATACAGCTCATTCGACGATTACTGGTCGTTCTACAACGCCGTCGCCCGCGTCGAGCCTTCCGTCGGAACAACAGCAGCCCTAGGCTCGCGCCTCTTCTCACGCGCCAGCGTCCAAAACGACACCGTCGGTCTACGCAATATGCTACAAGTCGTATCCGGAGAGCCGGAAGAGTTCACGAGCAACAACTTCGAGTTGATCTCCGGCGGTCAAGTCTTCAAGGACGCATCCGACCCATTTTCCGGCCTGAATCCAGTGTGGCGGAGGAGCTACTTCAACCACATCGTTGCTCGCGGATGGGCACCGGGCTCTTCGGAAGAGGTCAAGACGGCAGTACAGCGCGATATCACTTACAACAAAGTCCCTGCTTTACAGAGGCAGGCGCCGGATACTGGCGTCTATATGAACGAGGCGGATCGGCTTGATCCTGACTGGCAGGTGAATTTCTATGGCGAGCATTATGGGCATTTGCGGGAAATCAAGCAGAGGCATGATCCAGGTGGGGTGTTTTATTGTCCTACTTGCGTTGGCAGTGCTGAGTGGATGGAGGATGAGGAGGGAAGGCTCTGTCGAGTCGCTTGATCGAGTGTATCCGATCTTGCCAGGAACTAATGTTCGGTCATTACAATGGATTTCTTAGATATCTCTCGTATCGTTAACATCTACCAGGATCTCGTCGCATCTAAGTTGGCCTGCGAACTTCAGCTTCAAGAGTCAATACCGAATCGTTCAATGAGACTGATCATCCAGTCGGCGTTGAGACTGGACTGTTGACGCCGAGATTGATGTATACATTACCTCTCACACCATTGGCCAATCGATTGATCCCACCGTTAATCGTGACGCAATGCGGGCTTCGGCTGCGGGGGGAACGACATGGATTGAGCTTGTTAATAATCAAACAGAGGGTCCGTTCCAGAGCTATCTCTCGACATATACCTACCCGAGACACATTCACCGTCGCTTTCCAACTAGACAACTGCGATTTCCCTTTCCCTTCTGATTGCACAGAAGCCATCTTGACATTGTTCTGTAAGAAATCATCAGCATCGATCTGCATATACCCTTGCCGCTGAAGACCGTCTGGTGGGTCGATCCTTCCCAATATCACGGCCTCTACGTTATTGAGCACTTCCTAACACAACGATACAGCTCACGAACCTCGCCGGACGCGAACGTCTCCTCTACACTACACTCTCACACAAGTTCCTCCACGAACAGCCAAAATGACGACCTGGGACTCTCGCGCATGGACGTACACAGGCGGCGGCTACCCAGCCGGCCTCAAATCCACCGTGGTCGAAGTACCGCGCGGCTGCGAGCTCAAAGGCCTCTGGTCGACACCGCACATGCTCGTCAACATCCAAGCATGCGCCCTCAACCCCGTCGACATCCAGATGATCAACTTCCTGAGCTCCCTAATACCGCTCAAATCCTACCAAGCGGAAAAAGGCGTGGCATGCGATTTCAGCGCGACAGTAAGCGCCGGCGGACGCACGGGGTTCATGAAGGGCGACGAGATCTTCGGGCTGACGATGAAGCCGTACAAGTACGGCGGCGGCGCGCTGTCGGAGATGGCGGAGCTGGACATGTCCAACACGGTGGCCGTCAAGAAGCCGGCGGAGTGGAGTTGGCAGCAGGCGGCTGCGATCCCGCTCGTGTGGCTCACGGCCAGGACTTGCATTGCGAATGTCGAGGATTATGTGGAGCAGTCGCAGGGGAAGAGGCTTGCGGTGCTGGGCGGGTCGTCGGCGACGGGCATGTACACGATCATGCTGGCCAAGAAGAGAGGGTGGAAGGTTGTTACGACTTCATCGGCGAAGAACAAGGAGTTTGTCACTTCTACGCTGGGTGCAGATCAGCATGTTGACTACACCTCGGTCTCGAGCGTGCGCTCGGCGGTACAGGCATTCGAGCCCGATGCGGTTGTCGACTGTGTTGGCGGCACCGAGTGCGTCGGCCTGCCAAGCAGCAAAAGATATATTACAATTGTCGGCGACAAGACTGGTCGCACGCAGATGGGCGGCCCGGCCACGTATTACAACCCGCTGTCCTGGCACACTCCCTTCCAGTGGGCACGCTGGGCGCGTGGACAGCTCGGACTCGGCGAGAGCTACGACGTGGTGATTCTGGACATGAAGAAGGAGTGGCTGGAAGAGGCCAAGGAGACGCTGGCGCCAGAGCAGATCTTCATCGACAGCGAGTTCGCCTTTGACGATGCTCTCAAGGCCTTTGAGAGGCTCAACACGGGCAGAGCGAGAGGAAAGGTGGTGATTGATGTCCGTCAGGGCAAGCCTCTCAAGCTTGAGAATTGACGACAAACAACCATGTCGATATAGAGCGCATACCTATTGTTTCCCCCCCTGCTTGCTGCTTGGAAAGTGATCTGGTCATGCGTTGTGTCCCGTGATCGTCGTACATATACATGCAGATAATGGAGCTCAACAACGTAGCACGCGCATTAACCGATCACCGGAAAAGGCAGGAACACGTAACTTATATGGAGAGTGTTTCGTACAACACGCCGTATCTTCGGCCATACACACGCACCTTCCTGAGTCAGCTGTATTTCTGGAGCATCTGTAACGAAGCAACTGACTCGGTTTAACGACGGCGCGAGAGACGTCAGTCCGGTGACAGAAGCACACTGATAAGAACCCGACGCAGCTGACCCCCGGTCCAAGGGTCTTTATTGTGTCTCGGACGAAAGTCCAGCCTCTTTGCTTGTCAGCCCGTCCCGATACCATACCAAACTTCGTCGACTTGCACCTCGAGAACTCTCTCACACACCATCTCACCGACAGACACACCTAACCATGGCGGGCCTCTTCACAAGAACCGACGAAAGTCCACCTGGGTCGCCTAAACCCAGACCCGTGCCATCGTCCTCTTTCCGCCCCGAATCTACCATCTCCGGCTCCCCGTCGAGACAATCCTCGACCGCACGTCTGGCCGCGTCGCCTGGAACACCTCCTGCGCGCGGACAAATACCCATATCAGGCTTCGCCGGATCTCAAGCTGCTTTGGACAACGATGCTCCGCTTGCTGGAGCTTCTGGCACGTCGGTGCCGGGCCCGGGACCTTCGTCTTTGTCACAAGCATTGCGAGGCTCGATCGGACGCTCACCGCCCCGGTTTGCTACCGCTTCGCAAGCGGACTTCCGCCCCAGCAGTCCCGGTAGACGCGCGCCGGTGGGCGACAGCAGCCAGCTCGCTGGAAGCCCTCGTCCGTCCGAAGATCTGGAGGTGCTGAGGAGACATTTGGTCGGAAGACAGCCCGGTTCGCCGCAGAGCTCGTACCGGACAAACAATGCTTTCCCTGCAGGCAGCAAAGACCAGGAGCAGGTGACACCGGACGACCCGGACTTCTCGAGTTTGCAATTGCAGGGTGGAGACACCACGCGACACATTTATCGCTATGCCGAGAAGCGAGAGAGGGAGCAGGCCGAGGCAGAACAGCGCGAATCAGGCAGGATGAGGAGGAGTATGAGCGTCTACTTGCCCAGGGATGAGGAGGAGGAGGCTGAGATCTCGAATATCCAAATGCCCGGTGGGTTCAGAAGAAACCATCTTAGGCGGGCCGCTGCATCTCCCGCACCTTCGAGTATCAATCCTAGGCAACGGGAGTATGGTACGACGTTGGTCGGCGAGGAGCAAGTGAAGCCGGCACCTCCTCGGTTCTTGACCAACAACTTCATTGAGTTCTTGACTTTGTACGGCCACTTCGCTGGTGAGGATCTGGATGAAGACGATGAGGTCCTGGGACCGGACGAATACTTCTCTTCCGATGCCTACGACGATGCCACAACTGAGGGCGATGAGAGACGGCCAGAGGACGGTTGGGGCGAAGACTCGGCACTTCTCACACCTGGCAAGCGCAAGCGCAAGAGAAAGACCAAGGAAGCTGGTACAGGCTCACCGATGGGAGCTGCCATGCTTCTGCTCAAGTCTTTCGTCGGCACGGGTGTCCTCTTCCTACCGCGAGCTTACCTCAACGGTGGCATGATGTTCTCCAACATCGTGCTCCTGCTTATCGCCATCTTCTCGTACTACTGCTTCATCCTCTTGGTCTCCGTTCGCTTAAAGGTTAAGGCTTCTTTCGGCGACATGGGCGGCATCATCTTCGGCAAGCACTTCCGCAACATGATCAACTTCTCGCTCGTCATCTCGCAGATTGGATTCTCGAGCGCCTACATTGTCTTTGTCGGCGAGAACCTGCAGGCCTTTATCGAAGCGGTCTCGGCTTGCAAGACGTCGATCGACATCAAGTGGGTGATCTTGATGCAAATGGTCATCTTCTTGCCGCTTTCGCTCTACAGGAACATCAACCACATCCAGAAAATGGCTCTCGCCGCCGATCTGTTCATTCTGCTCGGCTTGGTGTACATATACTTCTACGACGTCAAGACCATCGTGCATCAAGGCGGCATCAGCGACATCCAGGACTTCAACCCCAAGGACTGGACGCTCTTCATCGGTACCGCGATCTTCACCTTCGAGGGCATCGGCCTCATCATCCCCATCCAAGGAAGCATGAAAGACCCGGGCAAGTTCCCCAAGGTGCTGGCAAGTGTTATGATCATTGTCTCGGTTGTGATGATCAGCATCGGTGCCCTGTCGTACGCCGCTTACGGCAGCCACACCAAGACTGTCGTGCTGTCCAACATGCGCCAGGATAACAAGCTGGTAAACGGCGTTCAGTTCATCTATTCCGTCGCAATCCTCTTGTCGACTCCCCTTCAGATCTACCCGGCCATCGAAATCACGAGCCAGCAGCTCTTCAGCCGCACCGGCAAATACAACCCGTGGATCAAGTGGAAGAAGAACGTCTTCCGCTTCTTCATGGTCATGCTGTGCGCTCTGATCGCCTGGCTGGGTGCCAACGATTTGGACAAGTTTGTTTCGATTGTGGGATCTTTCGCTTGCATTCCGCTTGTGTACATTTACCCTGTAAGTTTTACTTGACCGTTGACATTCTCTCAAATCGTAAAAGCTAACGTTCTCGATCTAGCCCTTGATGCACTACCGCGCCGTCGCCACTCGCCCCTGGCAGCGAGTCGTCGACATCCTACTCGTCATCCTCGGCTTCGTCGCCATGGCTTACACCACTGGCATTACTGCTATCAGCTGGGCAAGTGGATCGGAGGCTAAGGCTCCGGGTTATTGCGACAAGCTGAAGACTCCTTTCTGAGTTTCTTTCGCCTGACCCTAAGTTTCCTCAAGTCGGAAGTCCTAGAGCATAGAGTATGCAGGTTGTGATGGGCGCATTGGTAGTGTTGGTCTAGAGATCTGTCTCGGGTTTTCAGGGGGGCGCAGGCCACCCGACTAGATTGTGGGTTCGCTGGCCGCAGTGGCTTGATTCGTGTATGAGACCTGGCGTCTTGGTGGTTGGTACCTTAGTCTTTGCATAGCCAGATGTCATCTGTACAATTCGAATATCGTTTCATCAATCGCAGGTGAATACGGGTTCGTCGAGTTACGTCTAGGTTTGTGTTTTGAACGTCTTTACTAAGGGGATCGACTCACTACTTGTGAAGACAAATCAAGTGGTGGCTGTGAATTGTAATTTTCACAATGAGGACAAAGTAGTGACTCGGAGGATTAGAACGTACATCGATGCCGCAATCCCTGAGCTCGCGACGGTTTGACGTCGCCGCATAACATCACTTGTGGACGCGCCGTTACGCGCGCTTGCGACTAAAGCGGAGTCTGTAAGTGAATTGACTCCTCGACTTCCTACAAACCACTACTCCCCACAACAATCGAAGTAATAACACACAAAGAAAATCGAGTAGTATCCATTACGAACGAATTCCTCCATCTTTGTGGAGTCATGGGTCAGCTGCCCAAATCTGGCAATCCACAATCTGTCTGTGGGAGGCCGGAATCAATACCGGCCACGGTTTGATACCGGCCAGACGAATAACAAACAAGACGAAAGCCCCATACCAGATGGAAACCATTCCGGCCACGCACCTATATACGCGCGAATTCCCCAGAGATGTTTCTTCTTTGTTTCTCTACACTTCAATCCCACAATCAAAATCCCGTCGAGTTTCACCCCTTGTTGATTTGATCGAGGCACGTGACCGAGTCTTGTCTGCCAAGATACATTCACTCCATTGTTCTTCCACCTACACCTGCACCTCACCTTACCCTTCTTGTTACCTTGATACCAACATGGATCAACACCACGTGGCAGCTCTGCAACATGTCGACGATGATCCCACCACCATGCCCCGGTCCCTAGACCCCTTCACCGTCACTACGTCCAACGGCTTCATGCCGCTGCAGACGCCCCAGACGCAGCTGCCCAAGGCTTTCGACCCTTTGATCCGCTTGGTCGAAAGGATGCCCATCGTCAAAGAAGACGGCACCCCGGGTCTGTTGGCTTCGTACCAGCTGGGCCCGACCATCGATCTCAGCGACGCTCTGCCCGACCTGACCGACGAGATCGACAACCTCGTCACTGCCGACGATGGCAAGCCGGACTTGGTCGCTGCCACGGCCATCTTCCGCGACTATGCCTTCCTTGCTTCGGCGTATCTGCTCGAGCCTTGCTGGGAGCGCTGGAGCAAGGACTCGCAGCAGGGGTATGGGCTGGGGAGGCAGGTGTTGCCGCGGAACCTGGCTGGGCCGTTGTGTAAGACTGCGAAGCTGTGAGTGGTATCATCGTTCAATCAATGTGTGATGGCTTGGACTGACACCGAAGACAGCATCAACATGCCCCCCTTCATGTCGTACGTCGCGTACTCGACCTACAACTACCGCTTCGCCGACCCCTCGATCGGCACCTCCGTGTACTCCAACCTGCGCCTCGTCCGCGCCTTCGAACACGGCCTCGACCCCCTCTCCTCCGAAGCAGGCTTCGTGCTAACCCACGTCGACATGGTCAAACACTCCCCCGCCCTAGTCAAAGGCGTAGTCGACACCCTCGCCCACGTCTCCGCCAAAGCAAGCCCTTCCGAAGTCAGCGTGGCCTTCCACCATATGCTAGAGGCAATGCAGCTGATCGAAGCCTCCATGGAGACCATGTGGGCCAACTCGCGGCCCAAAGATTACATCCAATACCGCACCTTCATCTTCGGCATCACGAACCAGTCCATGTTTCCGGACGGCGTAGTCTACGAAGGCGAGAACAACGGCGAGCCCATGTCTTTCCGCGGGGAATCCGGGGCCAACGACTCGATCATCCCGCTGCTGGATAACCTGCTGCAGATCCCGATGCCGCAGAACCCGCTGACGAGCATTCTGAAGGATTTCAGGAGCTACCGCCCGAAGCCGCACCGGGAGTTTTTGGAGTTTGTGGGTGCTAGGGCGGAGGAGGTTGGCGTGAGGGAGTATTGTTGCAAGGAGGCGGGGACTGCGGTGCTGTATTTGAGGTTGTTGGAGCATGTGCGCAGCTTCAGGTGGAGGCACTGGCTTTTTGCTAGGGAGTACATTATTCGGCGGACGAGCCATCCAACTGTGAGTTGTCTTGTCTTGCGTGAATGTGCCGAACATGTTGCTAACATTTTTCGCAGGCCACCGGCGGCAGCCCCATCATCACCTGGCTGCCCAACCAGCTGTTTGCGGTCATGGATCTCATGGTGTCTGTTTGGCAGGGCTTGAGTGAGAGCGAGCGGGCCGATGCTGGCAAGAAGGTCAACGAGATGATGGAGAATGTAGAAGACTGCAGGGAGAAACTCGACAAGGAGGTTGAGCGTTGGTGCCAGGAGCGCGGAGTCCCGAGCAAAGAATGAGATAGGTAGTAAGGTAGTAAGGTAGTAAGGTAGATAGGAATCGGGGAAGAATAAAGACGCTTACTCGCTTACTCGCTTGTTCATGATACAGATTCCCAGGATCGAAGGCCTAGCCAAAATGCCTTCGCTGTAGATTGTTCGGCCTCCGTCTCTTGATCTGAATTCCTTGTCAGCCATTGCTTCGAGGTTCTTCAGACATTCCCTGCCTTCAACAAATCCATATCGAAATCCCGCCCATTGGCTCCTGATATCTTCTCCACGCGCTCTTTACTAATCTCCTTCTTCTCCACCTCCCCTGCCCCCTTCTTCTCAGCACCCTCCGTCCCATCCTCCGCACACCCACAATCATAAAAATCCCCAATCTTGGAGCAATCCCACACCTCCTTCCCCAAACTCTTATTCACCTCATTATGCACATGACACGCCCAAACCGCCGCGGCGCTCCGACTCGAAGTCTGCGGCGGAAACTTGTCCAAAATCTTCCTGAAATGCTCGCTGCACTCCCCGCAGGGGTACAGGCGCTGGAAGAGGTGGATGTAGGTTTTGAGGGTCGAGGATTCTTCGGGCGTGGGTTTGTCCGGGAAGCGCGCCATGACGGTGTGGAAGTATTTCCAGGTTGCGCGGCCGAGCTCGGCTTTGGCGGTTTCGTTGCCTAGTTTCGGCATTATGGAGGCGCCGGTTTCGAGATTGGGGGTGGATGAGAGGTCGAGGACCGGGGCGTTCGGGGTGTTGGGCATGCCATGGTTGAGGGCGCGGGTGCCGTTGGGCAGGCCGCGGAAGAAGGTTACGAAGCAGTAGCCGACGAGGATGGAGGCTGTTAGGAGGGTGATGAGGTAGCGTCTGGAGGCGCCTGGTCCAGCCATGGCTGCTGTTGTTCTGTGAGGGCGAATGGTTGGTTGAATGAATGTAATGATTTTAGTATTATTAGGCGTTGTAGTTTGGTGTCGACATTTCTTCTCAAGGACGCGTATCCAGATGGTCCTCAAGGTAAGGTAAGGTGGGTGGCAGTCAATCAATAGAAGTATGGAAGTATCTTTGTTCTCTAAGACCAAGCATCATCACCTCGCTTCCACCCTTCAAACCGGCCGGGTTCCCGGATGGAGCTCGGCCGGGAGATCCGACGTTTCACATCCAAGCATCTCAGCCAGCCAGCCCAAGGGCCCTCTAGGCAACTTCCATTACGTGCACACGTGAGAGTGGCGTTTATCTGTGGAAACTCATCGATTGTGCGTTACCTCGCATGATCTTTGTTTACCAAGTAGGTAACCTCCATATACATTCACTACCGCAAGAGGCGCAACATACCACCAAATAACACGAGGCTTTACGAGCTTGACCGACATCGACAATCACAAGCCAACATGGCTGCCAACGAACAATCGCCCGAGCAGCGTGAGCTGTCTCTCGTGGGCAAGGTCGAGATGCGAATCGCGCTTGCCGACACCGACGCCAAACTCGAATCATCACTCAAGACATATCTCGCGCCTCTCCTCCTCAAGCTCGCATCGGAACACCAGAGCGTGCGCAACAAAGTCATCTCCATCTGCCAGCACATCAACACACGGGTCAAGCCCGAATCGATCCAGCTTCCAGTGGCGGCTCTGATCAAACAGTTCAAGGACCAGGAAAGCTCGCTCATCCGCCATTTCGATCTGCTGTACATCCAGCAAGGCCTGGATCGATTGAGAGTATCTGAAAAATCAACGTTGCTCCCGGTGATCATCAGCGGCATCGCTAAGAGCGAAGGCCACGGTCCTACAATATTCAACCTCCTCCTTCGGCTTTTGGAAACATTTCAATTGCCCCCGCGAGGCGATAAGGCCGATATTGAGCTGCGGACGAAATACGAGGTCTCGGATCAGGATGCAGCATACGTCGCGGCATGGCTGGGGAAGTTACTCTTGTTCACACCGCAGAAGACTACGAGCCAGACATGTCCTGGCCTCACCCCGGAGGAACACGCGTTCTTCACCGTCCAAGGCAAACCTGGCGTCTGGGACCCTGCACAGGGCGGCATGAATCTATTGCGTACGAAAGTGCTCGCTGCGAAGCTGCTTGCTAGCGGTCTGTTCAAAGATGAGGAGCGCTTCTTGCCTGCGCTTTTTGCTTCAGCGGACACTGCGTCGACCATTAGTGATGTCGGCGATGATATGATGAAGCGAACTTTGCCTGCCACTGATCTCGAAGATGAGAAACTGATTCATGATTTGTTCACATTGTATTTCGGCGAAGGACAAGCGCCGAGAGTGCGACCTCCCCTACGAGTGAAGATTCTGGGCTTGTTGGGCAAGTCTACCAAGAGCACGACTTTTGCAAACAAGATCATGAGTTTGGTGGAGGACGGTGTGGCCCCGCCTGAGACTGATGGTGAGGATACTGCCATGTCAGGCATGCCATCGACGAATCGTTCAAACATTGGACGCGAGGCTACAAAGCTCCGATCTGCCGTATTTTCGTACGTCAACTTTGTTGCGAGATACGGCGGACAAGAAACCCTTCATGCGATCGCGCCTCGAGTAGTGTCGAGATTACGAGACTTCATCGAAAATCAGGGCTGGCCCAAGGTCGGCGGTAACGAAGATCTCGTCTCTCGCGGATACGCCTACGAAGTCATCGGTCTGCTCGCGAAAGCAGGACCCAGAGAACTGCTCGTGGAGTCCGACGGTACGAACTTTGACCTGCTGCGTTATCTGTTCAGCTCTCTTGCACAAGACACTTCCGGCAGCGCAATCATCGTCAGCATCGAAGAAGCGTTGTCCACTGTACTCAGCGCCACAGCAAATCTGGAGCTCAACAACTCCGAGCAATCTGTTCTGGAGAATCTGTTCATCGAGGAAATGGAACTATCTTCCGATCTCGAAAGCAACAAGCGATTAAGGAGCACAAGATACACGGCCGTCCGCTTCGCAAACCGATGTCTGCCGTTCAGCTCCGTCAAGGCGAGATGGGTCGACATTCTCGGGATCGGCGCCAGAGGTGAGCGCATGGAACTCCGCGAGGAAGCCGAGCGTGGTCTCAGTCCATATTGGTACCGCATGCTCAATGGCTCTTCCGCCATCTCTGGCGGCGAATCTGTAGCCTTCCCGGCTTTCAACAGCGTCATTGAAGAGTTCTTCACTGGCAGAACAGTCAACTCCGATGAAGAAGCTATGGCAGTGGCAAGAAATGCCAACAAGCTGCGCAAGCACTGCTTCGCGCACATGTCCGCTTTTGCTCGCCGCATACTGTTTAATGAAGCTCTCACCTCTGCTGGTAATCCGCCAAACATGGACCACGAATGGGAGCGAAGGCTTGACGCGGCGGCAGAGAGCGACGACAAAGCCAGACAGGCTATCAAAGCACATATGATCTCCGTCGGCCAGCAGCATCCTCAAGCGTTGGCGATTCTCGAATGCGCACTCTTCGAGGGTGTTGCGGCGGACCCCAGCGCACCCCAGGACCATCTTGTCGAGTTCTTGTCGCTTGCTTCGAACGACTTGGTGCGGAAGCTTGCGCCAGCTGTCGACCAGCTGATGCCAGCCATTCTGTCCAACCATCACAATGCTCGCATGGCGGCTGCTCATGCATACGCGATTATCGCAACTCACCCGGCTGCCAACGATACAGATGTTCATTCGCAGGTTACACAACTGTTGGACAAAGCAAACGGGTGGGATATTGCTGTCGGCGCGCAAGCGAACCAAGTACATGGCGCCGTGGTCACTCTTGGATTCTTCTTTGGCCGAACATGCTACAGGAGTCCGGCAGACTTCAAGACAAATGACCTATACGAGAAGTTCCTGCCTCTGCTCATGACAATTTTGTCATCGTCGAAAGACGCTCTGATCAAAGAAGCATCGTTCATCGCCATCGGACAACTCTGCATGTTCGGCGCATTTGTCCCCGAGACGGGGTCAGTAAAGCAGGCTATCGACAAGATCTACGAGGTGGCCAAGACCGGCAACGAGCAAGCGACTCTCTGCCTTGGCCAAATGTCCATGGTACTCGACGAAGATTCGCAGGGCGAAGAAAGCAACAACCTCGCCCATGTCATCGAACAACTGCACAAGCTCCACGAAGTCAGGCAAGCCGAAGTCCACTTTGGCGTTGGCGAAGCCTTCAGCTACGTGGCATCTGGATGGAAGTCCAGCGCTCTCGCAGCTAAACTAGACATCGCAGGGCCTATGCCAAATGGACCGAAGAGGAGCGCGACGCTCGAGAAACTGGCAGATCGCTTCATCGCTGATTGCGCTCAGACGAAGCCTTCCCTCAAGAAAGCTGCCGCGATGTGGCTACTTTGCCTTGTCCAGTTCTGTGGCGAAGAGCAAGAAATCCAGAGCCGTCTTGGACCCATCCAGGTCGCGTTCAAGCGCTGCCTCACGGACCGTGACGAGCTTGTACAAGAAACTGCGTCACGAGGTCTGGGTCTCGTGTACGAGAAGGGAGACAGAAGCCTCAAAGACGATCTTGTCCGCGATCTGGTCTCTTCATTCTCTTCCGACAAGCCAACGGGCCTTGCCGGAACGGTGTCTGCGGACACGCAACTTTTCGAGCCGGGCACACTGCCCACTGGCGACGGCTCGGTCTCGACATACAAAGACATCATGAGTCTGGCTTCCGAAGTAGGTGACTCGAGTCTGGTATACAGGTTCATGTCGATGGCCTCGTCCAACGCCATCTGGTCAAGCCGTGCTGCTTTTGGACGCTTCGGCCTGAGTAATGTGCTCTCGGACTCGAGCGTCGACGGCTACCTCGCCGACAACCCCAAACTGTACCCCAAACTGTTCAGGTACAGGTTCGACCCGAATCAAGGCGTGCAGAGATCGATGAACGACATCTGGAACGCCCTGGTCAAGGATTCTTCGGCAACCATTGACAAGCACTTCGATGCCATCATCGAAGACCTGCTGACCAGCGTCTTGGGCAAGGAATGGCGCACGCGACAGGCGAGTTGCGCCGCCATAGCCGACCTGGTCCAAGGCAGGCCGATGGAGAAGTACGAGCCTTACCTTGAGAGAATCTGGAACAGCTGCTTCAAAGTCCTCGACGATATCAAAGATTCGGTGCGCAAAGCCGCTGCTTCATTGGCCAGGACGCTTACGGGAATCCTCACACGCGCGCTCGAAGCCGATCATTCGTCTACAAAGACAGCGGCGAGCATGCTCAAGCACGTGTTGCCTTTCTTGCTCTCCCCTTCAGGCATGGAATCCAGCGCGCAAGAAGTGCAGACTTTCGCCGTGCGCACGCTGCTTGAGATTGTGAAGAAGAGCAATGGCAAGACTCTACGACCTTTCATTCCTGAATTGGTGGAGCGCTTGATCGGACTTCTGAGCTCGCTCGAGCCTGAGGCGGTGAACTACATCCATCTCAACGCGTCGAAATACAACCTCACCGAGCAAAAGATCGACGACATGAGATTGTCGAGCGTACGGAGCAGTCCCATTATGGAGGCCGTCGAGCGCTGCCTCGATCTAGTCGATGACGAGACGATGCAAGAGCTGCAGCCGAGACTTGCAAATGCCATGAAGAGCGCCGTCGGTCTGCCGTCAAAGGTCGGTTCTAGCAGAATCTTGGTCTCGTTGAGCACTAGACGCATGGCGATCTTCAAACCTGTGGCCGACGACTTCTTGAAGCTGATTGAGAAGCTGGTGCTGGATCGCAATGAGACTGTGGCAAGTTCGTACGCAGCGGCCGCTGGGTATGTGGCTCGCCATGCTTCTGACAAGCAACTCTTGCGGTTGGTTGCTTTTGCGAAGGGACTTTACTTCGATTCTGAACATGACCGCGAGCGACGGAGGTGAGTTGGGAACACTCTTGAGCGTGTGATACTTTGAGGCTAATACAATTACAGTTTGACCGCTGCCGAGCTTGTTCTGGCGTTCGCCAAGCAGGCAAGCGACCGCTTCAACAGCCTCGCATCTTCGATTCTTCCCTTTGTGTTCGTTGGTAAGCACGACTCACACGCGGCGGTCAAGGATCAATTCCAGAACACCTGGGAAGAAGCGGTGGGTGGCTCCAGGGCAGTGCTGCTGTACCTCAAGGAGATTCTGGAATTGTCCAGCACCCACCTCGAATCCGCCCAATGGACGCTCAAGCACACCGCCGCTCGCACAGTGGCGGATTCCGTGATGGCTGTATCAGCAAGCGAGGGCCAGATATCGTCCGACGCCGCCAAACTGCTGTGGCCGAGTTTGGAGAAGGCCTTGGGCGGCAAGACATGGGAAGGCAAGGAGGTCGTCCTAGCCGCCTTTGTCAAGTTTGTGCAGAACGGTAAATCGTGGTACTCGAAGGATTCGGCTGTGGCTGCAGCCATCGTCAAGGTAAGCTTACTGCAAAGGGCGGCACTCTCCCACGCGAGCAATGTGCGCCGCTACACGGCATGAGAATGACAGAGGCTGACACGTGGGCGCCATGCAGATCGCCGTCAGGGAAGCCAAGCGCCAGAACGCCGCTTACAGGCCGCATGCGGTCAAGGCCCTGGCGCGGGTGGCGGAAGCGCGCCGAGACATCGACATGCACGAGACGGTGATGGGTGTTGTCAAGCCGCTGCTCGACGAGGATGTTGATAGTGACCCGATGGATGTCGACAAGGACGGCTCCAAGGCTTCGGGTGCGGCCGATACGTGAGTACACACCCCCTGTCCTGGGTGGCACAGGCGATAAGTCCCGCAGGTAGCACAGGAGCTAACTTGTAGCAGACGCGACACCACCATGGCGGCTGCCATTGAGGCGATCTTCGCTTCCGTCAACCCCAATGCGGCGAAGGGCGACGAGCTGCGCCGCCAAATCGCAACCTCTCTCTCCCAAACCCGCAGATTGCGGAGTCCCAACATCGCCCCCCAGAGAGCCGTCTACAAGGGTATCGCAGCCCTGTTCGAAGCTCTGACTGAGTCCGACGCAGACGGAAATACCGTCGCTGCTACTGCAGGGGATGGTGTCGTCGAGCATCTGAAGGAACACCTCTTCCGCGCAGATGCAGGCAGCGAGGCGGTGCGTCTGCTGCGCGCGGACGCCATCGCGGCGGTCGTCGGGTCTTCGAAAGCGCTCGCTGCAGAGTTGCGCCCGGCGATCCTGAGCCTGGCCAAAGAGGATCCTTCGACCCTGGTGCGCGCTCGGCTGTCGGGCGCTGCTGCAAGTGCTGCAAGTGCAGCAGGCGCGTCAACATCCTAGTCTATGGTGGATAGCACTATATGGCAGGGAGAGACGTGCACGTGGGAGTGTGGTGGCAGGCTGCTGTGCAGCGCAGCACATGGCGTGAGGAGATCATGGCGATCGGGTGATCAGCATGTTGTGCGGCGTTACCATGCTGTTGGGCTCGACGGGGGAGTTATTCCGACTGTTGTGTGAGTGTGGGGGGGATTGTCTATGATCAGGTACCGTAGGGGTCCTTTTGTGAAATATTACACTCAACATAAGGTATCAATATCTTACACTGTGATACATGCCCGCGCTAGATAAGCGTGGCTTTCTTGGGGCGGCTGCTGCTGCTGCCTCCATGCAAGCAAGAATGTCGTCTTCGGTCGCACGACTTCTAGAAGGCTCCCCCCTGTGTTACCTGGTATGCAGCAACCCGGTAGGGCGCTGCGGAAAACGAGCCGAGACAGGGAAACACGCATACAATCCATGATTCCAGAAAACTGCTTGCATGCTGCATGTTTGTTTCGTGTAAACGACAATACGAACGTGAGGTCTCGACGCTACCGCTCTCAGGCCTAGATCGGTCCAGCCACTCCCTCCGGAAACGCTTGGATCAGGCTGTAAGGCGGGATCGACGCGACGAAATCTGTGAATCGCTGCGGCGTGCGGATCCTCTTCACTTACATCATGCGCTCCTTCCTAAAACAGATCTTCGAGTATGCTCCTTCTTCGCCCGCAACGGGACGCCCCGGTGCGATACGCGCAGCTGTTCTGGGAGAAAGATATCTAATCACTCCCGTAGCGTGGAAGTGTGTTCTGGTGGCGCCCCAGGCCGCCCGGCATTGGAATTGGAGTCAGGGCAAGAAGCAACATCATCACGCGGCATGCTTTCGGCGTCTTCCGGATCAGCCCTCTGTGCTTAGACCGTGGAACTTTCTCTGCCTAATACTACTGCACCCTTGCGCGACTAGCAGGCAGCTATAGTGGGCGGCTTCCGGGACGCCGCAAAAGCACGTGGCAGTCGTTTCTGAAGGGCTGCTTCTGTCTCAATCCTGGTATGCTTCCAGACCGTATAGGCTCTCAGGCTCTCAGGGCCGGCCTGACCCGCCATCTCGCCAGTCGTCTCGCCAGAACGTTTCGTGCCCTTGGAACCATCACCACTCTGGCCCAGCCGCTATTCCAGTTTCCATCGACCCTGGTCACCACCACTGCACTCTTTTCGGTTGCCAGAGAAGCCCATGTTGGCTTAAGCTGGTGGCTGTTCTCAACGCCGGCGCTGGCGAAGGGGGGGCGCTGCGGAAGAGGGTCCACTACCTCGTGGCAGCCACCACCAGCCTATTCCAAACAGTCCTGCAGTCCGTAAAGGGCCCGCAAGACCGCAAAAGAACGACGTTGGTTCTGCGGCATGTTCCTGTTCCTTGGCCTTCTGACTAGGCGTTCTAATAGTACTACCGGCGCTATGGCTGCGGACGGTCAGGCACTGGCGGTAGTCAGTAGTCAGTCGTTCTGCGAGCCGGCTGGCTGGCTGGCTGGCTGCCGTCATAGCAAACCGGCAAGCCTGTGCATCCGGGTCCGCAAACTCTTTTCGACCATGGCTGCAGTATTATTTGTGAGAGCCCGGCAAGCCCAAACTCGTTCGTTCTTCTTCTTCTGGAAACCGTGGCGTCTCCTCCATTGTTCAAACCGTTTTTGCTTTTGCTTTTGGTATTTGCTTTGCCAGCCTTCCTAATCTCACTTTATCGCGTTTCCGGCTGAGATATGCCGCCGCCATCTCTCGCGCTTCGAGGGCTAGCATAAAGTATCTTTTGAAGACGGGCCCCAGAACGAAAAGTCCTATAACGAGCGTACCGATAGCTTCGTTCCTCCGACTTGCTGTCTACATACTCTTGGATCGCTTCCAATGCCTTGGACTCTTGTTCGCGCGTTGCATTAAAACGAGTCTTTGGATTTTCTCGACAACTGAATCGCCCGACCCGCATTTTTTCCAAGCCACATACGAATACCGAAAACCTTCGAAACCCTTCCATGTGACAAGGTCGATCAGTGTGACAGAAAGTCTTGCAGATCCAGAATCCCTTCCATTCTGACGAATCGACGAACATGCAACAATTCGCAGAGGACTCTCCCTCGCCTCCCCTGAGACCAAGGCATCACCTTCCGCCTCTGGCCCCTCGCAGCCAAGTCGAGTCTTCTTCGTCGAGGGAAAGTCGCACGTCGAGCTCGGGGACTTCTGCTACTATTCGGACGCCACGGCTCTCGCATCGCTCGCGGGCAGGATGCTGTATGTTGCAGGAACCTTTCGATTCATGATGGATGCGGTTTGAGACTAATCGACGCTTCAGATACGTGTAGAGGACGAAAGGTGCGCTGGGATTAGTTCGTTGGGATCAATACAGTACCGTTGGCTGACAGGGGGAAAAGGTGAAATGCGATGAAATACAGCCGAGATGTGGAGTATGTGTAACGATCGATTTTCTTGGTGTGGATGTACTAACGATGTGTTTTTAGCCTTGTACGAGACTCCACAGGGAGTGTGATTGGGAGGTTCGATGGAATGTACGTTGATGATAGGCAATCGGGTGTAACAAGACCCCAGCTGACACAGCGTTCAGTTCAGCGATGCGACATCCAGCACACGCCACAAGCACAGCAATGTCTCCACGTCCGGAAGTGCAGTGTGGGAGCGTGAGTCTTACTGCATCATGATCTTGTGTATCGATTCTAATTGGAAAACAGCAAACACCCCACTAGGGAGTCCGACATACAAGTCAGAATCCGGTCGTGAAGACAACCTCCCGGCTTTTGCAACGCTCACAAACGACGAAGACCGCGAACGAAAAGCCGAGACGAACATGCCGGGAACCTATAGTGTCATCGTCACCCCCAGGAGTTTTGCCGACCTCCCTGAATACGCCGTGAGCTCTGGAAATCCAGTATCAGCACGAAATCAGCAAAGTGCACGACAAGAGGCGAGAACTTTACCCAGTCCGAGTGGCAGTAGGACCTCGAGGCAATCAGACCCGAATATCGTTGTTCTGGATCGCTTCGAAGAGTTACCAACAGCCATATCACCTTCATCCGCCACCTTCCCGCCCAGCAGTCAGGGGGGATTACCCGACTCCATGCAACACATGTCGCTGAACATACCTCCAGCTCTTCCTGTGCCATCACGATCCACTACACCGACAACACGCACAGCCGCGGAGAGTCGTCTCGTGTTACACTTCCGAAGCTACATCATCGACCGATTAGTTCCCTCATCGATCAAGGACAGTCAGAATGGAGGCCCAAGACCTGGTCCGATCGGAGACATCTTCGAGACTGCAGCCGACAACTTTCCACCAGTGAGTTGCAATCTAGATTTTGGTATCGTTCATCAAACCTAACTCGTCGACACAGCTCCACCACGCCATGTGCGCCCTAAGTGCCCTCAACCTCAGCTACCGCGGCCAAGCCACTCTCGAAGAAGCGATCGAACACTACAACCACGCCCTCTCCGCCCAATCCCCCACGCCATCCAACAGCGACATGCTATCCGACGGAGTCTTCCTGCGCCACTACCTCCTCTTCATCTACGACATCTCCATGACCGTCGACGCCAGCAACGCCGGCGCCGGAATGTGGGCCGAACACCTCAAGCATCTCGTCAGCCTGACCCAGAACCGCGTCGCGCACTTCGGCAAAGAACCTCACGCCTTCGTCATGTGGTCCATCTGCTCCTTCGACGCCTACGCTTGCCTCATGGGCAACGGAGACTGCGAGTACTTCCGCACGATCCTCGAAGACCGGATCCTGCCGCCTCTAGGAACTGCAATGTCCCTCACAGCCTCGCCGCGAAGAACCCCGACCACCGCCAACGAAGCACAAGTCTTCGCAGTCATCATGAACCTCATCCGCGGAGTCCTAGTCCACACCTCCAAAATCGCCCAAGCAGCGCAGAAATTCCGCGCCGAAGCCGCAGACCGAGCGAGCGTTTCTCCGGGCAGGTGTGCGAGCTGGCAAGCCCAAGTGTTCCAACTCCAAAGCGACCTCGGCGATTTCTGGACACGGGCGTATCCCAATTTCCTGGACAAGAACTCGCCAACAGCCGGGCGGAGTTTGGATCCGCGGATCCGATACGTTTTCGAACATGTAAGTTGCGGATATCTACTTGGAAAAAGAACACCCTAATCAAACTTGAGAAGGAAAAAGGTTATCAGAAAACTAACACCGAATTTTTGCAGGCCTTCCTCCTCCACAACGCAATAACCCTCTACCTCCGCACCTCCATGTTCCCCTCCCAACTCCTCCTCCCCTCAGCCTCGGCCTCGACCCTCAAAACCGACACCGAAGTCCGCGCCTCCCAGATCCTCACCCTCGCCACCCAAATTCTCGACGCCGGAGAACTCGCGCGCCGCGAAATCGTCTTTCCATGCTTCATCGCGGGTTTCGCCACGACGAATTTCGACAGGAAGCGGGAGTTTGTCTCGCTGCTGAGGCGGTGCGAGGGGTATGGGATTGGGCAGAACACGAGCGTTGTGAGGAAGTTGTTGGTGGGAGTTTGCGAGGAGCAAGGGAGGCGTGGGGTGGGAGGGGTGGAGTGGTTGAGGTGGGGGAGGGAGA
Organism: Cladosporium phlei; assembly: GCA_003614995.1. Classification (NCBI taxonomy): domain Eukaryota; kingdom Fungi; phylum Ascomycota; class Dothideomycetes; order Cladosporiales; family Cladosporiaceae; genus Cladosporium; species Cladosporium phlei. The sequence continues at coordinate 81,789 of QZFA01000007.1, read as the reverse complement.
GGAAGTGGAGTGTTGTTAATTGTGGGCTTTGATCTTTTTGTGGGTGGTTTCTTGGATTTGAGATGATTTTGGGTTTATTGGGATGTTGTTGGAGATGTTTGGTGGTGTGGTATAGGAGCAAGGGCTCTGGGGTATGGTATTGGCAATCGGCATTATTAGCGTTCATCGTCTTACAAACACTGGTATGACAGGACAGCGAGCGGCATCGAGATATGGCCAAAAGAAGAAATAGGAGCAATCCTGGGATGGGATAGAGGAAAGGGACGAGCAGGATCGAAGAACATTCATGGAAAAACGATTTCTATCCACTCATGCAATGACTCCAATCAATCCATCGTGAACGCCGCTGAGATCCAACCGACCAACCTCCAAAAACTCCACTCATGTACCAACCAAAACAAAAGTTCCTCCCCCATGCATTGGAAACCGAAAACCGAAAAGCAACCAATTCCTCAGGATTGATGAGCGCAAATCAAACATCCTCCGCCTCAACCCGACAAAGCACCTCCTCCAAAAACCCCTCCAGCAAACCCTCCACCCCATCTCCCATCCCCACAGGCGCCACACCGTCCAAGTAATCGATATCCTTGAACAGCTTGCACGCTTTAACCATATACTTCTTGATCAGATCGTGCTGGGCTCTGCGCTCTGCGAGCTCGCGGTCTGCTTGCGCCGCGGCGGTGGAAGATAGAGTTGGGAGGGAAGCATTGTGCTGTTTTTGAAGGAGGGAGAGTTGGTAGCTGCGGCGGTGCATGGCGGATTCCAGGGCGGGGATGACGACGGATGTGAGGGCTGTGACTTGCTGGTCCTGCTGTTGCTGGTGTTGTTGTTGGTGGGCGGTTTGTTGGGAGGCTGCTTGGCTGAGGCGGCTGCTTGAGGAGGAGTCGATGGGGTCGGTTTTGGAGCGGAGGCCTTGTTCTGAGGTCGTCGTTGGGGTTCCGAATTGGGACTGGGAATGGGAGTGACCCTTGGAAGGGCTGGGCGCGAGCGATGGGACGGGTTTGTCGAATAGGTCGTTTGATGGTGTCCTGACCGGGGGTGCTGGTCTTGGGTCTAGACGGTTTGGACTTGATCGGTTAACGATTGATGGTTGCGGAGCAGTTGATGTGTTTGACGCTTGTTCGTCATTGATCGATAACCCTTTCATGTACACAGACATGTCGCTGGCAATGCTCTGCTGCAGGAAATCGTCGTTCACGTGACGTGGCGATTGCGGCGTCGCAGGTGGCCTAGGTGATGCTGACATCTTGATCTCTGGAGACGACTGTGGTGTTTCAAGCGCTGGCACGGGCTTCCGCACTGGTGATACAGGTAAAGGCACCTTTGCAGCCACGCCTGGAGACGGGAAATACTGTGAATGCTTGCTGGGAGAAGGAGTTCTGGGAAGAGGCGGAGGAAACATGCTACCTCTGATCGTTCCACGAGTCGAGTTTTCGACGTCTTCAGAATGTGCGTTCTCCTTGTTTGAGACCGAGCGTCTATTTTGTGAAGACTGGATGCGAGAGCTTCGAGAATTCATGCCGCTCTCATTCATTGGCATCAGCGCGCCGTTGTTGCCTCTTGCCCGGCCTCCGACAGGCCTGACGGTGCCAAAGTCCCAGAGATCTTCCTCGTCACTGTTCCGTGCTGATGTGTCTTCGTACCTGTCATCTTCGTCCTGGCTGCCATCCTCGTGATGGGTGGCTTGCCATCTCTCGAGCCTTTCAATGAGCTCCGTCAAGTAGGCTGTGCGTTTTGCCTTCCTGACCCAAGGATGGCGTAATAGTTCTCTGGCACTCGGTCTCTTGTGCGGCTCCTTTTGTAAGCAACGGTGGACGAAATCTTTGAACTCCTTGCTGAACTGTCCCTCCAACGTGGGAGCCGGGTTCTTCGGAATGAGGAACAGTACTTTCATTGGATGAATGTCAGAGTATGGAGGCTCGCCGAGAGCCAGCTCCAGCGCAGTGATACCAAGAGACCAGATATCGGCCTTGTGATCGTAGCCAGATTGCTTGATCACTTCTGGAGCCATCCAGAAAGGTGTACCGACGAAAGTGTTCTTCTTGGTCATCGTCGCCGTGAGTTGACCCGATACACCAAAATCGGCCAGCTTGACTTGTCCATTGGCTCCAAGAAGAATGTTTGCGGCTTTGATGTCGCGATGCAGCTTGCCGTCGTTGTGTAGGTATTCAAGGCCCATGAGCAGCTCGCGCACAATGATACAAATGTAGTCCTCGGGAACGAGGCCTGGCTTCAGCAGGTCACCACAACTGCCTCCCGAGCAAAACTCCATGATGATCCACAAGTCCGAGCCTTTGAGGTACGAGCCATAGTACTTTGTGACGTAGGGAGAGTTCAAGCCGGACAGGATGGAGATTTCCTGGATGATGTCGTCGACCTCGTCGTCTGCATTCTCCACGTCGATGATCTTGATGGCCACCGACTGTCCCGTCCGCTTGTCGACACCTTTGTAGACCTTGCCAAAGCTTCCTCCTCCAATGCAGTTTTGCTTCGTGTATAGAGCCTCTGGGTCGGCATGTCCGGTGTTCATGGTGCCGGCCAAGGGCGTGGGAGATTACGGGCTAGCCGAGGATACTGGGTAGTGTGTACTGTATTGTATTGATGCGTTCGTGTCGTCGTAATCGGATCGTTCGTTTAGCTGTCGGCGAGTAGTGCTAGCCAATTATGCGCGGCGCGAGAGTGGATGAGAGGGCAGGAACAGGATAGAGGCAGTCGGCAGGTATAGGTGGTGATGAGACAGAGGTTCTGTAAGGTAGGTAGGTAGCAATCACGGCATGACGCCTAGTGAAAGGAAAGGGATGGCAATCAATGCAGAATAGCTGAAAGTAGAGAGTGCTATGGGCAGCCTGGCGTCTATTGCCCACAACAATGCACAACAATGCTCGGGATATGAAACAAGTCAACAAAGCGTCGCACCGCATTGTTTTGACGCCCAGCAAATGCCTCGACCGCTTTAGCGCGTCGCGATCCGCGGGGTCGTTCGCCGAGTCGATTCGTTCATGCATGTCGGACCTCACTTGAAACACATCATCCCACACCTCACTTACATCCTCTGCCTATAACAATGCGTCTGTTCAACAACGCCACTCTATTTGGCGCTCTCGCCTCTACCGCTGTTGCTTCTCATGCCATAGTGTCTCAGGGAGTGCTGCGTGACGATGCTGCCTACAAACATCTCGATTTGACTCACGACCTGTTGGGCTTCCACAAAAACCTTACGCAGATTGAGTCCATCACCGGCAACGAAAAGGAGGTCGGCGAGTGGCTATACGGCAGCTTAGCCTCACAGGGCTATCACGTCGAGAAGCAGGTCCTCTCCGAAGATCCCCTTAGATTCAATGTCCTTGCTTGGCCTGGTAGCAAGCGGGAGGCTGAGGTTCTGATCTCGAGCCACATCGATACTGTACGCCTTGTCACTCCAACGCATTATCACTCCAGCCTTTGCATGTCTAATCAAGAGTAGGTGCCGCCATTCTACAAGTACGAACACAACAAGGACAAGATCATCTCCGGCCGCGGCTCAGTAGACGCCAAGGGCAGCGTCGCCTCGCAGATCATTGCTGCCAACAGCCTTCTTGCCGACAAGCGTATTCATCCTGATGATGTCGCTTTTCTGTACGTTGTTGGTGAGGAGACTGGCGGCGATGGTATGCGCGCTGCAAACGATCTGAAGCTCAATCCAAAGAGCATCATCTTTGGCGAGCCCACTGAAGGCAAGCTTGCTTCTGGTCACAAGGGCATGCTCAGTTTCAAACTCACTGCAAAGGGCAAGGCCGCTCACTCCGGATACCCTTGGCTAGGTCTCAGCGCCAACGAGGTTCTTGTTACCGCCCTTGCTGCTTTGATGGAGCTTGGCCAAAACTTGCCTGAGGACGACAAATTTGGTCTGACCACAATCAACCTGGGCAAGATTCAAGGTGGTGTGGCACACAATGTTGTTGCCGAATCTGCGGAAGCACTCATTGCCATCAGAATTGCCCTGGGAACTCCCGCTTTCATGAGAAACGAGACCACGAACGCTATCAACACCGCCATCTCCAAGTTTTTGAAGAACTCTCAAGAACCGGCCGATATCCTCGATATCGCGTACACCGGCGAGGGATACAGCCCAGTTGATATCGATGCTGACGTGCCTGGGTTTGAATCTATGATTGTAAACTACGGCACCGATATTCCTAACCTTGAGAAAACTGTGGACGGCCAGAAGAGATATTTGTACGGTCCGGGCTCGATCCTGGTTGCTCACTCCGACCATGAGGCGCTCAGCGAGAAGGAGTTAAAGAGTGCCGTGGACGGTTATGAGAGGCTGATCCTGCATGCACTTGGGAAGAAGGCTGTCTCTGGAAAGTCGTCCTACAAGGAGTCGCTATAGGAGACCTTTGCGGCTGCTTCCCAGCGATACATGTAGCCATCAAGGTGATCTTGCTGGGTAAGACCTCGACGCGTGGCAAGACACGTACATGTCGCGTAAACAATATAGATGGCCAGGGGGATATCTACCCAATTGTATATATGTATATATGTATACACAACTAGCACGAAGCATCACAGGTTGACACACGCTCAGAAAAATCAGTCAGTGAGTGAAAGCATTGGTTGGCATGTGAAAGGTCGGCAGAGCTGCGGGCACTTGACTTCGGCTTCAGGCACCCTTGCGATGACGTGCCGCTCGGTCGCACCTGCACCACATAGCGAGCAACACAACCCTCCGACTCTCTCCAACCAACCACAAACGGTCACCGTGACACCCCGAGCAATTAATCCTCGACGCTTGTATTCTCTTCACCGCACACACAAACACCTGCTGCCTTGCACCCAAGTTGCAGCTTCAACCCACCCACCGAGCCAAACGCTTCTTTGGTCAGAACCTTTCAGTTCGACTTTCCATTTACCAAACTCCAGCATTCGCCTCCGCCGACACGCGCACACACTGTCCATTACTTCCGCCACCTACAAACACTTACACTCTCCCACAACTCCCGACTCACGAAGCTACCGCGCGACACACCGCCACGATGGACGACGAATCTGTCTCGACCTTCTGCGCGATCACAGGCACAACGCCCACCCAAGCACAGCAATACCTGCAATTCAGTGATGGGAATGTCGAGCAGGCCATCGAGCTCTTCTTCAACAACCCCGACCTCGCTGGTTCGGCCGCGCCTGCCCAAGCACAGCCCGCTTCGACAAGAGATGCTCCCATAAACCTGGACGATGACGATGACGTTCAGGTCGTAGACGCACCGGGCGGTCATTCCGCAGAGGACGACGAGGCCATGGCCCGCCGGTTGCAGCAAGAGATGTATGGAGCTGGTGGCAGCGCCGGAGCTGGCTTTGGCGAGGTTGACGAGGAGGGCGTTAGGGCACCCATGGCTCGCACAACAGAGACTTTGGTGGGCCCAGGTAGCGACTGGAGAGATGACCCAAACGCCATGCAAGCTGCTATTGGCGAGCAGATGGACGCTCGTATGAGGCACCGCCAGCGTGCCGGTATCTTCAACCAGCGCAACGAGGCTTCCATCTGGGCTGAAGACAACCCCGCGGACCCAGAAGCCCACCGTCGCGTTCTCTCGAGGGCTACAGGTGGCGCATCTGAAGCAACATCCAAGTCGAACCTCCTCGCCGACCTCTTCCGCCCTCCTTTCGACCTCATCAACTCGATTCCCATCTCCCAGGCGCGCGACGAAGGCAAGGAGCTCGAGAAGTGGATTCTGGTCAACGTACAGGATCCCTCCATCTTCGACTGCCAGGTGCTGAACCGTGATATCTGGAAGAATGAATCTATTAGAGACACCGTGAAGGAGCACTTCATCTTCTTGCAGTACAACAAAGACGATCCTCGCGGCCAGGAATACGTCAACTACTACTTCAGCATGCACCGCGACAACGAAGACTCGTACCCTCACATTGCTATTGTTGACCCGAGGACTGGAGAGCAGGTGAAGACGTGGTCTGGCTCGCCTGGTCCTAAGCCCTCCGACTTCCTCATGGACTTGCACGAGTTCCTCGACCGCTACAGCTTGAACATGCAATCGAAGAACCCGGTGCAGACCCAGAGAAAGGAGCGCAAGAAGGACGTCGGCCAGATGAGTGAGGAGGAGATGTTGGAGATGGCCATGCAGAACAGTCTTGCAAACGGCGGCAGCAAGGACCGCGACGAGGATCCAGATGCACTCACGAAGAATGCGGAGGCGAGCGGTCAGGGTAGCACCTCTGTTCCTGCAGCACTAGACACAGCTGACATGGGCCCTGTTGCGCCTAATGGCTCCACCACACCGGCAACTAACGCCGACACGCCCTTTGGGCGCATCTCTTCCACTTCTCCGCATGAAGAGCCCACGTCCACCGATCCCAAAGAGACGACACGCATCCAGTTCCGCTACTCTGGTGGCCGTATCGTGCGCCGCTTCGCGCTGACCGACCCTGTCTCGCGCATCTACGAGTGGCTGAAAGCTGCTCCGTTCGAGGGGAAGGAGGGCAAGAGCTTCGAGCTCATCAACATGGGTAAGAACCTCATCGAGATGCTTGACGTGCCTATTGCGGACACGGGTCTCAAGATGGGCACGGTTATGGTGGAGTTCATCGACGACGAGTAACGAATTAGGAAGTGCACTTCCCTTTCGGAGAGTTGAGTCGAGAACCACTATGCATAATGAACAGGAATAGACTGGGGCGTTTGCGGGATGTGTTGAGCAAGACGCTTTCACCTGCAGGTACCAATAGATCATGAAAGTCGAATATACATTCAAGTCGTACAGTTGCCTTGACGCTTATTCATTGGACCGTTTCTGGAGTCGATAGCATTGGCCGTTACATGTCATCCCCTTCCTTCGTCTGGAGTGGCGTCTCTCTCGGTCGCGCCTTCCTTAGCCAGACCGCCAAGCTTAGAAGACGTCGTCTCATTTTTGCGAGGCGTGACCCTGACGCCTTGTGTTTTTGTCTGCCCGTTCTGTTGTGTCTTTCTTTCTCGTACGCCTTACGTGCGCATCACTCGATTTTTAGGTGCCATTTCCGAGGTCGTTCAATCGTCAAGGTCTCGCGTGGCGAATGCCCTTGTGGGCACGCCGTCAAAGCAGTCGACGCAGGCCAACTCAAATACTCTTTTCACACCCTTCGCACGCGCTCTCGCCGGCAGACCGCATCCTTCAGGCTGCCATCCAACTATACACACGGCGAGCTGCGTAGAAGCACGCCAAACTGCCCAAAACAGTCCATGCAATCAGCGCCACCAGCACACGACTCCGCATCTCCCAGGCATCGCCGATCTCCAGCTTCGCTATCGCGCGTTTCTTCTTGCGAGCATACCAGCCTTGGTATGAGCCGGTTCGTTGCACGGCAGGTCGATCCGACGAGCTGCTGCTTTTTTTATGACCCCACGTCGAAGTGCCCGAATCCTGGTAGGGCTCTGCATGAAAATAAGGCCAGTGTGATCGCCTGGTAGGCGTGGTCGAGGCGCGCTGTGACAGGCGCCATTGGGCTTGCTGCTGATCGACCAGGAAGAGGCTGATGATGAAGGATACCATGTTCAGGGGCGTGAGTACAAGCTGCCGCAGTCAGCTACACATTCCATGCCGGCATAGGCGAGGTGTTCGCGTACATCCACGAGAAGCGAGCCTCGAGGCTGCTCGTCACGGCCATCTTCGCCCTTCGGACTCCGCGGATTTGGCTGTTCGGTGGTGGTGATTTCGTTTGACAGCTCCAAAAATGGATCCGATTTCTTGTTCCTGGTGTGTCGCCGTGCGCTGTGCGACCCTGCCGGGTCGTGACCTGACGACAGGGTACTCTCTTGCGATGACTTCATTTGGAGAATTGCACTCTATTTGGTATTGAATCGTCCTGCTCGAGCGCGTGTTAATCAATCTGGAAGCTGCAAACCCGAATTGTTTACCATGGATGCGGTCAACTTTGACACTGGGGCTGTGCTCGGCTTGCGGCGGAATGCAGATCCGAGCAGTGCCGCGTGTATTCAAGTCTCAGAATGCACAGCTGCCATGGCGGCCGAAACAAGCAACACATCTTCAGCCTCCTTCCACAATGGGCGGCGTTACGACCTCTTCTACTATCGCATCCGTCCCTGAGGGGCGTCGGCCACAACTGTCGTCTTACCTCTTGCGGCCGTCACGGCAGCAAACTACGTGACGTGGTGCAGCCCGTGCGGCAGCATTCTATCATTGGCCTGGGTGGGTGGAGTCGCGCAATACGCAATACTTGCAGTGCTGAAGGGCCACTGCGCGCTAACTCCAAAATGGGCTGTCGAAGATCAGGCAAATCGACTGCCCGCTTTGGGTAAAGTGCTGTCTCCAAAGCCCTCGTTGCTCGCGTGGAAAGCACAGTTGTGGTCCTTGCTACAACTTACCACGCCGGCAGGATTTACGTTCAACGACACAAACGACTGGGGCAACGTTGAACCATTCCGGCTACCTACACGCGGCTTGAGTGTGACAGTACGTGAGAGGTTATTAGGGGTTACAACCGCAATGCGTGTTGCGCATGGCTGCGCGACACCCGCCCTCCAGCCGCCGCATGATAATCCTGGCACTCACATCACCAGAGGGTCGGCTCGCGCCTCGCCTCACCAGGTGCGCGGGTGCGGACCCGTGCGACCTGATCTGCGCACACCCGCCTGTAGGTTATCGCCGAATTTGGCGAGGCTGTGTGTACTCACGTCCCAGAAGCGACTTGGGGCTTCAAAAGATGACAGCGGCATACGTCTGCCACTAAACAGCAGGCCAAGCAGCGGCAGGACTTCATCGATGCGATGGGGCTTGCGAATCCCTCTGCAGCCAATGGCGACGGCAGACTACACTTGAACGACCCAGAAGGGGCGTGCATGAATGCACTCCAGAAGAACTAAAGCGAAGATCAACTCAGCTTTTGACCGCCCACTACGAAGTGAAGTCACCCAAGTGCTGGGTCCCAGGTCCCCAGACCTTTACGCGGCTGATGGGTCGCTGTTTCGGTAGTGGCTCTAGAGGACGGTGGGCCGGGGGCTTCCCCAGCCCAAACCTCCGAGCAGACAGTTCGCCAGACGCATCCACCATTCGGCAGCTGATCTAGCTTGAGCCAATTCATGATGCTATCCAATAGTAGCACGCAAGCACTGTCTCGGATCGAGCCCGCAGTTGGCTCCTCCCTTCGCTGCATACCGACAGGCGCCATGATCCCTTTGATTGCCTGGGACGGTGGAGCGTAAGACGCTTCTTAATCACTTTCCATACCCTGTGGCATCCACTATCGACATTGACTGGTCGCCACACGCCTTCCAATAGAAGACCTCACTCGCTCCTTTCAAGCACTTTGCATTGCGCTACATTACATGCCTGCATTGTGCATCGACAACCAAGCGAGGCCAAAGACAACCCTGCCAAACCAAAGACATGTCACAGACATATAACATGTCAATGTCCGTTCCGACGATGTTTCTGAACACACCGATCTCAGTGTTCGCCATCGATCACTACCCAAACATGACGAACAACAGGACTGCAAACCTGCAAAAGGATATGTCCATGTCAGCTCATTCGCCGACTTCGCGGTCGGAAGCCAGTAGCAGTAAGCCATCCCGAAGATCCTGACACCCTACATGGAAAAGACTCTGACTTCTTCCAGGCAGCAAGGCGTCTTCACCGGTAGAAACAACAAAGGTTGCCTGGCAATTCTTGAACTTCAGCCACCCATCAGAGGCCAAGACTTCGCAACACCGGAAAAAGGTCCGCAGCCATGTCACCAAACAACAGCATCAACGCGAACAGGCAATCACTGCAGCCAAACGATCCCAAAGCTATTCACAAGGCATGGACTCTGAAGATCTCGCGCCACCACAGCGAACACACGCGTCGACTGCGCCCTCCAATCGACCAAATCCTGCAAAGCTCAGAGAAGACTCGGTTACGCCACTTGTAAAAACGGAGCCAACCGTGAAGATAGAACCTCTTTCGCCTTCAGCTAGTCCCTCTCCAACAACGCAAAGTCCACCGCATCCCGTCGACCTCAACGATCTTTACCCTGAGGAATGGCATCCTTACGTACCTCGGATCTTGGTGAGATTCACCAGATATGTTTGATGAGCTGCATTTCGCTAACTCAAGTCAGGACCACTACATTCAGAACATGGCAAACGACATTCCCGAGCTAGGCGGACCCGACGCGACAGGTCTCATGCGAACACACTACTTGCCCTTCGTCCTCTCCGATCCGGCCTCAGTGCATGCATTCATGCTAGTTTCAGCGTCTCACTACGGCCGAGTGCGAGGCTCCAAAGTACACGCCATCGACCTGCTCCAGCTCAGAGGCATGGCCATAAGCGAGATCAACCGCGCATTGAGAGACGAGACTCGCGGGACCTCGGACCAACTCATCGCAGCCGTCGCCAAAATGGCATCATACGAAGCTCTGTTCGGCGACCGGACGATATGCAACACCCACATGCAGGGACTCACCCGCATGGTCAGCCTCCGCGGAGGCCTGCCAGCTCTGGGCCTCGACGGTTCCTTGGAGCGTCTGATACTCTGGGTTGACTCGAACACATCGCACATCACCGGGACTCGATTGTATTTCGACAGGAGCGCATTCCCGCCCTCGTCGCCCTCAGTTGCCCACCCACAGCCCGACCCCACCCGTTTTGCTGCGGGTGGCTTGTCACGCTCGTTCCCAGCGAACTGACATGATCACCCTAATGCCCATCAACGTACGCTCACGCAGCCTTCATCTCAACAAAATGCGCATCATTTTTTCCCCTTTCAGCAAACGATTCCCTGTATGAGAAGGCGCAACGAAAAGAACTAATTGGCATCATTTGCATGGGGAGGGAATTTCATGTCAAAACCCCCCACTGGGAATCATCGTCATCATTGCAATCATCATCATTGGAATCACCATCATTATTGGACTCTGTTACTACTACTATACCACTTAGGAGACATACTTTTTTGCCAACACATCTTCTCAGCTGCAGCAGCAACGGCGCTGGCGCCGCTCGAATAGCAGACTAAGGAAAATAAATCTAATGCTAATCCTTTTACCTTGACGCTTTATTTTCTTGGGCCGTCATCGCGTATCTCCTACATCTCTTACTACTCAATCTCATCTTGGAGTCAAAATTGCCGACACGCAACGCAAGCGTGGCAAAGGCGAAAAGTATATAGGAGGGAATTCCGCAGGATGAGGGAGGGCTGTCAGCCTGACTTCTCTGCGCCCTAACTACAATATCTGAGATCTCCCTCGTGGGTTCAGAGGTGAAAGTCTACACAAGGCGGGACAGATTGCACCTTGCGTGGATTGCCAGAACTATTCCGAGATCTCCCTCCTAACCCAGGAGTCTATCGCTCCAAGTGACGCTCTATCCTCGCACGTGCTTCTTTCCCTCGAAGCTTCACATTCACGACACTTTTTTTCTCTCTATCTCTTTCACAGTTTCTCTCCCCTAGCCGAAGGAATCGAGCTTGCCCCTCTGTCCCTGGCGATCGCCCGTGCAGCATCTCCCAGGCACGACTCCGGCGGCAAGGCGGTTACGTGGGCCACAAGTTTGCTCTCCAGCTGTGACGTGATTTGCAGGTTCGTACACATCTTGTGAACGTGTTGCTCACAAACGTTTGGACTAGATAAGCGCGCGAACAGCGCTTCCTCTCTAATTCGACTATCGCGATTGGAAAAGAGAGACGGTACATCGTTGTGCCGTTGATCCAGCAGCCGAGGTCTGATCGATGTTTCTGCGTCGCGTGCGTACCTCATCATTACCATCGTCTGTTGTGGGGAAACATCTCGCTACCTAGCAGCTCTAGTAAGCAGTCTGTCTCGAAACTAGAGAAAAAGGCTTCCCACATTTTGACTTTCAGCCGACAGACCGACACTTCCACCTCGTATATACCACGGCGTCGGAATCCCGAGCGTCCGGGTATTCTCCATGGCATTGGCAAAGCAATCTAAAGCAACCCGGTCTAGCCTTATCTTTTTGTCTTTCTTTCTGCCCGTGCCTCCTGCTAGTGACCTAATGCCTACTATATCGGTCGGTGGAGACCGAAGTTAAAGAAAGAAAGAACGTTCGGGCGCCTGGCGTCTGGCGAGAGGCCGTGCAGCTTCCTGCAGCTAGAGGCACCGGCCCGGTCAGAGGGCTCTGCAGGAGGCAGGTCTCGGAGCTTGGATCGATCGTGTGTTGGACCAATAATCTCCAGCTGGCCCCTATGATCTGCACATCACCCTGACTGTCAATCTTTTTGCGCGGATGCTTACATACCGCTTCCTTTGGGAGGACACCGACAAATCGGGACGGAACAGGACAGCTTACGTGCGAAACAAGGCAAGACCTAGCTATTCCCGGTCTTATAAATAATCAACCTCGGGGCGCGCACGTCACTCAAGTTCATCTAACTCTTGGACCTTTTCGAACGGCTGAGACTACAGTACCTACTAGCCCTTGGACGCGTCCAACTACGGCCTGTTACATCAAACTGCTACATCAGGCTGCTTGGCTTACGGCAAGATGGTTCGCCGTCAAGAGCCGCTCTCCTGAAATGAAGCTCGGTGATGGCATGCACTGGCAAGGCTAAATCTGGGGGCATCAACAGACCCACGCCAATCGACTCTTTCTGACTGGTGGCTACGCATCTTCGTTTTCGCTTTCGTGAGCTCAGAACTGCGCCTTCAGCAGAGCACAAGCATCACAAGGCACGGTCGACGTTGCGCCGTGCCCTGTACTACGCCGCATTCGGGAAACGGACGACTTTGGTTGTGGCTTGTGGCTGAGTGGGTAAGATCTCCCGAACGGCCAACCCGTCGACTCAAAGGGGTGAACAATGATCGGAGCTAGGCTCCGATTCCAGGAGCGATTTCGAAAGGCTCATCTATTTCGCGGAGACGGGGTCTGACGATGACACCTCATCTCATTACTACTAACTTTACTTTCGCTCCGAGCTCTCTTGTCCCTCCACCGCCTTCCCGGCCTTTGGTACACTACTGCCAAACTCACTCCTAACCTCGAGGCGGGCACGGCGGGGAGGCCGAGTACCATCAACGTGAAACGCCTTGTTTCTCGCACCTGTCCGGTCTGCCCTTTTTCGCCAAGTTGCCCTACCGGTCTATATTCACCGTACGCACGTGGGCCTGCACTAAACTAATCGCTGCTGACGTGTAACGTTTTCCCCCCTCTGCACCTCCGAGCTCGGGCGACGTCAAAGCAGACAGGAAGATTGTGGGTTTTGCGAACGATTTGAGAAACATCCATGCTAGCCAGCTGAACGTGCAGTGCAGCAGCGTGAGCAGCCGCCATGTTGCCGTCGATGGTCGATGACTACTACTGCACACTGTGTCTGACAGACGGACTAAGGCAAGTACAGTACTACTGCTATAGCTACCACAGAACACAAATCATTAGCAAAAACACGGCACGGAATTGGCACCGTCATTGTGATCACGGATTACAGTTGCCCACGTCACGCACCGGAGGGCGAGGTCATCTTTCACCCGGCGCGAACAATTCATCTCCTCTGCCTTGCACGAAACCATGCGAGCCATGGTATACTAATCTCAGCCATGCATAACAATCTAACCTCAACACTTCAACATTTCGGTCGGTCTTCGGCACTTCTTCCTCCGAAAGTCTTTTTCCTCCAATGCTAATACTATGCCGAAACCGCTATGCCGAAACCGAGCCACGGTAAAGCGTAGCCGACCGGCGCAAAACGGAAATAATAATACGATTGATTTTGACTTCCCACATGCTCTCCTTATCGGAGTTCACTCCTACGCCGTCACTTCCAAACGATGAAAGACTACACTTAACAAGCAGTATCATTCCGGGCACCCCCAAACACCTCGTGTCTACGATCACCAACCGGAGAAAGATCGTAAAGGGGGACTGGGATTCGTACGCAACGACGGAGTCGACCCACAAACAATCCCAGACTACTCCACCGATCTGTATCGGATCGGTTCTCGATTTCTCCCTTGTCCGGTTCCCTCTTCTGAGACCTTCACTGATACGACGAGGTTGCGAGACATCACCGAATGAAACATGAGAAGTATTACGGAAACAATAATGATAAAAGTATGTTAATAATATGGTAAGTAGCAGTGACCGAACGAAAAGTGCTATGCATGCTGGCCGACTACGAGTAATCACATACCTTAGCTCCGATCCTTTCTTCGCTTCCATCCTTTTCCCACTTAGTGGCTCATCATGATCACACGATCTTCCTACTACTAGACATAGACGCCCTAGCTACATACCCAGCAGCCACTTATACGAGAATGTGGACACTCCGAGTAATGGTCACAGTGTTAGGGATTCATTCTCAGGCTCCATTATTTCTGGTTCTCATCACGATTCCCGTCTCCTCCGACTTCACCGCTCTCTCTCTCTCTCTCTCTCTCTCTACTTCGGTTTCGATTTATTTTGCGATACATGCCTTCTATTGCCTCGTGCTCGGACCGATGATACTACGACACGCCCCGGCTAGACGAGTGAATGGGTGGATGATCGATGATAATGATAATGATAAGGATTGATCATCGATAATGTTCAGTCGTGTCCGGTGAGTCGGTTGCCGATGCAGAAATGGAAGGAAAGTAAAGGAATTATGAGAAGAGAAGCGAAAAGGATGTGGTCTCAATTCAATGCTACTACACGTCTACAAATTTACAGACCCGACACCAACGACGTCGAGGCCAAAGACCTTTCCTCAATCAAAGTTAACAAGCTTTACTTGTCATATGCAGGCCGGCCCGGAGTTTTTGTCCAAAGGAAAACAATAACGAGTACTTTCTACAGAATGATTCTACTGGTACAATAAGTCGATCCAAGTCGCAAACAAATGAAATCCAACACAGCGGCGACAAACAGAGAATGTGGCTTGCTGGCCCTTCTTCGAAGACTCCCTGGACTTTATCCAAACGAGTGAAGAACCAACCCCTCCTGTCCAATATCCCTTGCCTGCCTTAGCGCTTGCCAGTCCTTGACCGCACCGCGTCATCTCATCTTCCATCGAGGATGTGCTAATGAGAGCGTCTTTTGTGACGCATCGTGCCATCTCGCCTCGCCTCACCTCGCATCCAAATCCAAAATCCGATCAAACCAGCGTCAACCAATGAGTGTCATCGAAAGAATCCACCACAGCCTACAACAACGATCGACACACAGTCCAATCACTCACTCAACTCAACCAAATGTGAAGAAAGCAGAAACCACTAATCAGAACCACTCTCATCCGTGACGAAAACATAACCCTTGTTCTTGTTCCTACCCTTCTTGGGAATGGGTTTCTCGACCGCCACGCCCTTCTTGCCCTTGATAGCGGCGACGCCTTTCTTCGCAGGAGCGGCAGGCTCCACATCAGCCTTCGCAGCAGCAGTCTTGGTAGCAGGCTTCTCAGGCTCTCTCTTAGCAACAGGCTTCTGAGGCTCTGTCTTAGGAGCGACCCTGGGCTTCTTGCTAGGTGGCGAGGGCGTGGCGTCTCTCCTGTTGGTGGTAGCGGCGGTGGTGGGCCGGGCTCTCTTTGACTGTGGAGGGCGGGCGACGCCCTTCTTGGGAGGAGCTTGGGATTGGGCTTGCGGTTGACGCTCAGGCTGCGGTTGACGCTGAGGTTGACGCTGGGTTTGACGCTCAGGTTGAGGTTGACGCCGAGGCTGAGGTTGCGGTTGAGATGCGGTCGTGGCAGTAGGGAATTTTGCGAGGGGGATGTGAGCCAACGCCTGTGCCTGAGTCGGAGGAGCTCCGAGTTGCATCAGTAGATTGATAGCCGCATTGTCTGAGAGAGGTCGAGCGGTAGGCTGGTTCGGAATGTCGTTGGGTTGGGAAGGCTGTGCGGGCTGTGCACGACGGCGGCGGTTGGGTTGGACAACGGGAGCGTCGTCGTCGTCTTCGTTCTCGTCCTCGTCGTCTTGCGAGTGCTGGTTGCCAACGGCCTTCTCGTCCTGGCTGTCGTAAGGTTGGAGACGTGATACGGGCTTCGCACGGCGGCGGCGGTTGTTCAATACAACAGGCATGTCGTCTTCATCGTCTTCATCGTCATCGTCATCGTCTTCATCGGCATCATCGTTGTCGTCATCGGCATCGTCGTCTTCTTCGTCATCCTGCGAGAGTTGCTCGACGACAGCCTTGGCCGGGAGAGCAGAAGTGGCCTTCTTGTTCCGAGTGTCGTGAGTCTGGGTACGCAACGCGGGCTTTCCACGGCCGGGGCGGGTTTTCGGTACGACTGGAATGTCGTCCTCGTCGTCCTCGCTGAAAACAGTAGGAGGAGGGCTCGCCTTTCTCTTCCTCTGCTTCCTCTGAGGAGGAGCAGGGTAGTCAGTCCTATAACTCTCCTCGGCGGTTGGCTTGTTCTTCGCGGCAAGAGCCTGGCGCTTTTTCTTCTCTTCAAAAGCCTCGAGCGCATTCGAGTCTGCTTTGTTTGCGGTAGGATAAGCGGTGGTGTTGGCGACTTCGTTCGCCGGCTTGGCCAATTTGCTGGCTCCCCAGACGCCTGCGCTGGCTTTGAGAGTGCGTGCGGCGGGAGCACGGATGGCCACGTTAGGGCGTAGGTCCTTCAAGACTCTGTCGTTGCGCTTCTGCTTGGCCTCCTGCGGCTTGATGCCATCGATCGCCTCGTCGTGTTCTCCCCAAAGCGACTCGTCATAGTCTGTCGCATTGAATCCCGCCCTCGGTGTGTCGCCTCGAGGGTCCGGCGCAACAGCAGGGTCCTTTGCCTTGTTTTTGATACCAGTCTTGCCCTTCAGCTTGGCCTCGCCACCAGTGCCTGTCTTCTCGCCGACCTCATACTGCGACACCTTGGCCCTCTTCCCACCCTGCTTCTGGACTTGCTCCTGGACTTGCTTCGGGGGTTGTTTCTTCTTCTTCGCCAACGTGTCAAACGCAGACCCCGGCAGAACATGGCCTTCACCCACAAGCGTCCCAACAGGCCTCATAAACTGCTCGACGCCTATGTCGCGCAGAGATTTCGGAGCACGACGCCTCCTAGTCGGTGCCGTGTACTCTGTGTAGGCCGGCTTGTCGCCGTTGCCGGGAGCTGACATAAGCCTGCTTGTCGTGGGATAAGGATATGAGACGGGATGCAAAGTAAGCGCTGCCGGTGGATGGATTGATAGACTGATGGCTCTGATAATGATGCTGTTGGTGTCGGCGGCTGTAGGATGTGTTCGTTAAGCGACTGGATGCGCTGCTTTCGTTGCGCGCAAAGAAAGAGACAAAGTCGAGGAAAGTACGTTGGTGGCAGAGAAGGAGCGGAGGTTGTGTGGTGGGAAAGAGGGAGGGAGTAAGGGAAATCGTTTAAGTAGTCGCGCGGACATTACTTGCGTCTGTAGTGAAGGTAGGAGATCAAGGAGCTGACGTCGGTGCTGCGGCGTAAGGAGATTGGCCTCTTCTTTACCTGATGAGTCTTTGAGGGGTGACTGGTGCTGGCAAGACGGAAGAGCAGAGGACAGTGGGTGATTCGGGGATGTGGTAGGCATTTCTGGGATCTGTAGTGAGATGAGTGCAGCGTACGTGACAAGCGGTGTCGTGTAGCGTGTCGTGTTGAGATTCTCATCTCTTTTATCAGACGAGTTTTCCGGCGGTGACTGGTTTGGGAGGCGTTGAGGGAAAGGACAAGCAGTCACTGTCTGACCCGATCAGTTTTCACTAACGTCAAAAGCTCAGACCACTTTTGAGGTGTGAGAATCATCAAGAGTGCGGGTGTGAAGTAGAAGATGTCGTCTCTCGCATGTTCGTTTTGAGGCCTGGCAGCCAACCAACTTTCTTTTTATCATGTCGTATCGTATCGCATAAAACATCGCTGTAGTGATAAGCCTCCAAACAAGGCGGCCAAGGCAGACTCTTCCGTCTATGCCAACAAAGGCGCATCTATCGAAAACACAAGGTAAGCGCGCTTTTCCCTCTCTCCAGATGCCATACCATGCTGACGTACAATCCGCCCCACTGATGCACCCAAACCGTTCAAAGAAGACCGTCTACTCAGTTGTCAAGCACAGGCTCCAAGTGCTTCTCGCCAGCCGGCAGGACCTCGTCCTCCTTGTCGTCCTTCAAGTTGGGAAGCTCCTTCACCGCCTCTTTGATGATCTTAAGAGCGGTCTTGATCTCCTCCTCGGTGATAACAAGAGGCGGCGCCAGGCGGATGATGTTCTGGTGGGTGGGTTTGGCCTGCGTGGGGAGAGAAGAAGTGTTAGCGTTGGGTCGATCGAAGGTGTTCGAAATCGTCGTTTCCGATCCAGCCTCCGGACTAGAGCGACCAGGTTCTCCGGATCCAGACAGTGGATGTGCGGGTGACTTGGTTGCTGCAGGCGCGGTGGCTGGGCCGGAAGACGACTTGAGGTGGGCAATTTTCAGGGCGCGGCCTACCAGTAGTCCCTTGCTTTTCATCAACATGCACAGATCCCATGCGCTGTGGCCACCGGTCTTGGACTCGTCGATGATAATCGCGTTGAGCAGACCCTTGCCACGGATCGTAGTGATCATGGGGTCCTCCTTTTGGATATCCCGGAGACCTTGACGGAAGATCTCACCAAGACGCTCCGCACGCTCAGTGAGCTGCTCCTCCTCAACAATCTCAAGCGCCTTGATTGCAACTGCTGATCCGAGCGGGTTACCGCCGTAGGTGGAACCGTGAGTGCCGGGCTCGACAGTGAGCATGACATCTTTCCTGCCGAGAACGCAGGAGACAGGGTACATGCCACCGCTGATAGCTTTGCCGAGAAGTACAATGTTGGGCTTGATGCCAGACCACTCGTGGCAGAGCAGCTTGCCCGTTCTTGCGATACCAGTCTGGATCTCGTCGACCATCATGAGAACGTTGTACTCGTCGCAAAGCTCGCGCACGCGGCGGAGGTAGTCGTCGTCGGGCACGACGATACCAGCCTCTCCTTGGATCGGCTCGACCAGGAAGCCAGCGACTTCCTTGCCGTGTACCTTGAATGCCTCCTCCAGAGCGGCAGCATCGTTGTAAGGAATAGGCTTGCCGGTCGCAGGACAAGACGAGCCAATGCCAGGCAAGTAAGGGCCGTAGTTCTCCCTGCTCTCCGGGTCCGTGGACATTGTGATGGCGGCAAAAGTCCTGCCGTGGAAGTTCTCCGTCACGCTGAACACCAGCGCCTTGTCCTTGGGAATGCCCTTGGTCTTGTAGCCCCACTTGCGCGCAATCTTGACGGCCGTCTCCACGGCTTCTGCGCCGGTGTTCATGGGCAGCACCATGTCGAAGCCGGTCATGCTCGTGATCTTCTCGGCGAACTTGGGGAAGACATCGTTGTAGAAGGCTCGGCTGCTAAGGGTCAGGCGGCTGGCCTGGTCAACGAGTGCTTGGATGAGCTTTGGGTGGCAGTGCCCTTGGTTGACGGCGGAGTAGGCAGAGAGGAAGTCAAGGTAGTGCTTTCCCTCTGGGTCCCATACACTGCAGCCCAGGGCTTTGGCGAAGACTATGGGCAGAGGGTGGTAGTTGTGGGCGGCAAACGCGGCCTCTGTGGACATTGCCTCCTTGGACGACGAGGCATGGTATGCGGAGGACTGGGTCGGCGGGGTGAATGTGGCGGCTTTGGCATTGAGGTGGCTGTCGGCACCGTTGGTGTGAGTTTCCACGGCCATGGGAGCCATCTTGGGCAAATGAAGATAGTGGATGTAGTGGGAGGGTGGGGTAGTGGTGGGGGATGTTGTTCGTTGTAGCCGTTTAAACTGTAGGAATGGCAGGAACGGAGGACTGGTACCGATAGTGGTATAGAACAAAGAATACGAGCACGTAGTACAGAAGTACAAAAAAAAAGACAGAGTCACGGACGGAATGCTTGCTGATCTTATATCACAAGCAAACAAACCTCACGCCAGGAGGGGGAGATATCCCAGAACGGGTCCCTCCCCACCGAGTTGGACCAATGGAAGTGAGTTTGCTTGTACCTGCACTTAGGGAACATATGGCTGGCTATTCCTGCGCTTAGGAGTGAAGCAGATGGTTCAACCTGCGCATAGGGGAATTCGTATGACTTATATCAATGCCATCGCGACGCCCGGATACCTTTGTGATAGTCACGCGCCGGTGTCGCTTAGTCGCGGCATTCGCGTAATCGTTGATTGGCCAGAGTCTCGTATCTTGTTAGTCAGTATCATATGTAGAGATCATGTGGGAAGTTACATGTCCTGCCATCCACGTGCTGTGCAATAATCAACCTCATCATAGGGCGTGCGTAGACGTATGCATGTATGAGGAATCACTGCAGTCTGTCATGGATATGCAGGTACATGTGCAACGCATTGTACGTGGAGTCGGCAGTTCAATCAAGACACGTCGTCTCGAAAGCTGGACGGAAACCGATTTGCCTTGCAACCGCACAAGACGAACCTTGCAAAGTGGTCCATCTGAGTCGTGCCGAGGTTGTCGTCCACCGAATGAACAGATGTCCATAGGTAATCAACAGAGAGCCGTTGAGTATCTTCAGATCCCGTCGGTTATCAATCATACAACAACAACCAAGAAGACAATACATGTAGATGTGAGGCAAAAACGCAGGTGACCATCCCCGCCACGGAATCCCCTGTTAAGAGGGAGTCTCGGCAAGAGGAGGCCTAATAGACGCCGCTGGGGTTCGTTCTGGCTCGCCAATATGACCATCCAGTTCATTAATTATGGATTTGGTGGTTGATTATGCGGTCCTTTTTTTGTTATGAATGTGTGTAGAGAAAAGGAAAAGAAGATCAGCCAGCGCGCGAATTCGAGATATGGCTTTGTGCCTGCCTCGCGCTGCCAGGCTCCAGATGGGGAAGGCTTGCCGACGCGGGAGTGCCAAGCTTCGTGCCGCGACGAGTACATTAACTTTTCTTGTGCCAGTCGTAGCAAGTCCTCTCTTCTTCATGCACACACACAGCAGTCCATCATCTCGCACGCTTCAAAGCACAAATGATGCCGAGAAGCTGCGAGAGTCATCAGCCTGCCCAAGGTAAGTTGTGCACAACAACAACAACAACAAAGACATCACCACGATTTTATGCTTGCGACCTGGCTCCCAAACATAGCCAGGCAGCGTACTTAATTTACGTATCAGTGGAAGAGAAACCTCTCGATCATGGGAGCGGAAATAGACAGCCGCGTCTTCTCCACCCTTCCTCCCTCGTTTGATAGGGAATGGAAGGACTAATACAGGACGGACATTCTCTTGTGAAAGAGACTTGGTTTTGTGATTTGATTGATTGCCATGTCTGCTTGCCACGTAAGCCTCTCGAAAACACGCTGCATACTTTGCGGTTCTGTCGACTTCCCAAGGTGTGTGCGCCAAGGTGTGTGCGCCTCTGTTGTTGCTCGTGCTGGCCTTGTTTCAAAGTTGCCTCGAGCCGTCACGCAGGATGAAATGAAATCACTCACAGTCACGGCTTGATGCTTTCGTCCGGCGTCCGGTGGCCATCGGCGTGCAAAATGGGCCTTCAAGTACATGTACGGTGATGTACCTACCCGTCTAACAACCATTCGAACGATGCTGCGAGGACTGTCCCAGAAGTGATGCCCTCGCTGGTCTTCGCACAGTACAACATTGAAGCGCATGAGCTTCCAGTCGAAATACGGGACAGCGTGGTCCATTGGCGAGCTATATGGCACTTTTGATTAATGCTGCTACTCAAGTATGATGATTCGCAAGGCAACAAGCATGCCTCACCCTTCGAAGGGTCCCCAAAAGTCTCTGATATTTCTCAAGAATGTACGAAGAAGAGAAGTAGTAGAAGAAGAAGAGAAACCAGAGAATCAGTATACTCCGAAGAATGCAAGCAAGCAAGTATTGGCAGTATGCAAGCGAGAAAGCAAGAACGAGAAACAAAAAACCAAGAAGCGGGCAAGAAAGAAGCGGATTAGAACGAGAAAAGCGCCCAAGACATCCATAATGCCCATCAATCCATTCCATCCATCAAAACGTGAAATCTTTTCCTTTCCTTTCCGTCAAAAAAACTCCCTCTCTTGAAGAAATCAACGCACCGTCTCCCCTACGAAGGGAAATTACCTCACATACCGCGCACTCAGCCCAGCAAACGCATCAGGGCTATGTCTTCCACTGCCAGCGAAACCCTGGAAGTCTCTGCTCTCATGGCTCGCATGTCTAGTACCGTTGATGGGCATGTTCTGTTGCGGCACCTGCTGCTGCTGCTGCTGCTGGAAAGGATTCATGTTGCCGCTCAGAGGCATCGTGGCGCTGCGCTGAGGAGCTTGCATTTGCTGATGTTGCTGCTGCTGCTGTTGCGCGACGGGAACGCTGTCTTCTGGGAGAGACTGGAGCGGTCGCTGGGGAGCGAGTTGAGGGTAGTTGTAGAGGGCGAGGATGGAGGATTTGTCTGATCGGGGTGCGTTCGGTTGGTATTGTTGTTGTTGTTGTGATGCGAATGGCTGTTGTTGGTGCTGCTGTTGGTATTGGGGCATGCCAGTCTGTTGAGGAGCCATCTGCTGCTGCGGCTGCTGTGGTTGCTGTTGCATCTGTTGCTGCATTTGCTGCTGAGGCATACCGGTTTGCTGCGGAGCCATCTGCGTCTGCCAGAACGGATTTTGCGTGGCGTTTTGTTGGAAGCTCTGGGTGTTCTGCCGCTGCTGTATACTAACTTGCGGCTGGTAGTTCTGCGCTTGTTGCTGAGCAGGTGCTTGCTGAGGTGCGCTGAAGAAATCTTCCTGCTGACCGTAGACTGCTGGTGGGGATTGCACGGCTGGTTGCTGCTGCACGTAGGATGACTGGGAGGGAGCTTGCGGCTGTTGTTGCCATGTCATGCCGAATGGATTGCTGCTCTTCTGGACTGGTGGAGATTGCGATTGTGGTGCAATTGGCTGCGTCCATGGGTTGCTAGGTGTGAAGACTTGCGATCGCGAGGTTCGGAGGAACGGGTTTCCAGTCTGCTCTGGCGACAGAAGCTGCTGCTGCTGTTGCTGCTGCTGTTGCTGTTGCTGTTGCTGTTGATTTTGCTGTTGGTTTTGCTGCTGCTGAGGATATTGCTGTCCGTATGTCGAATCAACAGTCTGCTGCTGAGGCATTTGCTGCCCACCCCAAGGGTTCGTAGGCTGTTGCTGCCAGGGATTACTCTGGTATTGTGTCTGTGGCTGGGCGTACTGCTGCTGAACCGGAACCGGCTGGGAGACCTGCATGTTCTGAAAACTCTGCTCGATCGATTGCTGCGACTGCTGAGGCGGCTGCTGCGACAGAAAGGGATTCCAGTTGCCAGTAGGGAGTGCCGCGCTCGCTGATCGAGGTGGGAACTGCGTTTGAGGAAGCGGCACCGTAGCCGATCGTTGCGGTATCTGTTCGTCCAGCGCTTCCCACGGGTCCGAAGCCTTCTTGTCCGGTTGCCGTCTCTTGTCAACCGAAATGGCGTTGAACGCGGAACTGCTCATAGAGACAGGTGTCAATGTCCGCAACGGAGTTTCCCTGCTGCCGGACACCATTTCCTCCTCAGCCATCTGCGCCAGAATATCCACCGCCTTATCCAATATGCCGTTCGTGCTCTTCAAAACTTCCGAGTTCCGTCTCGCGTCTGTGAAGCCCATGTCCCGTAAAGTGTTCAGCTTTTGATCGAAGTTGTTGTTCACGCTCGTGATCCTCATTCCGAAAATCTGGCTGGGTTTGCTTGACTTTGTGCTGGCCGGCTCGGCTGCTCGTTCGAGTCCATTGTAGGTTGGCGAAAGGGGCGGTGTGAACACATCTTGCTTCCGTCGTCCGGTGAATGAAGAA
Source organism: Cladosporium phlei (assembly GCA_003614995.1). Classification (NCBI taxonomy): domain Eukaryota; kingdom Fungi; phylum Ascomycota; class Dothideomycetes; order Cladosporiales; family Cladosporiaceae; genus Cladosporium; species Cladosporium phlei. The sequence continues at coordinate 58,128 of QZFA01000007.1, read as the reverse complement.
CTGGTCGAGCGCAAGCTGAATCCGAACTTCTTGCCTGGCTTTGGAGGCAATGGAGGAGGGTCGTCTCCCAACGATCCTGTGCTCGTGCTCCCTGTGTAGTGCTTTGCCGCTGGTTGTCGGCCACCACCTCCGCCGATACCGCCAGAGAACGATCGATGCTCGTACTTTTGGCGGATGTACCTCTCCAGCACACCATCCACCTCGTCGACATCAATCGGAATCTCCGCCTTGACGTTCTTCGGGTTGTAGAGTTGGTTCGAAACCACGTTTCCATTGCTCTTCATGCTGTCGACCTGTTCCGAGCCCCAGGTGTCCATGCTCAGGCTCTTGACCTTGCTGACATGCGTTCCAAGTTTCCTGTGTAACGCAGCGCAGCGCATGCACAGGAAGATGCCGAGATTCCAGCTCGCCCATCCTGGATTCTTTGAGCCGCAGTCCGCGCATCGATCGTTTCCAGGAACAGTGCGGATGAGGTCCTGGAGCGTCTTTTCGTGGCGGGCCTGCTGCCTCTTCGATATTGCGGAGGTCATTATTGTTGCAGTGCGGCGGGAGATCGAGAGGCTTGTTGCGCAAACGTGCAGGCTGGTGCGAGGTGCCGACGGATGCGAATCAGGGCGATGGATGAGAGCGACGGTTGCGGGCGGCTGGACGTGCTGATTAAAAGGAGTGTCGGGTTTGTAAGGCGAGGGTGTCGTGTTGTGAGTGTGTATGTACTACATGTACGGATTACGACATGGACAAGGCTGACATGAGAGTGCGAGGGCGTTCCGGGTGTGAAGATGCTCAGGAGAAGGCCGTTACGCGGTCTGGTGCGCTTCGGTAAGGTGCTAAGTTAGCGCGTTGAAGCGGCTGGCGACAAGCTTCCAGACCAAACACAAAAGGCCAGCAGGCCAGCCACCTTTCTTCACTGAGCCTCGTCACCGTTGTTTGTCAACCGTTGCCATCAGAGTCCATCCTATCAACGGCCTAAGCTACCATCGAGTCCACGTGCTACCAACCCCGCAGGGTTCAATCTACCATCTACATTTCGTCCAATGTTGTTTTCCGAGATGAGATACATGTATTGCGTCAGGTATATCCCCTCTCATCTACTCATTCGATACAGCCAAGACGAGCGATCCGCTGCCGTCGGTGTTCTGCTCGTCGAGCTTGGCCATGTCCTCCTTGCTCAACTCAAACCCGTAAACATCTGCGTTCTGTGCGATGCGGTCCGCGTTGTCGCTCTTCGGGAGCGGCACCCAGTCCTTCTGCAGGCAGTATCTTAGCAAGACCTGCGCCGTGGTCTTGCTGTGCTTGCTCGCAATGCCTGACAGAACGGGATCCTCGGCCTTCTGGTTGCGCACCAATGGGCAGTACGCCTCGACGACCATGCCGTTCTTCTGGCAGTACGAGACGACCTCGCGCTGTTGCAGCCACGGGTGCAGCTCGAGCTGGTTGACCATGGGTGTGACCTGCGCGTACTCCTTCATGCGGTCGATGGTGCCGATGCCAAAGTTGCTGACACCGATGGCCTTAAGGCGACCCTCTGAATGCAGCTTTTCCATGGCTTGCCACATCATCTTGACTCCCTTGGGCCCGGCAGTGCTGTTGTGAATGAGCATCAGGTCAAGGTATCCATCCTCGCCATCGATCTTCTTGACACTCTCGAGCACCTTCTGGTATGTCGCCTTGTCGTCGTTCTCAGGTGTGAGGACCTTGCTGGTCACGAAGACATCTTCGCGATTGAGGACGCACTCGCGGACTGCCTTGCCGACTTCGGGCTCGTTGCCGTAGACCTGTGCGGTGTCGATGTGACGGTAGCCAATCTTGAGAGCAGAAAGGCACGACTGGGTTGTGAGGTGAGAGGGCGAGTCCCACACGCCAAAGCCAAGGCGGGGGATAGCAGTGCCCGACTTGAGCTTGAGGGAGGACTGTAGGGAGAGTGAGGATGCCATGGTGTTGAGTTTGTTGATTGAATGTTGCAAGCGAGGAACTCGTCTTCTCAGAGGTGCGTGTGGGACACTTTTGTTATATACTTTACAGCAACACCCCACCTCGGAGGCATCCCAACGTCATGTTTATAGCAACACATGCATCAATTCAACCGAGCTAGATTCGAATCCACCAGCTTGCTCGATGCATCTCGTCTTGGCCATGTTCCTTCCGCGAAAGATGTTCGAGTTGATCAACTGGCGACTTGGTTTCTTCGCTCAGCAAAACTTGCAGCGATCACGTTCGGGTGATGAGGCATCAAAGGTTGATCTTCTTCATTACACAATCCATGAATCGCGGGACACGTTACATTCGTTTATCATCGCGACAGAGAGCCCCACCATATCATCGCGTCACCAGGAACCACTAATCAAGAGATCGACTAGCGGCTCGAACCGCCCGCTCGGAGCAATCGGAGAAAAGCTAGCTGATTGTTGACGATGATTCGAAGCGTTGGCAAGGCTTCAGAGACGTTGAAGGTCAGCAAGTATAACTACATCCGGCCACTTTTCTCAAAATGGTGCTTGAAGCGATCCGCTACCAGCCCGGTAGCCTCCAGATCCTGAACCAGCTGAAGCTGCCGCACCAGGAAGAGTACGACGAGGTTCGTGGCTCTACAGATGGCTGGCATGCTATCCGCGACATGCGCACTCGTGGAGCACCCGCGATCGCCATCGTCGCCGCTCTCGCACTCGCTGTGGAGCTCCAGAACAACAAGACTTCAGAAATCGCCGAAGAAGTCAAGGTCTTTGTTATCGAGAAGCTGAAGTACCTGGTCACTAGCCGCCCTACTGCGGTCAACCTGGCCGATGCTGCTGGCAAGCTGGAGAAGATTGTTACGAGCGCCGCGGCGAAGGGGGGCGCTGACGGAGCTGCTGTCTCCAAGGCTTACTGCGATGCTGCTGCTCAAATGCTGGTCGACGACGTCTCTGACAACAAGGCGATCGGAAAGCACGGCGCGGAGTGGATTGTTAGCAAAGCGGGCGGTGGCCAGGTGAGCGTTGTCACGCACTGCAACACTGGGTATGTAGTCAATAGTCATCGAAGAATACGATTTGGTTCGTGTACTGAGTCTGTCCAGCTCTCTTGCCACTGCCGGCTACGGTACAGCCCTTGGTGTGATCCGCTCGCTTCACGCCAACGGATCTTTGAAGCACGCCTTCTGCACCGAGACCAGGCCTTACAACCAGGGCTCTCGCTTGACCGCGTTCGAGCTGGTGCACGACAAGATCCCTTCGACGCTGATCACGGACTCCATGGCGTCCGCTCTCCTGCGTCTCAGAGGCCCGTCCGAGAACATCGCCGCCATCGTCGTAGGCGCAGACCGCGTGGCTGCAAACGGTGACACGGCCAACAAGATCGGCACATATCAGCTGGCCATCACCGCGAAGCACCACGGCGTCAAGTTCCTCGTTGCGGCGCCCCGCACGACCATCGACCTGTCTACAGCCTCCGGATCGGACATTGTGATCGAGGAGCGTCCCGGCAAGGAAATGACTTTCGTCAAGGGTCCCAGGTATGACGGCGTTGACCTTGATCTCTCGCAGGTCGAGACCGTGAGCATTGCGGCGAACGGCATCTCGGTCTGGAACCCGTCGTTCGACGTGACGCCCGCAGAGCTGATTGACGGCATCATCACTGAAGTCGGCGTAGTTGAGAAGGGCGAGGATGGGAAGTTTGACTTGACTGTCGCGATGGAGGCGCACAACGAGGGCATCAAGCCGACTACCGTTGGAGGATTGTAAGTAGAGCTGCTAGAGCAATACAAACGACCTCCCGGACTGTATAGAGCGCTTCATTTCCTGCTTGCGACCAGCCTGTTGCTCTGTTCCGTCTCCGCATGTACAGTTCAGTATCCATGCCCGCCGCACTGGCTGTGTCCAAATGATATGCCGTTATTCGTAAAGTGTGATTTTCAACACACATTTGTTCATCATGCTCTGCAGCATCTTTCCTCGTCACGAGCTGCCTTCAGCCTTCTTGTCTCCATTTTCCTGCGCCGCCTTTACAGCTGCCTCGTTCCTTTCCGCTTCTGCCAGCATTGCTTCGATCCTCGCTTCCATGGCCGTGAGTTGGCTCTCGAGTGCTGCTGCGGTCTGCTCGCCCTTGGCTAGCTCTTGGAAGGCCTGACGTTGTCAGCATACTGTGATGTCTAGATCGCGGCAGCCGATTGGGAACATACCTTCGCCAGATCAGCTGCATCAGAGCCGTTGGCATCGGCACTTGCGACGGGCTTATCGGCAGACATTTTTACGGCTCTGGCGTATCACTTATGGGAGATGGCTTGGAGTCGTCGTTGTCTGGAATGCTCCGCCTGTCTGTCGGTGGTCGGCTGCTGTTCACTTCCGCTTCCGCTTGTTGGCGTCAAAGACTCCTTCCAAGAGCCGCTACGGCGATTACTAGACCGCTGGGCATTGAGTTCGTCTTTGTAATCGTTCCCTATTGATCCTGACACGGCCTTTTCTTTCTGAGCATAACCTACTTATTACTAACCAACGAACTGTCCGCCTGACTCACGGACGTAGGCGTAGGCGTTCAGAAACGCATGTCTATATCAGTCACGACACGCCACCATGGAGCTCCCAGTCGCAACCCCGACTACCACACCAGACCGGACATTGGTCTCAGCAAGCCGATTCCAGCAGTTGATCCCTAAAGAGAACAGCAAAAAATCTACAACTTATTCTGAGAAGATGGCCGCAGCAGCAATGTCTACGCCCCAGGATTTACACGCATATCTTGCACAACCCGAATCGCAGAGAGGAACCGTCCTCTACCTAGCATACGGATCAAACCTTTGTAACGAGACTTTCAGGGGCAACCGCGGAATCAAGCCTATATCCCAAATCAATGTTCAGGTCCCTTCGCTGCGATTGACCTTCGACCTGCCCGGATTGCCTTATGCGGAACCTTGTTTTGCGAACACGGGCCGAAGAGATCCGGCGAACGATCCGCCTCGCAAGACATCGACGTCTAAAGAAGAACTCGAATTCAGATCGCAACACGACGAGCGTGAAAAGTACCGCAAGAACCGATGGCACAAGGGCCTTATCGGCGTAGTGTACGAAGTTACGCCTGAGGACTATGCACACATCATCGCGACTGAAGGCGGCGGAGCCTCTTACCACGACATTATGATCGAGTGCCACCCTTTCGCCTCTTCAGATCCCGCGGAAAGCGTACCGCAACACCCGAGCACGCCCTCATTCAAAGCGCACACTCTTTTCGCTCCCGCCATGGAGCCCGGCGAAGAGCCACCCAAAGACGGTGGCCGTTTCCAGCGCCCGGACACCAGCTACGCGCAAGCATCCGCAAGATACCTCAAGCTCCTTACAGACGGCGCTGCGGAATGCCAGCTGCCGTACGAGTACCAGGACTACCTCAAATCCCTCCACCCGTTCACCGTCACAACGCAAAAGCAGCGCATGGGCCTGTTCATCTTCACGAGTATCTGGCAGCCTTTCATCATCCTCATTTTCGCTTTGGGGAGGGTGTTTGCGGACGAGAAGGGTATTTTGCCTCCTTGGCTGAAGTGGTTGACCGCGGCGATCTTTAAGTCTGTTTGGATCAGCTATGATGGTTTCTTCAAGCCGCTGTTTGGAGATGGCGAGAGGTCTATTCCTGATGGAGGTGACGATGCGGGTGCCGAAGCACAGCAGGGACGAATCAGAGTTGGGAAAGATGCGGTGAAGTCTCTGCTTGAGATGGAAGAGGCTGCAAGTATTGCCAGATGAGTGGAACGGACTGTAGGTATCTGTATGCTAATTGTATTGAGCTTTGAACTACAATAGGAAGTGCGATGAAAACAAAATATTCAGGGTCGAGCGCGACGCGTTCGTGATCAGGTCGCTCCTTCCCATTCTAGCACAAGCCAATTCTAGCGACCCGACTTCAGCTTCTCACGTTCCATCCTCACTCTCTCTCGACAGAAGCCAAACATGGCGGAACCACAATTCACCTCCCAACAAAGCGAGACATTAATCAACGTCAGCGAGAACCACGCCTCCCCCGAATCCAGCCCTCTAGCTGAACCGAAAGTGCAAGCGCAAACACAAACACATGTCGAACGATCACCCAGCATCCAAGCCTCTGTCAATCCAGCGACTATTCCCGAATCCTCCGCCGAGATAGTCGAGGACTCGTACAAGGAGTCTTTGCGCAATCCAGTCCCGGCTCCGCCGAATGAAGACGATGATGATGAAGAGGATCTCTACACTGTGAGCCCGAACGGCAAAGCGAAACTGGAGACTACGATCGCGGCTGCGAAGAGATCGCAAGAGCAGCAGGTATGGTAGCATTGAGATCACTTGAGAGATAGGTCGCTGACGATTGAAAGCCCGCAATGCCGCCTGCGCGCGATGCCATCGATGCGCTGCTTGACGGCGGTGCGACTGCCGCGCCTGAAGCGCTCAAAGTGCCCGTGGAAGAAGAAGACGAGGCGCGCGAACATGCTACGTCCAGTCCGGCGCATGGCTACGCAGCTCTGGATGCCAAACTCAAGACCATCGATGCGAAGGCCAGCGAGGCACCCAGCAAACCCGCCAAAAGACACAAAAAGCTTGACGCGAGCTACTTCGACTACGATCCAGATGGTTCAGATGTTGATGACGATGAAGATGGCGCACAAGATCTTCGCAAGCAACAGCCCGAGAAAAAGGCCAAACGAGTGAAATCGCTGGCCTCCGACCAGAAGCTCGGCAATGCGTCGCTGAGGTCAGACGATGAGTCTGAAATGACCACACATGCGGTCCAGACTGCTATTAGAGATAAGGCGCACGATGCTGGCGAGTCAGCTACCGCACAAGAGGCTCACAAGGTTGGTGGAAGAAAGGCTAGTGGTGTTGGTACGAAGACTGTCCCTGTCACCAATGCTGGTAAAGCTAGCAAAGCAAAAGCAAATCCTCAACTTGCATCTTTGAGCCAGCCACTCGTTGCAGAGCCAAGTGGTCGACCTGTCCGAAACGCAAAGAAAACTGCTCTAGGGAAGCTGAAGGCTAAGCGTGGCAAGGAGAATGACGATGCCATGAGCGACACAGACGATGAGTCTGAGTCCGAAGACAATGGTTCGAGCTTCGGAGCCAAGGACGACAAGACTCGTGTCGCCGGACGCGGACGCGGACGGCCCAAGGCCCACCTTCCCACACCCGTTACGAAAGACAGCACCTCGAAGCGTGGTGGAACAAGCAAACCAAGCGGCAAGCTACAATCCGTCAAGTCAAAGGCTCCAGCCACAACAGCGAGTGTGAACAAGGTAGCTGGCGATGAACATCGTCCAGGCAACACAACAACACAATCACGCACCCGAAGGGACGCTTCGCTCATTGGCGAGGGAAGCGTTGTCAACTCGACAGAGATGGAATTTGATGCTCCCGAAAACAAGAGCCACAGGAAGACTTTCGCCCCGGTAAACGATGACGAGCAAGACAAGAGAGGAGGCAAATCACCAGCCCGACGACCTGGAGCCTTGAAACGACCTGCTAGGTCTGCATCTCGAGGGAGGGTACCTTTGCGAGAGATACGTTACGACTTCCCTGGCAGCACCCCACGCGTCAAGAGGAACAAAAGAAGTGTGTCAAGAGCTTCGCGAGCATCGGTGAAGCCAGGTGCGACTAGACAGCGAATGCAGTCGGAGTCAGTCAAGCATCAGGACGAGTCTGGTGTGGACAAATCGCGCCAATTGTCGACTTCACGCCAGGCCGCTTCCAAAGAGATCGAAACTGGCAGTCCGCCACGAAAGAAACCCACAGTTCAAAGCAAGAGTAAGGAGTCCCCTCCCCAAACAAAGCCAAATCACAAGGTAGAGTCAACAATTCGATCGAAGCCAACCGATGTTGCAGCCAAGGCCGGAACGCAAAAGAATCCAACTAGCAACAAATCAACAACATCACGTCAAAAGGCTGGATCCTCGCAAGGAAATGCAATCATGATAGAGCAAGCATCACAGTCAAACTCGAGTCCCTCGCCAAGTCCGAATCAACGCACGATAGCGCGGCCAAACGCCACAGGTCAGACCCAAACTCGCCGGGACGTTCGAAGACCCCAGACCCCAGCGGTGATGCCATCTTCGCCACCAGCCGGTGCCAGTAAGACTGTACATACGCTCGCAAAGGACAGGCCTACGATCATTGCATTCAGCAAGCAAGGTCCGCGCAATCAAGGCATTTCATCTGCATCCAAGGATCCAGAATCCGATTTAGCTCCAGATGCACCCCCTACTCGCGGTGCAGCAGACGCGGGTACAGGTCTTCGTGGCCACGGCAAAGACCTTGCCAGAACACTGTTTCCAACGCAAGACCTTGCTTCCATTACAATGGCTCCGAGCAACGTGTCGGTCTCTGTCGATGAGACGTTCGCAGACTTCACCAAGAATGGCAAGAACAAGGCTCTAACCAGCTTGCTGCAACGGCAGACCGCCGCAGCTCCTAAGCCGACCAGGCGCAAGTCAGAACCTGAGCAACAACGTGATGAAGATGACGGCTTCTTTGCAATCGACGACTTTGATGACACAACTCTCGTCAATGACGATAAATTTTCAGAGAAAGAGAACGTGCCGCGGACAGCGTCTCAAATTGCGATGCCGCCACCAAACGGCCCCGAGAAGATCGTCAAGAAGGTGACTGCGCACAAACCTCTCCTGGAAAAGCCGGTCAAGACCATTACAAACCCGGCGATTTCAAAGCCTGTACCTGAACCTCAGAAACCAAAGAAGACGATGTTGGCTACGACGACAAAAGCTGCGGTTGATTCCAAGCCAGCAAAACCGGCGACGAAGGTAGAATCGAAGAACGACACCAAGTCTGCCTCTCTTCAGAAGGCGACCAAGACCGTGCAACTAAACGATGCCGTCGAGGCCAGATCTACGAAAGAGGCGCCCACAGAGCAGAAGGCGCAACCGAAGCGAAAACGTGAGATCAACGAGCCACAGCCCGGCTCGCCTGAGAAAAAGACCAAGACATTGCAGAAGAATCCGCCCAAAGCTCCCAGCTCTGATGATGCGTCTACACGCCAGCTCCGGAGCTCGAAGGTACCCCAGGGGGCGAAGGTGGTAATTGCGGAACCTGTGGAGCGTCCAGATCGAAGGCGAAACCGGCCGAGCCGCCGAACGACCCAAGGCTCGCAGGGTGTTGACATTTTGGGTAGCCCCTATCCGAAAGAGCTCGAAGTACCGATCCAAACAACAGCGCTGGAAATCTTCTCACAGCAGGCGGGCCTGTCATCTGACCAAATCGTGAGCTCCGATGCAGCTGTCCCCGGTGGGTTGGCTGGCCGACTGAACCTGGCTGCTGTGCCCCGGATACTACCACCCACCCACCGCAAGCCTATCTCAAGCAATGGCAAGCCGCTACCAGCTGCCCCAAACGAAAGCTCCAGGGCCGCAACCCGGATCGCCTCTGGACCACTCGCCGAGCAACTAATCACTGCCAAGCACGAACAATCAGTAATGGAAGATCCGTTCACAAGTTCTCACAGGCATGCACCCACAGTAAAACAAACGGCTCCGAAACCAGACTTCAAGGAGGCCCTTCGCAAACACGGCATCATCATCGACCAACATGAGCGCACCACGAACCGCGAAGAAGACCCAGACAAGACCTTAGTCAACCCGACCGAAGACCTCGAGAGTGACTCTCCCAAAGACGTCGCCAGCTCTCCTGGCGCGAGCGACGACCTCTCAAACGCGAGCACAGTGTCCGCCGCCCAGAAAGCCCTCGAAAACGTCGGCGACTGGCGCAACACCCTCAAACCCCACCAAACCCACCTCTTCGACTCGCTCGTCATCGCCTCGCACAGGCTCGTCCGCCACATGGTCGACACCGAGACGGCGCACCGCGATATCGTGGCCGACTACCGCCGTCAAGGCGAGATTATCGTGACGGAGCTGGAGCGCTCGTATGCAAGAGAGTTCCAGCAGCATGCGGCGGGAATGCAGGAGTTGAAGAAGCAGGCTGCTGATGGGCTTGCTTCGATGGGGAAGCGGCTGAAGCAAGATGTAAAGGAGGCTGAGAGGGTGAGGGCTGAGAAGAGGGAGTCGGCGAAGCTGGCGCGCAACGAGTTTGATGTTATGCTTGATGAGCTTGTCGCTCGTTTGAATTGAAGATGATGCGGCCGTGAGTGATATGCTGAGGTTGGTTGCTATTCTTTTTTTTTGGCTTTTCCTGCAGGGTTTCGCACATTTGGACGGCTCACCAACGAGCTTCCTGCCTCGCATGTCGATCAATGTCGATAGAATTGGGTTGGTGGAGAACTACTACATGTCAATGATTGATAATCAAACTGTCAATGAAGCTGTATGTGTTGCTTTTGCTGTCTCACCCAAAGTGAAGAAAGGATAATGCCTGGATTTTTGATTGTAATTGACATGCTCCAGTAGGTAGGGTAGGAGGGATATTATAGTACAGCACGTTTTACTCAAAACACAGCTTGTACATTGTTTGCAGCTAGTGCAGAAGAGTCCTCGTGGGTTCTTCATACATGTCTATTTGGTGTCTTCTTGTACGACCCCAACCCTAACCCTAATTCCTCGCGTGCATTGTTCCAATGTAAATCCCTAAACATCAACAAGAAGCTTTTGCGATTGATAGCGGGCTGCCAATTGCTCGGTCATCATCGATAGACACTGTGAATGCTAAAGCTCGAGATTGATCGAAGGTGTTGTGGGTCGAAAGTGTTTCGTTTCCTATCACGAAAGATTGAAACGACATGGAGGTAGGCAACAGTACATTCCGAAACTGGTTCCTCGGTCGGCATATGAAAGGTGAGACATAGCAACAAATACTGTTTGTTATTCATGAGGCAATCGGGAACATGTAACGGGGCAATGGTACTCATTTCAGGTGAAGAAATGGTATTTCGATTCCTGCTGCCCTCTTGTGCCCTGTACCAGAAGTCACGCTGTGATTCAGATAGGCGGATGGCGTTCTACAATTACATACGCTCAACAACTACACTTTCACCCTTCCAAGCACAACTTATTATCTACCTCGCCACCCCAGCCTGCTGCTGCTGCTGTTGCTGCTGCGCCGGCGGCTGAGTTTGCTGCGGCCTAGGGCTCCCATGCACGACGCCTCCAGGGCTCTGCACTCCACCACCACCGCTCTGCATCCCCGAGCCCGGCACGCCTCCAGAGCTGCTACCGAGTCGCTGCATGGGCGGCTGCTGCGGCGTATGGCTGCGGCTTGGAGGCCTGGGTTGGCCTTGGATGCTAGGCTGAGCCATGTGCATGGAGGGACTGGCATTCGCGCTCACGACGTGCGGGCTAGCGGCGTTCATATGAGGGCTTGAGTGCGCGACCCGAGGGCTACCAGCGTTACTCAGCTGGGCGTGAGGCGTGTTGGGAGACTGGTTCTGGCCTTGCGCCTGCGGGCTTTGCTGCTGCTGTTGGGATGGTTGGCGCATTTGCAGCATAGCGCGCTGGCGCATCAGTTGGGCGTAGTTTTGCTGGTTAGCAGTTGTCTGGGGCATAGCTTGTTGCTGCTGCGGCGTGTGAGGCTGCTGCTGCTGCTGCTGCTGATGTGGTTGCTGTTGAGAGACCTGCTGCTGAGGAGCCTGCTGGTTGTTTTGGGTCCCTTGGTCAGATCCTCCAGCATAGCCATTGGTGCCGTTAGGCATCGCTCCATTGTTCTGATACGCAGTTTGGTTGTGGTTGTACACGGGCGCACTGTTTGTTCCGGGCTGTTGCTGAGGAGTGCCAATACCGGCAGCGGCGTTCATCGCGTTTTGACGCATCTGACCAGACGATTGAGACTGATGCTTCAGCTGTTCAGTAGCAAAGTTCGTGAGCTCTGCCTCGGACATCTGGGGGTAGCGTGCCCTCAACTGATTTTTGATCTGTATGACCGCAGGCACATGGCCCGAAGACAACTGCTGTGGAAGGCCGGCGGGTGTAGGAGGTGGCGGCATACTTGGAGAGGCTGACATTTGTTGCTGGTTGTTTGCATGTGCTCCTTGAACATGAGGTGTTCCATTCGGCGTTTGGTGATGGCCCTGCTGTTGACCTTGCTGCTGCTGCTGCTGCTGCTGGGGTTGCTGCTGCTGGGGTTGCTGAGATTGCTGGGACTGCTGTCCCTGTGCAGGCTGTTGCTGATTTTGAGCCTGGAAAGCGGCAAGAAGGGCCTGATTACTTGCAAGCTGTTGAGATGTAGTAATGCCATTAACCCCAGGACTGGCCATGTTACCATTGGGCATCGGATACTGCTGGCTTGGATACTGTGCAGGCCTGTTCTGATTCTGGTTATTGGCATGCGCCATGCGCTGCATATCAGGAGTCTGGGCAGAACCTTGGTTCTGTCGCATATGGGCTTGAGGAACACCTTGCGCATTCATGTGAGGCACAGCGAGGTGGCCATTGCGTACCGCCATGGGTGGTTGCGGCCGTTGCTGATTCGCCATTTGCCCGTTGACAGCTGGTGGATGTTGGCCGGGAACCTGCGCACCTGGCTGTTGCGCGGTTTGAGGCCTCTGCTGTACAGGCATAGCATTTGGAATGCCTTGTTGCGCGCGGAGCATCTGGGCGTTTCGTTGCTGTTGAGCCTCCAGCATCTTCTGGCGACGCTGGCGATTGACTTCAGCCATCTGAAGGTCTCTCTCGTATCGGGTCTTGCTGAACTCTTGAGGCGTAGGCATTGGCCCACGCGGCTGAGGCGCCTCATTTTGCTGTGTCGACTTGCGTTGAGCTGCAGCACGCTGTGACTCGGCCTGCTTGAATGCTGCGGCTTCTCGTTTACGGGCAAGCTTGCGCATAGCATCAACAACCCAAAGGTAACGAGTCGTCTTACGCTTCTCGACTCTCGTTGGCTGAGTGCGCCTCCGCACAGGCATGTGCGGCTGCGTCTGTCCAGTTATGCTGTTCTGTTGTGCTTGTTGCATTGCGGCCACCTGTGCTTGATAGCGGCGCTCCACCGCTTGTTGACTATGCTCGAGGCGCTGGTACCAAGTCTTGAAGTAGACCGTCTTGCGCATCTCGGCTGGTAGTTGCTCAAGATCCACCCAGCGTTCGAAGCACTCCCAGGGCGTCCGACGTTCCATACCACTCTTAAAAGCCGAGGGCAAGTTCATCTCGTCTGCTATGAGAGACCAGTTGAACGAGTAGTCCTTGGCCAGCTTGCGCAGCTTCTGGTCGTCTTCCCACACCCATTGCGAGCCATTCCTGAATTCGTAGAAGGGCGTGCTCGGCATCTGGAACTCGGAGGGTGGCCTGAAGGCGTTGTTGGCATGTAGACGATCGCGAATCGCCTTGTTCTCTGGGTGGAAGAGAGCAATCTCCTGATCCTCAGGCGGCATTGCGACTTCGTCGCGTGATCGCTTAGTGCCCGGCAGATCCTGAATCTCGTCCTCATCTTCGTAGTCGAATCGGCTGCGCTTGCGCGAGGGATGTTGTTGCTTGGGAAGGACCTTTCCTTGCGTAAACTTCGACACCTTGATGATGGGAACTGTCGGCTCCGCGCTGACAGGCTTCCACTCAGGAACTTCGTGGAGGGCTTTCTTGAGTGAGCCGGCTTCTTGGAGTGCTTTGACATGAGGCAGAAGCTCGACATCTACCACCAAGTTTTGTGGCGTACTCGGCATGCCATCATCCTCGTTCGCCGAATCACCACCCGATGTAAGTTCTGGTACAGGATCCTCTTTCTTGGTGTCCTCGGGGTCGGGCAGGTGCACTATCGGCTTCACCTTGACCTGCATGTCTCTACGCTCTTCGGTAGACGCTGCAACCCAGTCGGAGCAGCGTTGTGCCAGCCATGCACACACGCTCTTCTTCATCTTCCGTTCAGCTCTGAAGTCCTTGCACATCCACTTCATCTCAGCCATCATATTGTCGTGATGTGTTACCGGCTGCGGCGGCTCCCGACATTTCTCCATCTGCCGGAAAGACCATTTGTTCGCATTTTGGAGTTGATAGATCCGTCGAAGCATTCGGTAGTCCATGCGCTCATGTATAGAAGTGAAATGATCCTCGGTCGAGACTGTCTTTGTCGAAGACCTCAGCAGGTCCGGCAAGGAATTCGTCTTGATACTCGGCGAGTCGTGAGCTTGAATACGGAAAAGAGGTTCGAGGTAATCCCGTTCAGGGTCATCGGCTGCACCCTTGAGCGTTTTGAGGTTAGCGAGAGCGGCGAAGTTTGCTGATGGTGTATATTGCGACTGGCTTTGCTTCGACATGGGCCGTGGTGTTTGCGGAGAGGTCGGAAGGGCAGATTGGTGGGATAGTGAACCATGGCGTGTGCCTCTGGGAGACATCGGTTCAGGGGAAGATCTTCGACGACGAAGAGCGTCTCTCTCTTCTGAGAGGCGCGGCGCTGTGGAACCATCGTCTGACGTCTTGACTGCAGATGGTGGCTCCACGATGATTGGCAGGCCATCTTGGACTTTGGGAACCGTGGCGGCATTGAGATCCTCTCCATCTCCAGCGGATTTCTTGATCGAGGACGGTTGGGTCGCTGTGATATTTTCGTCGTCGGATTCATGAGCATCGGCCTGTGATTGGTGCGCATCTCCCATCGTCACGTCGGATTTGGCAAGACGATCCTCGGTCGCATTTTGAGATATGATCCGGTCTGCCTGCTTTGCCTTGACAAATGACTCGGCCTCGGTGGGTTCTGCATTGTCTTTGGCATCCGGCTCAGGGCCATTGGCGTCGGTGGCAGAACGCTCCTCTGCGCTCCTGGCAGCCGCCTCACGTTCCTCCCAACGTAATTGATCGTCCGGCGTGTTGACGTCGCCGAGTGCCTTGCGCCTGGCAATCTCCTTCTGCGCTTCCAGCTGTCGGTCGTGCTCTTCCTTGGCACGTTGCTCCTCTGGGCTGGGTCGAAGATCATGCGGTACCTCGACCTGGGCAGACTCGGAACCGGGTGAAGTGTCCGGAGAGTCTTGTGGCAGCATTGGCGTGGCAGCAGAGTATGCTCCCACAGTGGACGAAGGTGAAGAGGCAAGGTCGCCCTGTGTTTGCAGATGCGATAGTCGACGGGCGCCATCTCCATTCGGTTTGTGGCGTTTGTCGGCCTCTTGCTCGCGCAAGCGTTCCTCCTGGACATCCTTGGGTGGTAAGTGGACAGTCTTTGCTGGCTTCAGTGGGCTGGCTTCCAAGTTGAGTAGCTCATTGGTGGCGACAGTGAAGTTTGCTTCATCTTCGGACACGGGCGGCGCAACCTTGCTCAAGGATCCAGTAGACGCGATTTTGGTGTCGCCAGCTTGCCTCGAGGGCAGAGGAGTCCGAGAAGGTTGTCCTGGAGAAGCCACGGCGGGTTGCTGCACAACAGCAGTGGCCATGTTGGCGGCCGAAGATGCACGGTCTGTCGCAGGAGCCTGTACAGCAAGCCCATCGGGGTTGGCGACTGATTTGGAATCGTCGACGGTCACATTAGTATGTCTATTGAGCTTAGAAGCGTATATGGAGGCCTCATTGGGTTGAAGTTGTGGAAAAGGTAATGACGCCTCGTCGAAGTGAAGATGGCCGCTGGGCTTGTTAGCGGAGTCGCGCGACTGGGGCAACGAGTTGGAGGACGCGAACCTCTGACGGTCGTTTGATTTCAGCCATAATAAATCATCCTGTGATAAGGTAGAGGGATCACTGGTATCGAATGGACGATTGGCCAGTGCGGTTATTGGCTGGTTATTGGAGACAATGTCGCCGATGATTTTGAGGGCCAGCAGCTTGGACGCGTGCTGCGAGGGCTGCGAGGGCTGCGAGGACTGCGACCGCGACGACCTGCTTGACGGGTCAGCCATGCACGCCACGCATCGGAAATAATCAGAATAAAAACAGGAAATGCATGCTTTGACGGTCTAGATGGCGGCATGTGAATATGGGGAGTATTGGGGTGATACGCACGTCACGGGACGGCCATGTTGGTAGGCGTCGGTCGCAGCGGTCGCATTCGACATTCGAGGGAATGCACGCTCGTGTACATCTGTCATTCAGCAGAACAACAGATGCGACGACGAGGCCGGGAGTGCAAGAGAGTGAGTGGGAGAGGCGAGTGTGAGTGAGGAGAGGAAGAGATTTGGAAGAAGGCGACAGAGGAAATGGGCGTTGATCTCTGGTTGATGGCAGCAGTTGTGCTCTGTCGTCGTCGTCGTCGCGCGTTGTGCTGGGGCTCTCTCTGGCTGCGCTGCTTCGCGTGCGCCCGTACAGTTGCTAGCGAAAGGCAGCGCTCCAAATCTCGCTCGCTCCCTCGCTCAAGTCTCCCCGTTATTTCCTTGGATTCAAAGCGCGCGCCGTGGACCGGCCCGCCAATCATGACATGCCTGCCCGCCGACGCCGAAAAATAAGTTCCACTCCCAGGCCTTCAGAGAACGCATGTGATATCAAATCATTCAATCACCATACAATACCACAATAATAACCAGAAATGCCCGACACTACCGGCAAGAGAAAGCGCGAGGATGCTGCCGTGCGTCCTAGTGCCATGAAAAAGACTGCATCCAAGCCCACAGCCTCGGGAAAGCAGCAAAAGACTGCAGTGCTGCCTCCTCAAAACCCCAAGACTGCATCCAAAGCCAAAAAGCCAGTCAAGACCGGCAAGGCAGTCAAGGCGAATGTTGCGACATCAACCAATGGCGACCCCGACAGCCCTCTGTCTATCCAGATTGTCACCGGCTCCTACGAGCGCGTACTCCACGGCTTCACCGCAAGCGTACCTCGCGAAGCCCTCGAGAGCAAAGACGACGACAGACCTGCGGCCACATTTTCCGATACTTTTCTGTTCGCCGCACACGCCGCTTCTGTAAGATGCCTGGCCATCTCTCCTCCGACGGAGTCCGACAAGCGCTACCTCGCCACCGGTGGCTCCGACGAGCGAGTCAACGTCTACACAATCTCCACCGCACCACCAGTCAGCAATGCATCTAAAAAGCTGCCTTCCATGGCCCAGACATCCATCTCCGAAAACCCTTCGAACCGCTCTCTAGGATCTCTCCTCCACCACGACCGCGCAATCACCCGCCTGCACTTCCCAGCCAAGGGCAAGCTCTTCTCTTCTGCCGAGGACAACACCATCGCCATCTCTCGCACGCGTGACTGGACGGCCCTCTCATCCATCAAAGCACCACTTCCCAAGGTCCAAGGCCGACCCTCAGGCGACACAGCAGCTCCCGGCGAGATTCCCATGGGCGTCAACGACTTCGCCATCCACCCTTCGCAGAAATTGATGCTCAGCGTTGGCCGCGGCGAGAAGTCCATGAGACTGTGGAATCTGATGACCGGAAAGAAGGCCGGTGTCTTAACGTTCGAGCGCGAAGTTCTGGGCCAGGTGGGCGAGGGCAAATTCAGCAGTGGCGAAGGCAGGCGCATTCTCTTCGATGAGGCTGGAGAGAACTTTGTCGTGGGCTTCGAGAAGGGCGCGGTAATCTTCGGAATCGACAACTCACGGCCCAAGGCTGTCATCAAGACCATTCCCGCGACAAAATTTCACCAAATGCACTTTGTGCCCTTGTTAGAAGACAAGAACGTGCTCGCAGTATCGACGGAAGACGGTAGGGTGCTGTTTTTCGACATCGCAGAGGCGGCATCTCAGCCCGCACCCGAAAGCGCAAAAGCCCTGCCTGTTTGCAAATGCATAGCACAAGTCGGCGGCGCCGCAGCCGGCGTGAGCGGACGTACCAAGGACTTTGAGATTCTCCAACTCCCGAACAGCAAGGACATGGTTGTTGTCAACGCTAGCAGCGATGGCGCCGTGCGATTGTGGAAGGTCGCTGCCGACGAGATCGCTGCCACAGAAGGCAGTGATGCACCTACACAAATCGGCACTTTGGTCGGTGGTCTCGAGACAAACAACAGGATCACCTGCCTGGGCGCCTTCGTGATGGACGGCTCTCACGGAAACACCAAGGTGGATCCCGATGACAACGTCTCTGGTGCGGAAGAGGCGAGTGACGATGAGAACTGATAGTAGATAGCGGTATACTTCACTCATGTATCGTATGTGTAATTTACATGCCAAATAGCATTCTCACATGATGTCCTTGTAAATTAACAAATTATTCGTCATGTCGTCCCAATGATTCCTCATCATCGACCCACATATCAGCAGCCATTGGAAAACACCCCCGCCATGGCCCAAGCGCATTGCTCATCCCAAGCACCGAACATCGCAGCGTGTCAGCTTGCTTGCTCAAACACCCCTCACTTCCACCTTCAAACACCCATCCACCACAAACCCTCTCACTCTCACCACCACAACACCAATAACAAATCCCAACCCACCAAGCACACCCGCCCCCAAACCAAACAGCCAAAATGTTCGAAGGCATCAAAGGCCCCGGCGCCCCGCAACCCCAACACAACGGCAGCGCGCTCCGCATCGGAATCGTGCACGCCCGCTGGAACGAGCAGATCATCTCCGCCCTGCTCGACGGCACCCTCAAATCGCTGCGAGCCGCAGGCGTCAAGGAAGAAAACATCTTAATCCAGACCGTGCCCGGCTCCTACGAGCTCCCCTACGCCGTCCGCCAGATGTACCTCGCGTCGCAGACGCAGCACGCCGCGACGGCCGGCGGCAGCCTGGTTGCTGGAAGCAGCAGTGGGACAGCGGATTTGTTAGGATCCTCGACAAACCTTGCTGGACTTGCGGACGAGAAGAAGAAGGAGGATAAGGAGGATGGGGCAAGCAAGCAACCTTTCGACGCGATTATTGCTATTGGAGCGCTTATCAAGGGCTCGACGATGCATTTCGAGTACATTTCGGACGCGGTGTCGCACGGTCTGATGCGGGTGCAGCTGGACACGGGGTGCGCGGTTGTGTTTGGCCTGCTGACACTGCTGACGGAGGAGCAAGGGCTCGAGAGGGCGGGGATCGATGCGGCGGGCAAGGGACACAACCACGGTGAGGATTGGGGCGCGGCGGCGGTGGAGTTGGGGGTTAAGAGGAGGGGTTGGAGTGAGGGCGTTTTTGTGCAGTAGAAGAGAGAGGTAGGATAAGATAGGATGGTGGGCTGGTTTGGAATACTTGGTTGGTGGTGTTGGATCGTGATGGAACTCAGGGCGAATACTAAGTGTACTGTAACGACGGACGGATGGACGGACTGGACAAGAAAAGAAAGCATAGAGATCAATCATGATATGGATTCCCGCACGAGCACACACGGAACCTTTTCTCCTTGGGAGGTTCTTGTGGCTCGCGCGAGAAAAAAAAAGTTACAGAATACTGCTATTGGTGGTACAAAAAGGTTCATTTTCCATCGTGCAAACGGGGGGCGTTCTTCCTCACGCCTGCCTGTATGCACACTCAGAACATCTCGAGCCATCTCTCCCTTTTATCCATTCCACTCCACCCAGAGTAAACCACCCACAACGCCAATTTTGCACCTCCACTTGCCAAAGTGTTGGTACAAACATCGGCGGATGCCTGAAGAACAACGCAGAAAACAATCGCAGAGGAAAGGAGTGGGAGTTTTGGTTTACCTTCTGGTGGTGGAGCAAGGTCTTCGCTTGAGCCTTGGTTTCCGTCGACGGCCAGGGCACCCATTTTTCGTTCCGCGCCTTGTCGTTGAAATGGCGATTGCCGATGTGAAACTCCTCCTTCGGCAACGCATGCATGCCTAGGTACATCAGTTGAGGAAGCCCTTGCATATTGGCGAGCCGCAGAGGCAAGGAACGCGATCTGTGGAGCCGATCTCGCGCTCGAACTTGTAGTCGTACGTAAGCTCGTGGTCTGTAGAAGAATTGGGTCAGCAAAAGTTGTTTCGGTTGGCAAGCAAAAGCAGAACATGGGGTTAGTGCTTACCTTTGGCAATGTTCTTTAGGGCATAGATGACGATTCTCGACGTGCCCTCGACCTTGATGACCTTTGCCATGCAATTGGGATCGCAAGAGTGGTTGATGAAGCGGGCAATGCCGCCCTTCTTGGTCGCGTCGATGATCTCGTCATCCACCATGCGGAACAAGTAGCTCGAGCCCACGCCTTGCTCATCGTACCGGATCTCGCGCATGTCTGCGACTCTTTGGCGGACCTTCTCGCCCACGTACTCGATGATGAGCTCGTCTCTGGCGATGTTCTCGTCGGCGTACAGACCCCATCCGTGGATGGCAGAGCGCTGGAACTTGACGTGCTTCTTTCGCTTCTTGAGAGCGTTGAAGCGGATCGCAACGTCGTTGTCAGTTGCCAGACTCTGCTTCTGCAGGTTGATGTCGTTGACGAGGCGGCGGTTGTTGGCGCGGTTGCTCCGTGACGAAGCAGTGGCTGCGATCTTCTCTGCTGCAGCGACTCTGGCGGCTTCTGCAAGAAGAACCGGATTGGCGGCTTTGGCTTGCGCCTGGCGTTCTTCGCGTTGTTTCTGAACCCTGATGCGATGGGGAAGATACTTCGACTTCTCCTCGTTGAGGATCTTCTTGTAGCCTTCAGTACGGGCAGATCCAGTAGAGTTGCGTACGTAGTAACCGTCGATGCCGGTGCCATTGCCGAGATCGCCTTGAGTGCTACTGTTGAGAGCCTTGATTTGCTTCTGCTTGAACGCCCATAGTTTTGCATCGCCGATGCTCGCAGGCTCTTCGTCCAGCAAGGCCTTCTTCGCGAACATGTAGTCCTCATCGTCTTTGAGTAAGTACTGCCAGCCGTCGATGTCCAGCACGTTGTCGCGATCGTCTTCGACGGTCTTTTTGGGCTTGTCGTATGTGACGGCGCTGAAGTCGTGTGCAGTATCAGGGTCGTCCGGCTGTTCCACAGTAGGAATCTCCACATCCTTCTCTTCGATCTTGTGGATTTTCTGCTTCGGCTCGGCTGGTTTCGATTCGACTTGTTTGGAAGGAGCTTGTTTCTGTTCCACAGGCTTTTTGGGAGCAGGCTTAAGACCAAGTGCTCTTGCCCGGAGAGACAGCTGTTGTTCGATGATCTTCTCCTTGCTCTTTTTCTTCTTCTTAGCAAGGGCAATGACTGCTGCCTCGTTCATGCCAATCAGTTCGTACACATTAGAACCATCGGTCGCCGGAGTCTTGACGGACAGGTCCGGCTGTGCGACCTTCGTAATCGTTTCCACCACAGGCTCTTCCGTTTGCTCTTGGATAACCGGCTGCACGGAGAACAGATCGTCGTCTTCCTTCGACCTGACACGCATGAAATATTCCGCCCTGGCACGTGTTGCATACTTGGAATCCCTGTTGAGTGTGCCCATGATGAGCTCAAGCTCCCGGGTTGCAAGGTCTTCAGGCTCCTTATGTAGGAGATGGCCAACCAGTTGTTTCTGTATATCAGTGAAGACATCCTTCTTGTTGTTCTCCTCCTCCTCGTCCCATTCACCCGTCTTTCTCCGTTTGTTTGGTCCTTCATCTGCGACAGATTCTGAGTCGCCAGGCGTCGAATTCCTACTCGCGCGACTGAGCGGACGACTCTCCTGGTCTTCTGTGTCCCTGCCAACCGAAGCTGTGTGCTCATCGTCGGAATCGTCTTCTTCGTCATACATTTGCTGCAATTTGAAGTGTAGACCTCTGGTATTGGAGGATTTTGGTGGTGCAGGTCGGCGTCGTCGCTCGTCCAGATAAGCATTTGCAGGCTCCCTCTCTCTGTAACCTTTTCTGCCACGCTGATGATTCGGATCATGCGGTCGGAGAGGCTTGGAGTGGCCGTGTCGTCCTCCTCTCGGGGTTTGCGGAGGTGTGTCGCCAGCTTTGCTGAACAACAAGCTCGGCGCCTTGTTCTCAATATCCAAAGGATCTGGAAGACCCAACTTCCGGCGCTTCGACGCATGCTTGACAGGATCCAGGCTTTCGTGGAAGATGGGAATCGCTATGCGCGTCTTGATATCGTCGAAAATCTTGTTGCGCAACTCCAACTTCAACTGCTCCAGTGCGCCGCGTACAGGATCCATGTTCTCAGCCCTGTTCTTCTTTTCGATTTCGATGTCCTCTGCTTCCTCGCGCTGCAGACGCTCAACTTCTTCCTTCTTCATCTTTGCAGCCTGTACCCGCTCAGGACTAGGGCTGCGCTCGTAGTTTGGATTGCCATACCTCTGGCATTCAATTTGCATGTTGTAAGTGAAGAGCAGCGCGCCATTGCACTCGATGTGGCATCTCTCAGCCTCTTCTTCGCCGCCCTTCGAGTTGTCGAATACAACATAATAGCCTGACCTGTCCACGCGCAATTCCCGCCATTTGTAGGATTTCAGTCTCTTCTTAAGATGTGGGATTGTGGTCACCAAGACGGGTACCGAAGAATGTGGAATATGAATATAAGGCCTGCGCTTGAGAGAAGGAAGGACGCTCTCCTCTTCAATGAACGATCCAAGTGGGCCTCGAGGATCGACTGGTGCGTTTTGAGTATTCGGTGCGGTTTGGGCGATTTGGGACCTGGGACCTTCGGGCGGCTTGACTGTACTTCTACCAGAGGGTCCTTTGGGCGCATTGGGCGGAGGCGCGGGGGAATCGTTCGTGGGTGTCCTGGAACTGCCTGGAGGTGGTGGAGGCGCATTGCTGACAGCACGATTCTTGTCACGCAATTCTCTGGTCTTGCGCAGTGCACTTTCTACGTAGCGCTTGCATCGCCTGCCCTCACGATCCACTTCCACTTTCACTGTGCACTGCCCAATGCGGTGTCCATTGAACTCCGCTTCGGCCTGTTTCGCAGAAGCAGCCGCCGTGTATTGGATGCCGTCTCTGAAAGTGTCTCGATACTTAATCGAGGCAATTCCGAGAAAGCTGCCCGTCGCCGGATCAGTCTTGCTCTGCACAAGAGCAATGCTGCCAAACTGCTCAAAATTGAGGCGAAGCGTAGACTCGGGGAGGAACGGATCGAAGCCGAGGACTACGACCTGCTGCGCCTCCCCAGGCCCGACGGAGTTTTTGTCGGTCTTGAAAGGCGCAAGGTTGTAGGGCGCAATTCTGCATAGCGCCTTGCTGGGCACCGTCGTCGGCCTGTAATTCCCAGACGTGTAGCCGAGAAGTGCAAGTCGCGGGTCTGGCGGCGGTTCTTTTTGGTATCCCTGATTGTTCACCCGGTGTCAGCGAAAGGGTACAGAGCGGTTTTTCTGCCAAGCTCTTGAGTCTTTATCATATTGCGCAAGCTCGGCGGATCGTGGAATTGGTTTCGTACCTCGATCGTTTTCATGGCTGCTGGTGTTGGTCCTTTTTTCCCCGCCTGCTTCATCTTTTTCTGGTGCTCGCTGCTCAATTCCGGATCGTATGTCACTCTGTACCCCTTCAACTTGCCGGGTGGTAGATGCATCTCAGGCCGTTTGGCGCGCGTGTTCGAGGATGTCTGGGTGTCGTCAGAAGGGCGCACGTCGCCACCATTGGTCGGAGGCATTTCGACAGAATTGGGCGCAGCTCGAGGGCTGCAAGTATTGGTGGGTGGGGAGTCCGAGTGGTTGGTGAGTGGCGTCAGACCGTTCGGGAATGAAGGCGCTTTGTTCAAAGCTGCGGCTTGTGAAGCGGGACCGAGGACAGAAGAAGCCGCGCCGTTCAGCAAGTTGGTCGAGGTAGCTTTGTATGAGTTATCGGCAGGCTTTGTGCGCCGTGGCTCGTCTGAGTCTGGCGAGGGGTACTGCTCGTGGCTGCTGAGAGCACCAGCAGGATGTAGGTCGTCAGGAGTTGGTGCAGCTTCTGCGAGTTTCGCGCGCTGTGAGTTGCGGGTGTGGGTGTATTCAGCGATTCCACGCTTGCGCTTCAAAGAGCCTGGAGATTCGCTCCGTCCGACAGCTGGCACGCCGCCAAACTGCGACATGTCGTCGCCGTCACCTTAGGCAGGCGAGGAGCACAGCATGGCAATGGCGGATGGTGCGGCTTGGGTCTGATGCGGCCGCAGGATATGGGCAGTGGAAAAGTTGCAGGCCTCGGTGGAGGCTGGAGGAAAGAGGCACGCGCTCGGTACGCGTCGGCGGAGGGGTTTGTTGGAGGAGTTCTTCGATGCGCGCTCAAAGGGTGTGGTGGTGATGAGGAAGCCTTGGGCGTTTGTGAGTGATGGCAAGGTGGACTCGAGGTCTGCGAGATGCGACAGGCGCGGGTGAGGTCAGAGGTCAGAGGAGGAGGGCGGGAGGGCGGGAGGTTTGATGTCTCTTCGCCAAGGCATTCCGCGTCGTTGCTTTGCGCGGCGATCATCTCCAATCCCATCTCCTGCCGACCGACTTCACGCTTCCAATATTAATTCACCATCGAGATGATTGATTAAATACCCATGTCAGAAGAACAAGTCATCATCACTACCTACGCTTCGAGTTCTGAGTTCTTTACCTCTTATGTATACTCCCAAGGTGGCATTACCTACGCTCGCCCATTTTCAATTAACCCGATATCATGCATGGACCACTTGTCTATATCAACATTCGATCTTAACACTCCGCTGGCACTCACTCTAGATCATAGATAGCCATCAACCGTTTATCGCCTTTTCCTCAAGCTGCATTTCCCCATCGGCCATCCCTGATACAGCCTTTCGATATTGCCAGGCAATGTCAACCTTCAAGATAGTTGTGAGCCTAGGGTTAGGGTTGAGTGAATCTAGAGGGTGAACTTTCCCAACGCGAGAACGCTATATCACGTACTTCAACACCAACGCGTCTCAATATTTTCATTCTTGAGCCTCCACCGACAGCTAGCTGAGTCGAGGCAATGTCGGAGGTACTTCTGTGAGATCCACGATAGTTCGAAAAGTCTGCATCACCCGTTCGCGGCTGTGTATCCAAACATCGACCAAAACAAGAGCGCAGCCACGTCACATCATCACCACAGACTACTCGGAAACACATACTGAGGATGACACGCCCACTCTTAGCTCTGATGAGGCTCAAGCCAAAATTTCCCAATTCGGACGGCCTCGAGCAATGTTTTCGAAGAAGCTTTTCACTCTCCAGCGGCCTGTACGGCCCCCGGGTGCGCTCAAGGTGCCGCCCCTGGACTGCAGAAGAGTCCCGCAAGCTGTTGGAGCTTTACCAAAAAGGCGTCTCAATGTCGAAAATTGCCAAAGCAATGACCGACCGCAGTTTACTATCTGTGAGGGCCCATGTTGCTTTTCTTAGGAATCCGAGCCCGGAAACCAGCTCGAGGAAGCCATGGACTGCTGAAGAGGATACGATATTAGCAACCCAACGCCAAGCGGAAATCGCTTTCAAAGACATACATATTCCCGGCCGTAGCCGGTACGCCATGCAAGAAAGAATGAAGCATTTGCGAAACGAACACGGAAGGCCACACGGCGACGCAAGAAAGGCAACAAGTGCCGCGAGATCTAATAAGGGGACTTTCGCCAAAGAGTACACCGATGTGCAAGTGGAACGCATAGTCAAACTACGCGTAGAAAGGCACATGTCTTTCCAAGACATTGCGATTGAGATGGGAGTTTCGAAGCGAAACCTCCACCTCCTCTGGTTCGCTCGTTGCAAACAGTTGTTACCTGAGCAGGTGCTAGACGAATCAAGAGCGAGCAACGCGTGGACTTCAGAGGATGACGACCTCTTGGTTACGCGTTACAACAAAGGCGACAAACTGGACAAGCTCCAGGCTCATTTCCCCAACAAAACTCGAATCGCAGTCAAGAACCGACTTTATGCACTGAGTGACCGGCTGGTAGTACGACAGCCGAAACTGTCACCGGCGCAAATCGAAAGCCTCAAACAGGAGTTGGAGCCCTACATCGGGGCAAGACTAAGAAAAGCTGACGCGCAAGGACTTCTTAAACGATACCATCCTGTGACATATATAGCAATCCGCTCCACATTGTACCGCATGCGTCACGGCAGAGCCACCCCACCGCGGATGCCTCTCGACGAAATGGAGGCCGAAGAAAGGATCGAAAGCAGAAGATCAAGGAGACGTTGACCATTTCGTTGCGGAATGATCGCGGGGGGTTGGATGCTGGCAGAATGGGTAGGATCGCAAGCAAGTCCTCAGTGTATGCGACGGGTGTTGTGGCAACGTCGACTCTGGTTCGTCAAGAACGCTACTCAAAACATGAACACGAACACGGCACGGGCGGCGAAATGAAACAGATACACGGTCCAGGGAGATGTCATCAATTATACGTGACCGGTCTCTTCGTCAAACCTCGCACGGCCTCGTTCAGCTCATCTCTCTTACGCTTCCTTTCTGCATTCTCACTGCCTGTGCCCTGAGCAGCCTCCTTCTCTTCCTGCTCAACCAGCTCATCCTCCCACGTCCTCGGGAGCCAGCACCTGATCGACCCGTCTGAGTGCGCCGAATAGAACTCGACATTGAACGCACGCCACGCCAAGGACGTAGTCCGGTTCTTCAGATTGCGCATGCTCGGAGCAGGGCCAGTAGGTGCTGCTTGACCGACGATTCGAAGGCGTCGTTGCAGTGTTCCGGAATGTAGATCGAAGTCCAGTATCTCTTGAGGGTTTGGAAAGTAAATAGTCTCCGATCCCGCCGGCGTCAAGTGACTTGGAGCCAGTAAAGGCTGCAGAGCGGTATTCTGTGCATTTCTAATCGTAGGGCCAAAATTCGCCAGCGTGTTGGCACCTCCAGCCATGTCCCAGACCCGCATGCGTTCGTCGGTGCCGGAGGTTACAAGGTATTTGCCGTCGTCCGTCCAGGTGATGCCATTTACGGCTCCCACATGAGCTCGACCGCGTTCGCGTCGCCTAGCACCCGTGCCTTGGCCATCGTAGCCCGCGATGCCGATACTGTCGTCCATATCAAGCACGCCTAAACTGCTCGCACTACGGCGGACGTCCCATAGTCGAATAGTCCCGTCCGTGGCGCCACTTGCCAATATATTTTCGTTCTTTGGATGCCATGC
This sequence comes from Cladosporium phlei, assembly GCA_003614995.1. NCBI lineage: Eukaryota > Fungi > Ascomycota > Dothideomycetes > Cladosporiales > Cladosporiaceae > Cladosporium > Cladosporium phlei. Next base: position 31,483 of record QZFA01000007.1, on the reverse strand, counting down.
CACTGTCAAGACAGAGCCCGAGTGGCCCGCCAGAGAGTGTGCGCTGGCGCCTGATTGCAGGTCCACGAGCCGCACCGCTGGGTGCTGAGAACCGCATGCCACCAGCAGATGTGAGGCTACGTTCGATGTGGCGTGGCTGTAAATGATTGATCCGAGGTCGAACTTCCCAGATGCCTGCAGTGTTTCCGAAGAGAAGATCTTGAGGTGATGGTCGTACCCACTCGTTAGGAAGGCAAGTGAGTCGAAAGGGAAGTACGATATGTGGTTGATCCCCAGGCTTCCGGTTGTGGAAGTCCTTGCCGTATGACCCAGTGGTTGATATGTAATGGGCTCGCCTGGTGCCACAGCATCACTTTCGAGATCCCAGATGGCCACTGATGAGTCGGCGCCACCGGATAGCAAATAGCGACCTTCGAAGCGGTCCACGGCTAAACTGCTGACGCCGGCACCGTGAGCCACGCCACTTGGTCTTTCAACTCGCAAGCGGGCGCCATCTTCAGGTCTGGAGCTGTTCTGTGATTTCTTCAAGCAGAAGTTCACATCCGGTGCTGCATGGAGTGAACGCAGCAGACGCTCATTTTGCGCTTGAACAAAGGCCTGTGGGCTAACGGAGCCGAGTTGCAGGCTGAGAAGAAACGAGTTCATCCATGCAAGAGACCAAGGACTTTGACGATTAGTTTCGAGTCATGTTGCATCGAAGATTGCTCATCAAACAGGCACAAAGAGCATGTTCCTGACCTCACATAGTCTAGCCGGATGTGGTCCAAGCGCTGATGACCGCATGAACGATTTCACCCCACGTATTATTTGATGTCCTTTATCTCACTTTCTGCTTCCAGTTGCGCCTTTGTGCACTTCTAATTACCCACCACTGCATTGTGAACCATATCTTGCGCGCCCGACCCCCTGAGATCCTGACATTCTCTTGCTCTCTCGCGTTCTTTCAGGTTCACGACCGGACGAATCCGCTTTCACAGCTTGCGACAAATACATCAGACATGTCTTCCACTGAGGGACCGCAGGACTCGGCGAACACAGGCAGAAGAGGAGGTGGTCGCGGTAGAGGAGGTGGATCTGCAGGTGGCCGTGGAGGCATATCCAAGGGACCTGGCGAAAATGCATCTAATGCAAGAGACGGCGGAGACGGTGGAGGAGGTCGAGGCCGTGGCAGGGGTCGAGGACGTGGCGGCAGAAGAGGGCGCGGGAATAGAGACAGAGCACAGTCGCAAGGCCAAGGCCTTGCGCAGTCTCAGCCTACCCAACAATCGGTCACTACTGGCGTGGTCGGCGGTCGCCTGGTCAAAGATGCTCAGGCTGCCGAAGGTGAAGAAGTCGACGACTCGGATTTGTGCTTCATCTGTGCTTCGAACATCGACCACCACAGTGTAGCGCCTTGCAATCACAGGACATGCCACGTCTGCGCTTTGCGCATGCGAGCGCTCTACAAGACGAAAGCTTGCGCGCATTGCCGTACAGAGGCACCCACGGTCATCTTCACGGACGACGCTGAAAAGCGATTCGAGGACTACAATACGGATGAGTTCTTCCGGAACGATGGAAACATGGGCATCTGCTACGAGAAGCAGGAGATATTCGAGGACACTGTTGTGCTCTTGCGCTACAACTGCCCAGATGCAGACTGTGACGAAGCTTGCTTGGGCTGGCCAGATCTTCACCGTCACGTTCGGACGAAGCATCAGAAGGCCATGTGCGACTTGTGTACAAGGAACAAAAAAGTCTTCACGCACGAGCACGAGCTCTTCACCCCACAGGAGCTGCGCCAACACGAGAGGACAGACACGAATCGCACTTCGGAGCAGACTGGATTTAAGGGACATCCTGATTGCAAATTTTGCAAACAGAGATTCTACGGCGACGATGAGTTGTTTGTACACCTTCGTGACAGACACGAGCGTTGTCATCTGTGTGACAGAAACAATCCTGGCAAACCGAGGTACTTCCTCGACTATAACGACCTGGAGAGGCACTTCAACAGTGATCACTATCCTTGCATGGATTCAGAGTGCCAGGAGAAGAAGTTCGTGGTCTTCGATTCCGCAATGGATCTTAAAGCGCATCAGGTCAGCGAGCATCCTAATGGTTTGACGAAGGATGCTCGAAGAGTCGACATCTCGGGCTTCAACTATCGTTCGGAATACCAACAGGACCGCCCCCAACGCGGTGGACGCAGAGAGGCAAGAGGAGGTAGAGGCGGCCGCGGTCGAGACCCCAACGCGGAAGGCCCACCTCCAACAACATCTGCGCATATGACTAGAGCTGAGATTGCCCACCAGCGCAATCGCGAGATTCAGAGTGCTCAGTCAGTAACGAGTCGTTCCTTTGGTGGCTCACTATCGCAGCCCCCGCCACCTTCGCAGGTCGCCCCACGACCAAGCCAGGATGCGAGATCTGCGCCGACCCAACAGCCTCAGCAGCAGCCTGAAAATGGCGCCGCTAACCCTGCGTCGATGGCAAGTGAGCAGCTGACGCCCCAAGAACAAGCTCGTCGTCTTCGACACGCCGCAGTCACAGAGCGCGCTTCGAACCTGTTGCAAAACGATCAGACCAAGCTTGCAGAGTTCCGCCAAAGAATCTCCGCATTCCGCAATGGTACGATCAGCGCTCCCAACTTGATCGAGACCTTCTTCGCCTTGTTCGACACATCTTCCAACGAGCTCGGAAAGTTGATCAAGGAGATTGCGGAGATCTTCGAGATCCCCGGCAAGCGCGATGCCCTCCTCAAAGCATGGTCAGACTGGAAAGCTATCAACGAGGACTACCCATCTCTGCCTGCACCAGCTGGGGAAAGTTCATCGTCTGCAGCCGGACTTCTTGGTGCACGCGTAGGCACATCCAGAGTGCTCAAGCTGAAGAGCTCTACTGCTCAAAGCTCCAGGGGAGCTGTTGGACATCAAGCCAACTGGGCCGCCAACAAGAGGCCTCCCGTTCCAGGGAACACTCCTCTCTTCCCAGCTCTCCCATCTAAAGGCAAGGGCTCCGCTGCTCCTGCACCGACACCGAGCTGGCTCGCAGCACCCAGATCTTCCCAGCCTTCAAGCTCGGTGGGCAGTTCTGCGCGCGTAAGCCCGGCTCCTAGTCGCTCGCAATCTTCGGCGAACTTGGCCAGAGGAGCTGATGCGTTCCCCTCCTTGCCCGCGGCGAGGAAGCCCACAAGTACCGTCTTCTCTCCCGGTTACTCCGGCGCTGGTGTTATTAGGCAGAACAACAGTAGCACGCCAGTAAATGCGTGGGGTGGTAGCGGCGACTCGGGTCCTTCGACTCCGAGTGGAGAGACGTCGAACCAGAGACAGGCGAAAGGACGCAAGGGAAAGCAAGTGATGTATCAGTGGGGTTGAGTTGCAAGACGGAAAAGTGAATTATTGTTGAGCGAGGCGTTTGTTTTGGCGGTGTAGCTAGTGTAGACCAGTGTAGCAATTTGTAGAGAAACAGGCAAATATACAGCCTCAAATGAGCCTAATGGCGTCGCCAGCCCAAGTAGACGCTTGACGCCACTGCAATCCTGAACCTAGCACTCCTCAAGATCCGCTTCGAGACCTTGCCCTACTAACTCTATCATCGCACGTGAAAGATGGCAGATTTGTTGCCACAACGTGTGGCCCTCCTCGCATTTCCTGGATTTTAGGAACGCCGCAAGGTGACACTTCCGTCAGAACGCCCACTTCATTCCATCGTCAAATTCTTTCTTTGCTCTGAAACCTTCCGTCCCGCTCAAACCATGTGACTAGGCAGCAAGAAATTCGCAATCCCCTCCTTGACCGCATACTCGTGCTCGCAGCTTCCACAGACCAACTTGCCACTCTGCACACTAGTCTCCATGAGAAGCGTGTGCAAATCCTTGAGAGTCTGCGAAGGCTCGTTGTCGTCGGTCATCAGAACCTCGGCCTCGGGGACCACGTCTGGAAGACTGGGCAGGCCGAGCTGTGTGGAAAAAATAGTGTTAGCCAGACTGTTAGGGCCAAAAAAAAAAGAGAATCCCCGTGATGATGTTGGACGGGTTGGTTTCCGTGGAGTTTACCTCTTGTGAAATCGTCTTGAGCGCTTCCCAGTTGAGTCTCGGCAACATGTTCTGGATGAGCAGTGGGTTGATCTCGGCTTCGACTTGCTCGAGTTCTGCTTCTTTGGGGTGGAGCGGGAAGGCTGCTGGGTTGGTCTTGCAGGTCTTGCGGGCGCAGCAGAGGAAGTTGAGGGTGAGGAGCTTCATTTTGACTGTGTTTTTTTTTCTTTTCGGATAGCTCTCAAAGGTTTGGTGTCGGTTCCGATGTTAAAGTGGTTGCTGGATGTCTGTAAATGTCACTTCCAGAAACTTTGCGTGAGCCAATCAGAAGTGGGATATGCGCCAAGACTGCGGACGAAAGTGTATACCGATACCTACCAAACCTTCTGTTGTAGATACGAATGCAGTAGTTCTTACAATAGCGATACCTTCTCCTCTGTGTCGTTCGAAGAAACCACTACAAGTGTTGGTTGGGACACAAGAAATATTCAGTACAAAATCAAAGTGGATTCGTCAACCAGGTACATACAAACGTGATATAAACAAGACTAGCATTAAGATTATAGCAGTAGTTCCAGAACTCCGACATCAGGCAAGTAATGGGTATCACAACGTAAAAAACTCTTCAAACGCTCGGCGTCGCGTCGCCGCTCTGACCTCCACTTCTTCCATCCATGTCCGTAATCCATACAGGATCCAAAGGCGCCACCAAACTTGGGTTCACAAACCGCATGCTGCTCTCGCTGCTAGCATACTTGGAGCGGCCGCGGCCAGATTCTCTGCTCCATCTGACGCGAGCGCTATCCGCGTCTGCCCATGGGTTGCGGTCTGGGCTTTGGCTCGCAGATGGAAGCGTGCCGTCCGGCTCGTCTTGATAAGACGCCTGTTCGGCTCTTCGCACACTTCTCAAAGCGATGAATCGCAACAGAGGTTTGTACGTACTGCTGTACGCAAATGACATCCATATAGTGCCGATGATCAGGGGCAGCAGGAGCAAGCTGCGCGGAATGGCGCCTCTCAGAATCAGCTGGCCCGCGGTAGTGACCTGGAAGAACACCAAGCCAACGAAGATTCGGTCGCAGATCATACCCCAGCCCCGTCCGGTCGAGTGTTGTTGGTGGTTCATGGCGTAGAGGAGCTGGTATTTGTACACAAAACGGCCGATCGCAAAATAGAAACAGCCAGCGAGCAGAATCCTCCAGGATTGGTGCAGGACGCTGTAAACCATGCAAATAATGTACACGAGAAGCGCACTTGGTAGATAGAATCCGTAGTAGAAGGTTGGAGGCTGTACCAGTTCCGCATAATCACGTGGGGTTTTGGCGCCCATGAGATAGATTGGGTACAGGAACACACTTCCGAATTCGATCAGTCTGAATGGTAGGAGCCCCAGCCCTTGCAGAATGATAAAGTTGACATAGAATCCGAGCAGCTTTTGCAGCGACAAAGCGAGAGTCGTTGCAACCCGACGGAAGTCTCGGAGTGCGTCGCCGAATTGCTCGAAGAATTGGTAGAACTGAGAGAAGGTACCCAACGCAGTGAAAATGACGAAGAAGTTGATGAAGACGAAGAGAAAGTTCTTCGAGATCGCCGATAGCTCCATGTCTCCAATAGAGATCCAGCCTTGATAGTAAGACAAGAACCAGTATAGGTAGGGTACGAGGACCATCAACAGGGAAGTGATGAGTACAGGGAGTTGAGACTTTACAAGCACCGCGATATTCTGATGCGCCTCGAGGAAATCGGCGAATTGCGGGAAAACTTTGCCGATAGTGCCAATGTTGAGCAAACCAGCGACTGGGACCAGGACAATTGACCAGAATATCGAAAGGAATAAGATGCCCAGCGTCACTGACCATGAACGAAGCATGCGACTTCTTCGAGACCGATACGTATTCGGCCAAATGACTTCCGATGGCGCAGGACTTGGGTTTGCAATAAGTTGCAATGGCGATGGGTCGAGCACTGCCTGAATGGCCATCTGGCAAGCGGCGACGGTATCCATCGTGACAAATGCTATCGGTGTAGCGGCGTAGTCCTTCTGGCGTAGTCGCTTTATCTCCTCATCGGCCTTGCGTAGTTCCTCTTGGTAATGGTCGATGGCGTCCACCTGTTTGCTCTGCATGCCGAAACGACCATACCGAATTCTCGTCTTGGGTCGCACCTTGGCGTAGGGCCTAACATGAGGCTGGCCGTCAATCATGATCGCACTTTCAAGCACATCCGTACGGTCAGGCTCTGAGTACGGCTCGCCGTCGTCGATAGGGACCAACGGTGGCGGCTGCACAATCGGCAAGGACTCCAGATTCCTCTCCACAGTGCGAAAGCCGGTGTGCACAGTATAGGCCTCCTCGAGACGCCTCATTGTGTTTGTACGGTCTGCCATGGCTTTGTCCAGCTCTTTCCAGTTCCGACACAATGTCACGCTGTCCACCTTGCCGATCTCGAGACTCTCGATGAATTCCTTGATTTTCTCCTCATCTTGGATGTGGGCGGGGATTCCAGACAGCCGTATGGTTCGGTCCGTGACGGTGGTCTGAGAGCCTAGATATTCTTGCCGAACCTCAACGACCTTGCGCGTGTATGCAAAGATCATGTAGACAGCGATGCCGGTAAACAAGTAAGCAAACACCACGTACATCCATAGGTAGTCGGTTTCGAGGTATTCTGGGAAGCCCGGGAGAGTATGATTCTTAGAGTCGACGTTGAGCAGATTGATGGAGCGCCGCATGTCGTCATGGGGTTTCTTCGTGCCATTGTGGCGGCCTGTATCGTTTCGCAGGTTGTCGTCGTCTTCGTAGGCATCGTGTACTGGTTTGATTACGATGAGCGAAAAGATGAAGGTGATGAAGCAGAACCTCAAGGCCATTTTGAAGAAAGTCAGGAATGCGTAGGCGTCCAGGCCAGCTGATGCAAGCACCTGCTGATCCGTAATCCTCCACAAGGGTGCTATCCATCCAAACATTGTATCCGGGAGCGCTGGGAGCTCGCCATTGTCCACATGCTTCTTCCGCGCTGCGTAGAGGCCTGGCCACCGCGTCCTCAAGAAGCAGAACCCGAGGAAAGAGCTGATGCCAATTGTTACAGACAAAGCGATCTGGAACAAGGGTTCGCGTTTCGAGTCGGTTCCGAGTAGAGATCCGTAATCTGGTGGATGTTCGCCATGGTCGCTGGCCAGCGTGTGAGCTGGTATGTATCCTGAGAGAAAGCTCATGTCGAAGGAGCGGCGTGTTGGAAAGAGGGCTTTACCGCTCTATGGAGGGACCCTGTCGACTAGGCGGAGGTGTTCATCAGCGGTCGAGGTCGGAGTTGGTTTGCGTGAAATAAAGGCACGCCTGTTGTTGGTGTAGGTCTCAAAAGTCCAGGTTAGAGGCCGTTGATGGTGCCGGGGACTAGGATCTGGAAGGTCTAGACTGGATATATCCATGTATGGTGACGTAGTTTTGACAAATCGTAAGCTATCGCCCACCATACATGCATACTGCAGCCGCAGGCACGGCTCACGGAGGCACTTCTTCTGTCCATATACATACATATGGTCAAGTTGTTACTTGTATGTTGCAATGACAAGTTCTGTTGTGCCTCTAGCATGCGAATCGATATTGCCACAAGTGGTCTGTAGACTTGTGTGCAGCCACGTATGTACCGGTATCAATAACCATGGATCTGACTCCTATCCATTTGACTTATTTCTTACGAGAGGCCTTGCAGATTGAACTAAAACAAACACCACGCGTGCCTTTGTTGTACTTTTCGGACACCGAGTACTCAATCGATGATTTGAGAATCATCCCAAGTATCTCAACGGCAGCGATCAGGAGATATGAGGCAAGAAAATGTTCACTGCCATTGAGATATCAGTGGGTGTTGCGCTCGTTTGGAACATGAACAGCAACGGACTCGCTGTATAGACTTGTACGTGAGGTCCAGATAAGGCAAGGCTTGGCTTCGCGACGTGAGGCAGGCAGGCGCGACGGACCAACGAGACATCATATTTTCTCTGCCGTTCTCGATCTTCAACGACTACCTCGTGTTGCTCAGCGAACAAAGATATCAAGATGGTCGCCCCAGTCCTCATCACCGCGACTCTCCATGTCGAGGTCCAGCTCTCGAACTCAGCAGCCGGAACCCCTGAAGCCCAAGCAAAGACACGCGCCGAAGTCGCTGACTTGATCCAAAGCAACTACGACACCGTCAACTTGGGACGACTCGAGGACCTCAGACACTTGCCAAATATCCGCTCGGTCGTCATTGCAGACTACACCGGGCCGCCCGAGGCAACCGGCTACTATCCCATCGCAGGCACAGCTCTCGACGTCCAGACTTATGTCCTGCGCCCAGAGGATGACAAAGGCGATCGTAGAAGCATCAAGCGGGACGGCGACAACGAAGGCACTCAAGCTCGCGTCATTGCGTTGCCCAATGTGGTGTTGAACGACGACTGGGACTCGCTGGTGTTTGACGATGGTCTACCATCCCGCCTTCTCCGATACCTCGTGCGCATGGTCGGTATGATGGGCAAGCAAGGACTCAATCTTGCAACATTCAACTGGAACAAGATCTGCCTGCTCCATGGGCCTCCTGGATCTGGGAAGAGCACACTCTGTCGCGCGCTTGCCCAGAAGCTCAGCATCAGACTCGGAGACACGTTCCCCAAGGCGACGCTCGTCGAGATCAATGCAAATGCGATGCTCAGCAAGTACTTTGGCGAGAGCGGGAAGCTCATCGAAAGCACGTTCGACAAAGTGCAGAGTCTTGCCAGAGATCCCGCGAAGTTTGTTGTTGTAGTCATTGACGAGGTTGAGACGATCGCCTCATCTCGTCAACGCGTGTCCAGCAGTGGCGAATGCAGCGATGGTCTTCGAGTGAGTGCCTTCTGTCAGCTCGAATATCAATAAATCCGTTGCTTCTCCTGGCCTTCTTGTTGCTCGTGAGCGATCTTGCATTTCCATGCTCGCTACTAACAATTTCTCTCAGGCCACGAACCAGCTTCTTACCGCCCTCGACCGCCTTCGAAGCCTCCCCAATATCCTGGTGTGCTGTACAAGCAATCTTGTCGAAGCTATCGTAAGTGATGATTCTGACCCTCTGCTGGGTTTCTTGCGACATTCGTGCTGATCGCAATCTTTTCGTCAGGACCCAGCTTTCCTCGATCGCGTCGACATCAAGCAACATGTGCCCTCTCCATCTTCCGCGGCTGTATACAACATCTTCCGCAGTTGCCTCAATGAGCTCGCAAGAAGCAGCCTGCTCTCCGCCAGCACCAAAGACGCCCATGCCACAGACATATCGACATTGCAACCACCAGCACCACCGCAAACCGCTTTTTCCTCGCCGTCTGAGCGCAAAAGACGCCGTGTGACCGCAGACCTGACCCCAGCGCCTACCAAGCAGCCCACTGCATACGTCCACATAATCACTTCTCCGTCCCCAGTGAAGGAGGCATTCGACGACGAAAAACACGAGATCCCTACTCTACCCGCCACTCTCATGGCCCAGCAGCAAGATGCCACAAGCCCTGGCCAGCGCATCTGGCGGCTTGCGCAAAAGTGTCAGGGCTTTAACTTCAGCGGGCGTACGCTCCGTCGACTTCCTGTGCTAGGTCTTGCGATGTACACGTGGGGTGGTCACATTGGGATGGACGAGGCGATCGAAGCGCTGGAGAAAGCTGTCGATGAGGAGGTCACTGCTATGGAAAGCAGGAACCTGAAGATTGAGTGATCGGGGTGTTTTGGCGTCGATGAGAGGTATGGATTGGGCTTGCGACAACGACGGTGGAGGTAGCACACCGTAAACTGCGCCCAGGTCATACTGTCGGTCGCCATCTCATCACATGATATCGTAAGCTGGGTCCGAATCACAGCTCGGATACTTTAGGTCATAGACAGCATGTGAGCTACTGGTCACGATATCATTTCGATTGCCCCAGATCGCGTCTCGTCAGCCAATATATGAATAATCCAAACATACCAACATGACCTCGGTGTTTGTGCGCACGAATGGAGTCACCAGAGACGAAGGCGCTTTCATTCATCAAAGAGGAGATACGTTGGCTCCCCTCCCCAGAAGTAACACTAGAAATTCACTTCAAGCTCTCGGCTGACGAAAGCAGCAAGAACCAAAACTCGAAATTCAGAGAAGGAAAAGTCGCCAACGGGACTACGCAGCGGTATATTGTACTCCTTGATGGAAGCCCAGACTCTCTCTCTCTCTCTCTCTCTCTCTCTCTCTCTCTCTCTCTAGTCTGCGTCAACAATCCTCCCGATCCTCTCTCGCTCGCTTGCCATGCGCTCTGGCTGCGATGCAGTATACTCGAGAAACCTCTCAAACAGGGACGGATAATCCGCTCTGCCATGACAGCCCTTCATGCATGCTCTCCAGTGATGCGCTCCGTACTCGTGATCGCTTGGTATATAAAATCCCCATTGCGAGTCGAGAAGACATTTGTGTAAGACGGCCAAAGCGGCCCCGACCGGTCCATTGCCAGGCAGACTGAATGAAGAAGATAATGCGAGTCTGAATGGAGTCTCATAGTCGTGCGCGCGGGGAGGAGGCATGGAAGATGAGCATTGTCTGATGCCACGATTCTCGCGGGCTCGCCTTCGTCTGTCACGGCCCACAAGAAGCGCAAGAGCAGAGTGGTCGTCGTGAGTCTTCGAGTCGAACAGGGCGTCGAAGCTACGCTCTTCGTCGGTTTCGACGTCGTCTTCTAGTTCATGGCTTCTAGTCCAGATGAACGGCCTCGATCGCAACTCTCTACTGCCGGTCTTCTGCCAACAAGTCCGGTCACCGTCATCTCTGCCGGGCGGCCAAAAGATTGGGGAGCAATCCTCACGTAGGTCATGGAAGAGTCCTGGTGGTGGTCGAAACTCCCAAATATCCAATTTGATCACCGTTGTTCCTTCAAGTAGCAGCTCTTGTCGATTAGATAGCACAAATCGTCTCAATCTCACACTGCCTCGCACCCTCTCTGCGAGGCATATATCGCCCCAACCGCAATCGCTGCGTGCTATCAGTGTAGCATTCTCCTCCACAACATACCCCAGGAGTGACATGCCGACCCCACTGAGTAGCCTGCCCCAGAGTGCCGCTGGTACTGCACAGCCGTGAATAAAATCCATTGTCTGCCAAAGCTCGGCATCTCCTCGATAATAATAGCTGCAATCCAGCATGCACGTCAGTGGAGTTCTCCCCTGCTTATCCAAAGCGCGGAGTGAAGCTTTGTTTTCCAGGAGAGCCAGAATAAATCCCTTGAGACGATTGTCTTGGTAGTCTTCCGGATGTGGAATATTTTCAAGTCCACCAGGCAGAGAAAAAGATAGATCTAAGCACCATTCCTTTGCGGCCCAATGAAGCGCAGTACCCCTGTGCTCATCGGATAGCTGACCGAGTTGGCTTGTCGTTGGTAAGCCAACAATGCGCTGGAAATCGTGTGGCGACCAAAATTCCACCTTCATAGCGATCCTGAACCGTTGTCGGAGGGGCCAATTCGCCAGATTGACGGTTTGATTTGAAAGTATGACTTCACTGTGATCTCGGAAGTTTTCCTTGTGGAATTCCAACATCTGAGGACTTGCATCAATGACATCCACATCCATGTTGAACTTGCCGACAAATAGCTCGAACCATCGCTCCACGTAGATCTTTTGAAGCGATCCGATCAGTTCTGGGACCGGCATCCATTCTAACATAAGCGCTGCTTCGTGGAGTTGCTCATCGTTCCGAAGCGATTCGAAGCTTGTAAGAAGGAAATCACAAAGCTCGAGTTGGCGATGTTGGACCGCTATCTGTCAATTGTCAGCGGCATCAAACCTGCAGGAAGCTACATTTGGTTTCACACTTACCCCTAATAGAGTAGTATGTCTCTTTCCAGTCTTGGTGACGTCCCAGATGGACAGTTCTCCTGCATGAAGAAGTTTCTTGACGGCCGCAATATTCCCCTCCCGAACGTATTGTAAGGCGAGCGACTCGGCTGCCCGATAGTAGACCGGGTTGACTTGCAGGGTCCAAGAGGCCTGAGACTGGCGAAAAGCGATCTCCCACGTCCGACCTGAAAGCCAAGCAAGCATTGGCAAGCGGAACCGCACTGAACTGCGAGACTTGCTGCTAAAGTAACGCTCATTGGAAGATCGGGTGACACAGGTTTGCGGCTCGCTGAAGGGTTGAGAGCCTTTGGCTGCTTTCAGGTGGTCGTTCAGATCCTCCAGCTGGTCGTAAAGCCGGGCGTTACCATCGGAGAGCTTGTTCTGGATGCTGCCGAGTTGTGTTTGTTGCAAAGCAAGTACATCGCCATAAGTCTGCAATGTCGATGCATGAGCTGCAGCATTACGCATGTTCCAAGCCCTAGTGTGTTACTGTCAGGGAGCTGTGCGATCAGTATACTTGTCCCCCACTCACTGACAGTAGCTGATATACGTCAAAGACAGTGAGCTCTTCGCATGTTCCAACTCGTCGAGTAGCTTCTCTACCTCAGGCTCCTTGAATGCAGCGTAAAGCTTTCCGAGCATAGCAGACCGTTTGATGTACCGTGCCATGTCGTCGACCACATCGCGAACCTTCTCGGTTCTCCTTTCGCATTGTGCGATGCATCGATCGAGTAGCTCGGTGTTAAGGTGATCGTGTTGCCTGTGCTGTTCAAGTTGGCGGAGCTGCAAAGACAGAGTTTCCAGGTCAAAGCAAAGATCTTTGACGTTCCGTGGAGCGTCTTTCGTTGCGGTATACAGGCCTTTGAGCTTCCTGCTGCTCTCGAGGAGCTGGATAGCGAGCGACACCAGGCCCGCGCCGCTAGCCACCGCAGCGAACACTTCGGCCATTGTGTTAGTAGATCGGCATTTCCGGATGAAGAGTTAGAAGTGGTCAGAAGAAGTCGAGAGAGGTTCTAAGACGATGTGCTTCGTGAAAAGGCGATCGCACGAGGCTATGGTGAGGCTGAGCGCAGCCCCGCATGGAAGCGATGCTCGTCTAACATGCAGCCCGTATCGACCAATAGCGGATGAGGTTCAGTGCTAGGTAGTCGAGTCCGTTTGCACCGTCATACGAGACAGCGATGTTTTTCAGACACCTTCCGTCGTAGTTGCCAGCACAAGATCCCTTGAAGTTGTAAAGTGTTTTGTATTCTGACATCTGACATCATACAGGTAAACGCATCGTCGGTAATAAAAGACATCGCTTTATTTTGGTTCCTTTCCGGGTAGTGCCATGTTCCTTATTTGCCCTTCGGATCGCCGGTGTGAGCCTCCAAGAACTTGGATTCTTTAGGGTCGGCCTTTTGCTCGGACTTGGTATTCGCAAACTCCTTGGTGCCGACACCCTTCATCTTGTCCTGGTTGGAAACGACGCTGTCGGAGTTGCCTGATAGATAAATCGATCAGCGAAAACTCGTGGGCATCGAAACAGAATTGCATAGCAAGGGAAAGCATCGCGAACATACCTCGGGGAGTAGCAACGCCAGGCAGATGTGTGGTGGTGCCGCCCTGTGCAGCATATCTGTCTGCTACGTTCCTCACGCCTGGAGTCTCGAATATGTTTCTGTTGGTCAGCAATGGTACTAGCGGAGGCATTGGAGTTGTTGGTAGCATACTCTGGAGCGACTTTGCCGACAGTTCTGGGAAACGCGTATGCAGCGGCGACGATTGCGCCGGCGCCAATGGCGAGGTTGCGGGGAGTGAGAGCAGGCATGGTCGAGTTGTTTGGAGTAGTCGAAGGTGTTGAAGGTCAAAATGAGGCTTCTGATTCAGCAGATTGAGGAAGAAAGGTTCGATAAATGGTGGGGTGGGAGAGGTTTGTCAAGTAAAGGGAAAGCAGAAGAGAGGAAATGACGAGGTGGGAGTTGTCTACAAATAAAATGATGGGCAGAGGTTATTCCCTCTTTTGGAAAGAGCGTTGGCATGTTTGGTTCAGCATCATCACATCGACTTTGTTACGAGGCGTTGATAATGGTGGACGTCATGTACCGCCATGTTTGACGTGCTAGATCCCGGTACCTTGCAACTCCACACACCTAAGAAACGCCAGCCGTGAGCTTATTTTTCCAACGGCGACGATCGCCCGCCGAGTCACTCTGGAAGTCGAACTTCGCACGTCACAGTGAATTTACTCGCAACACCATTGAGAAACGAACTACGCACCAAGACATACGCCCACAATGCCCTCCCCAGCCAAAGTCACCGTCCTCATCTCCGGCTCCGGCAGCAACCTCCAAGCCCTCATAAACGCCAACACCACCACCCCACCAACCCTGCCCAACGTAACCTTCACACGAGTAATCTCAGACCGCGCCTCCGCCTACGGCCTCCAAAGAGCCACAGCAGCCAAAATCCCAATCTCCACCCTCGGAATCCTGCCCTACAAGAAACGCTTCCCAGACCCCAGCGGCACCCCAGCCTTCCAATCCGCGCGCGAAGCCTACGATGCCGACCTCGCGGCGCTGGTCCTGCAGGACAACCCCGACATGGTCGTGTGCGCCGGTTTCATGCGGATTCTGACGGGAGCGTTCTTGGAGCCGCTGGAGAAGGCGGGTGTGCGGATCATCAATTTGCACCCGGCTTTGCATGGGGATTTGGTTGGAGCGGGATGCATTGAGAGGGCGTGGGCGGAGTTTGAGGAGGGGAAGAGGAGGAAGACTGGGGTTATGGTGCATTATGTTATTGCGGCTGTGGATGAGGGGGAGCCTATTTTGCAGCGGGAGGTGGATATGGAGGGGTGCAAGTCGTTGGAGGAGCTACAGGAGAGGATTCACACGGTTGAGCATGGCTTGATTGTGGAGGGCGCGAGGAGGGTCGCTGAAGAGGTTGCGTCGAAGGCCGCGAACTGAGGACCGTCTTCAGGAGATTCGCAACACCTGCTAGGCGAGGTGTGACACGAAGGTCGATTCTTGCTCGCAACCGGCACAGACCCTCGAGCCAACATGGCTCACTGACTCGATCCCGGAAGCCATCTCTCGACACGTCGATATCGGCCACTCTCAGAGGTCATTTCGAGCATGAACGCCATCACGACCGCATACAGCAATGTACATGTGCGCTTTGCTCTGGCGAATCCACTGTCGAAAACACAAAAAAAATACCCAGATACCCCAATAGAATACGATAAAACCATACATTAGCTGAAACTCGACGATACGCATTCCAAACGTTGTCGATTCAGTGTGCTGAGCGGATAAAAACACGCCACGCGAGCGATCTTTGATAAGGCGGAGAACGAATTGACTGCTGTCAAGCCTGATGCAATCGAAGATATTCAATGAATCGCACTATTAGCGAAGCGGCCTGCCTAATCTTGAGTGTTCGTCGCTCTCTACGGACTTGGTAGATATTAATTTGAGCACATGTGATGGCTGTACATAAGTCGCATAAGAATCAGATCGAGGAATGATATACTCCATGAGAGAGAGAGAAGTCACCGATTAACCACGAACGATCAAACGATCAAACGATCGAGTCTCAGACATTATGATTAGATATCAACAACCACATCGAATATCGTCTCTCTGCATAATGACTTCCCAGCATGCAACACTTCGCACACTTTTGACAACACAAGACTTCAAGTTGATCAAAATCGATGACAAAAACCACACAATGTGAGCAGAAAGTCCAAGGACAGCAAAACCAAACAAGAGAGACACGTACAGACACCAGCCTCTCAGAGCATTAGACATTTGCAATACACATTAGAAGTTGGAAAAAAGGGCAGAAACAACATCCAAGAATAAACACAATCAAATCGAAAAGATCTCTTTCTCTATACCCCCAACCCGAACCCTTAAAACGCCAATTCCTTCCATCTCTTCACTCCAAAATTTAGACAGTCCAGAAAGATAGATCACCCACCCCGTGCACCTTCCTGAAAATGCCGCTCATTCCATTCCTTTCCCTATGATGCCCGCCCGGTTCCTTTTTGTTGCTGACACATAGTGCCTTGGTAGATTGCGCCCACTCACAATTGGGTCTTTTGATAGATTTAGTCGAGGTTTCCCCTTCACTCGACATTTTGGTACAAGTCGCCGAGCGGCTCCTCCTTCTCCTTCTCCTTCTTGCTGCGGCCCCACTTCCACTTGCGCTCGCTGCGCTTCTTGGCCATCTCGCTCCAGCCTTGGTCCTCATCCTCCTCTGCCTCAACAGGGCGGGAGACAATTCTGGGAGCACCCTTGGGCTTGTCGATTGCGCGGATGGTGTTCTTCTGCTGCTCTGCCTGGCCGGGGTTTGTGAAGGCCTGGAGCGTGAGAGACGAGGTCATGCTCTGTGATCGGCCGCCGGACATCATGGCGTTGTCGCCGTTCATCGTAGAAACGGGACGGTAGCGCGAGGGCATGCCGACGTTGCTGCGCTCGCTGGGGGCTATTGAGGGTGTGTAGCCGGCGCCGGGTCCGGTTTGCATGTTGTGGACGGAGGGTGTGTATTGTTGGCGGCCGCCTTGTGGTGGCTGGAGGCCTTGTCCCCAGGTCGGGGGCGGGCCCATCATGGTCATCGAACGGCCTTGGTTCGGTTGTGCGTGGCTGGCGACAGACATGGGACGACTGGGCGCAAGGAAGCCGTTGCTAGGTTGTTGCTGAAGTGCTGGCGGCTGGCCCATACCTTGCTGCTGCATCGCCATGAAGTTCTGCATCATTTGCATTTGCATCTGCATGAACTGCTGCATTTGCGCGTTGGAGTCCTGGCCGGGCATCGCCATGGGCATTTGGCCCATCTGAGGCATGGGCGGCATTGGCGGCATCCCTTGGCCACCGTACATCGAAGGCGGAGGAAGGTTGCCCATCGACATTGTGCGAGGCATTTGCATGGGCATGTTGGAGGGTAAAGGTGCGTTTCCGTACGCCGCAGATGGGGTTGCTCGGCGTGCAGCCTTGGCCCTCTCCTCACCAGCGATTACGCCCACCAGACCACCAGGGTGACCTCCAGGAGTACCCATGGGGTGACCCATGGGCGAAGGCGCGCCGTAGACTGAGCCTCCTCCGCCACCGCCGTATGCAAGCGATTCGCGGTTTGTAGAGTTGACAAGACCTGCACCAAAGTAAGGATCCTGGGGAAGTCGACGCGCAAAGGCCGGGAGATTGCCTCCACCTCCTCCACCACCGCCTACCACAGAGCCGGCCACAGAACCTCTTTGAGAGAAGTCTCCAGCCATCTGCGTCGGCGGTCGAGATCCGCTCGGGAAGCCATGCGCCTGCAAGATGCCCAGAGGAACCTCGTCATCATCGTCGTCGTTTTGCTTGTTTCGGATCATCGCATCGGGAGGTGGTGCGCCACTGATACCGCCGAGATACAATCCAGAGGCACTTTGCGAGCCTCTGTCCATGCTGGGTCGTACTGGGAGATCTGAAGGGCCACCTCCAGTCACCTTCTTCATCTGTTGCCTGTACACCGACATGTTCGCTTCCTGCTTTCTCCTTTGTGTTGTGGCCTGCTTCGCCCTCTCTTCATCATCCTCGTCGTCGTATTCGTCGCCGGAAAGCGATTCGCTTTCACTCTGTTCCACGCTCCTGTTGCCGTTCTTTTGAAGCATCTCGAACTGGGCCTTCGTCATCTTCTTTGGCGTGCCAGTATCGGTACGCTGTTGTGAGTAATCGCTCGGTCGAACGGCACGACTTGGTGGGCCAATAGGAGAAGTTTCACTGAACAAGGATTCTTCTTGGGCGGCAAATCGAGCGGCCTTTGGCGTTGCGTTGCGGGATTCATTTTGCCAATCGCGGCCTTGAGACTTGTGGTGACTGTTAGCCCGGGGTCTGCTGCTGCTGGGGATGGCGGTTTGTGAAATCGGTTCGCGGACGGTTGATGATGTCGATGCCGTTGGCGCATGACGGTTGGTCAACGGAGATGCGGGAGCCATCGGTTGCTTCCCCTTCGACCATCGGTCGCCGTCATCCAAATGTGTCTGTCTGGTAGTAAATGCCGGCTCAGTCGCTTTGCTTGAGAAATCACGTTGACTGTTGTGGCTTTCGAAGGACAGACGTTCGGCGCCGGGGGATGCAGCCTGCTCCGACACTAGCGCATAACCTTGTTTGGGCCCTCCACCCAAGAAAGCGGGCGCCATCGCTGGCATGCCAGGGCCATCTTCTATTGTTGGCGAGTTGAATCCTGAGCCGGCAACAAGAGCATCGTTTGATCTTCGGCCGTCCATCGACCAAGGTGATGCGGTATTGGCGCGGATATCTCTAAGCTCATTAGGAGATGGAATCGGTGCCTGGCCGGAATATGATCTAGGCGGGTAGGCCGGTTGAGGTTCCTGTCTATGGTGAGCATGTGGCGCGTATCAACAGATTGATTGTACTTACTGTGCGACGGAAATCTGGTACCGCAGGGGGAGCAGGGGAGCCCTTACTGGGCCTTCGGCTGTCCAAGGATTCAAACATGTTGCCAAAATCGTTGCCAAAGTCGGCTGTAGGGAGATCGATAGCTCGTTCTGATTTGTGAGGGACGGCAGTGCTGGCGTAACTGCTAGTGGTCATTGCCCTCTCTCTTGTAGGGCTGGTGCGTGCTGAACTCTGTTCAGGCGAATCTGTGGGAATTGTATGGGCGTCGTCCAACCTAAGCGGTGGAGTACGACCTTTCAGTCCAAATGAGAGAGCTCTACTCGCGCGCGAGGTAAAAGACGGAGGCTGCTGCAAGGGTTGTGACAGGGCAGGGTTGGATGCAGAGTACATATTACGCTTGTTCGGAAACAAGTCTTCGTCTTCGGGCTCGCGTTCGGGTTCGAGCGATGAGGGCAGAGTGGATGTCGAGCTGTATCGCGCTGAGTTGCCAGAGGATTCGTAGTATCCGCTTGAGCCTGAGTTGGTAGTACCGCGACTTCCCCTTTGATTCATCAGTCGTGGATCCTTGAGTCGTCCATTTTGCGACAGGACATACCTGTTTTGTCCTGAGCCGATGTCCTCAACGGACTTGCCGCGGATCTGTTGTAGTGGTGAGTCGAAAGGGCGCGGTGGTTGTGCTCTCGACGATGAAGCTATTTTCCTCTCGGCACCATCTGCAATGTGCTGGCTACTCCTGTCGACTCTTTCGATGACCCTGAACGTCGACGATGCGGCGGGCTCGGAGGTTTCTGAAGGAGGAACGAAGTCAAGGATATTGCCAGCGGATTTGCGGCGACCGAAGGGATTCTTGAAGGAAGATTTGGGCATGTGGTCGGTACTGGGTGGTGTCTGGTGAAATATTATTGTAGGTAGCGAACGGCTGCGGCAAGCGCTGGTATGTGAGGCCTGCAGTCTACTGGTACATGGAAAGCAATAACGCGGTCGCTTTTGCGGCGGTGTTGGGTATGTACAGAGATGGTGAGCTGGTTGGCGTGTCTTTCCTGTCGTTTCACGTCGAGGGTTGGGAGAAAAGACGGTGCCTGGCTAGTGATGCCGCGATACGAGCGAGGGTGGAGTGAGCGCTGCTTGAAGCGACTGGGGACGGGCTGGCGCTGGCGAGGCTGGCTCTCTTCGGGTCAGCGGTCGCAGGTGATGAAGACGATGTCTTGATAGTGACGCTGGTGTCGGTATTGATGATAGCGAGTGGCGGCCGGGCAGTTAGCGGCGGGCTGGTGTGAAAGGCTGGTGGTGAGTGTGGAAGAGTCGAGACGGTTGCAAAAGTGTCGAGCTGCGCTGCGGCCTCGACTGCACACAAGACACAAGACAAGCTTCTAGCCGTCTGTCTCCACCGGCTCCGCCCGGTCCACGGTGGATCAGAAAGGAGATGGCAGGATATGATTGCCTACCGCGCCACACCCTGCTGCTTTGTCTAGTTGTTTTTATTATGCCACGGTAGAACGATTGTTATGCAGGTGCTGTGAGTGAGAGCGTTGGCGGGCAATCAATTCATTGACGGGCGTACATATCGTGATTGGTGTTTTGGCAGGAATGGCCGTCAATGCAGCAATCAACAATGCTTTCTCTCCCCTACGATGAAAATAGCTGTGCGCACGAGCAAGCTTGTGTGTTTTCCCAAGGGGTATCGGCGGATCCTCAAGCTGTCCGCAGAGTGATAATAATGATGCCGAATTAATTGGAGAGTCCCAAAGCAGGCAGTCCTCTTCCCTGAGTCTCCGTTCGAATCTCCGGCGAGTGCCTAATTGTCTGTTCACCGTGTCATCACAAGGTTGTGTGCTGTGTGAGGTGCTATACATGTATCATCATGTAATGCCGCGCGTATCCCTTCGCACTCGCTGACATTCCAACACCCGAGATCAACCTGCCTTTCAACGTGGCCCCTTCATATAAACTTGAACCCGTCATGCATATGTATCTATCTCCTTGGTGCTTCACGTGTCCTTTGCGACGCTTCTGTGTGGACATGCTTGAAGCTATCGACGGTCGACGGCAGACTAAGACTACGGCCTGCACCCGCCTCCGACTATAAACACGGTTGCGACCGGGTCCCTTTGCACTGGTACATGGCAAAGCGGCTGATGCGCATGCAAATAATCAATCCCCTCTCTCTCAACTCCTCAACCTCCTCCCACACATATACACCCATCGGCACATCCATCATGCACTCACCAGCCGCACTCGGCTGTGGCGCACACCCGAACCAAACTCTTCTCACCCATATGCACATTGTTGTTGGCGTCGTCTCCTTGGCAACCAAACAATCATCCCATCACCACAGTGCTGTGCCATACCACATTCCTCTGTCTCATCGCGCGTGCGTCGGAAACACCATCGCAGGCAACGTCACACGTCGCACACACCCGGGATCATATCCTTCTCTCCCACGCGTTCGGTACGCCCTGGGCAATCGGGTTCGGGAAGCACGCCGCGTCGTGCTACCATCTTGATGCTACACAAGCTCGACAAGGCTTATTGAAAACCGGGCCTCGCATTGGGTTGGGGAAGGTCTCAGGGATGTTGTTGGAAAAAGCAGGCTTCGGCCTCCCGCAAAGCAGGCAGGCAAAATGCGGGCAAACTACTTTAGCTAGCACGCAGATCCTCGATCCCAGATCTGCCGCGCGTGCGTCGGACTTCCTTTGCTGATCTTGCCCGTTATCGTGCAGCACGCACGAAGCTGGTCCCGTCTGCATCGTATAGCTGTGTAGACAAGTGGCTGGTCCCAGTCAGCACGTGGTGGAAGAAAGGTAGGGCTGCTTTCATGTACCAGCTTACTGCAAAACATTTCATCAGCCACCTTTTTTCGCAAAGCATTGTATTTGTCGTTGACGAGGTCGACTCGATGTTCTGTAGAATGTGTTCCCTAAAATTTGGAAGCGTGATGACGCAACCAAGACGGAACACGTAGACTTCACTTCTTGTCGTCCCGTTCTATGTACGACGACTTTCCATGTATAGGAAACCTTTATTAGTACCTGATTCCAAGCCACCGCAAGATGCCCAACCTCAACCCCATCGCCCAATCCAGCTTCGCAAACTCGACCGCCTACAACACCCACCGACCAACCTATCCCGCCTACTCCATCCAACACCTTCTTGAACAATGTCGCGTGGCCGGCAAGAAAAATGCCCGGATCGTCGACCTAGGTGCCGGAACAGGGATCTTCACCGAGGCGCTCTCGGCCCGTGAAGAAGGGTTTGAGATTGTTGCTGTTGAACCTCATGCCGATATGAGGGCCGTGTTGGAGAAGAGAGATTTGCGTGGAGTCAAGGTTGTGGACGGCACTGCTGAAGATGTGCCGGTTGAGAATGGGTGGGCTGATGCAGTTTTTGTTGCTCAGGTAGGTTGTTAATCTTTCTTTTTATTTCGTCTGTTGGTCGTTGTGGGAACATTTCTCGATCAACCAGTGATGAGAAGAAACGGCCGGTAGGTGGTGGTTGGGATCTGTGGCCGTTCTGCGCGGCGCCTCTGACGTCCGTCCATGGAGAGACCAGGCTGCTGCCATGCAGCCTGGTCTTAGCATCAGCCCATGCTGCCAGTGAGTGATGCGAAAAGACCGCCACCAAACCCATGAAACTCACACGCCGATGATCATTTTATCAAAAAGAGATGGAAGTCCTCCAAGATCATACCACAAACTAACAGCTCTCCAGGCATTCCACTGGTTCGCCACCTCCGCAACCCTACACTCCCTGCACCGCACCCTCCAAGCCCACGGCGCCCTGGGCCTGATCTGGAACATCGAATCCTACAACGCACCCGCCTCCTCCAAACCCCCCACAGCCTGGGAGAAGACCCTCCAAACCCACACCCTCGGCTTCAACGACTCGCAGCCGCGTTTCCGCAACGAGAAGTGGCGCGACGTTTTCCTCAACCAGGTCAGCAGCTCGCCGTTGAAATTGCTGATAGCGGGCGATGGGCCGCTGTTTGCTATGCCGTTGGGCGAGGAGACGGAGGAGTGGACGGTTTGGTTGACGAGGGGGGAGCTTTGGGATAGGTACCGGACGCTGGGGCAGGTTGCTGTGCTTGAGGGGGAGGGGTTGGAGGTTAGTTCTTTGTATCATCTTTCTGTTTATCTGGATGATCGTGCTAATTTGTTGCAGAAAACCCGCAAGGTCTTCGATGAAGCGCTTGCTGGTTCGGACGTGGAGGAGAATGAGAAGGGACAGGTGGCTCTCCACGGGACTACTCATGCTTTCTGGTCGACTAAGATTCCGGCCGAGGGTAAGGATGAGGTGTTTGCTGTTTCGAGGCCGGAGGAATAGGAGCCGACTAAAGAGCATTTTTCTCGCAACCGAGTTAGTGTGAAAATAGAAAATATAGTAGAAGCAGTCAGCCGCTGGCCAGGCTCAGTGGTGGAACAATCCAAGAAAGGGAGTGGACGCCTTGTTTTTCGGATTTTTGATTATTTTCTCATTTCATTTTAGACCGCTGGGACCATTGAAGCTCGCTCTTCTGTCTTCGCTCAGTGGACGACGAGTCTCTCCATCGAGAGCTTCCAGTCATTGTCCTGCTCCGAGGCAAAAGCGATTTGCGTGTTTGCTCACTCACACAGTAAAGGCCGAAAATCTCCAAATGCTAGACCCGCTATGCCTTCAGTAGGAGGAGGGTATTCGCGTAGATCAGGTCGGTCTTCCGTGGTTTAATTTGTTTTGCATACAAGTTCACAGCCTGCGTGCATTTGCCGTGCCTGGTCCATTCTATGAGTCGGCGGAAATGTACGTCACTGTTCAATCGGGGAAAAGTGTCAGTCGGCCATCCTTACAATAGTAAGATCTTTTCTCTCAAGACGAGACACGACAAAGAAGAGGTCTCCGAGTCGGTCGTTTGCGAGGGAAGTGTGGGTACAAGAAAGACAAAGGACGTCGTCAAACCGAAAGAGATCGAAAAGACATACCGTTGTTACCCCTCACAAACGCATCACCGTAGGTACGTCTCAACTTGCCATCGACAAACTCGCGTGTGCCTTCGAGTGCGATATTCATATAGCCGTCGACGGACTGGAGCTCGCCTATTTGGTAAAAGAAGAACGAAATGTCAGCAAATCTGTGCTGTATATGCTTTCTCAATCCTAGTCCCGAGTCCCAGGTCATGTTTGCAGAGCCTTACCCTTGTACACAACACCGGAGTTGAGTTTGACTGTCACTGGTGCGCCGATGATCTCGCTGAGGAAACCAGACGGGTCGCGGGCATCGTTTGCTGCCGGTGCGGCGGTGGTGGTGGCGCCGTTGGGGGCAGGGGCGGACATCTTGTCGAGGGCTGTTTTAGGCGATTTAGTTGTGCTTGATTGGCTCGATTTTCTGTCTTTTTTCTTGTGTTTCTTATTTTGCTTTATTGATTTGCAGTTGAGGTCGTCGCTGGTTGTTGGTCGAGAGATGTCGACGGCGTTTCAGCTTCGATTCGATTGGGCAGCTCGTGCTTGAATGCAAACCTGTCGCACGTGATTTCGCGACGCGGATCGTGGGCGGAGTTTTCCGAATCGCGGGGTAAACGATGGATTCGATGCGACACCTCCCAGTGAAATGGGCTCTCAACTCTTAACTGCAATCAATGACACGTGAACCGAGCCCCATGGAATTGCAGTGACGAGACGACACTCCGACTCGCGCAACTACTTACTTTGCTCCCCGACAACTTTCTCTTCCCACCGACAACTTTTTCCCTCGCAAATATTTGTCGCATCGCAACCACAACCACTCTGCGACATCCAATCACTCCGATCCATCGCGACACAGCCCTGACCGAACCCGCGATGGGACTCTTCAATCGCAACAAGGGCGCGGCCACCGACAGCACCGGCGATGCACCCAAAGACATATTCTCCCACTCACAATCCTACTCGGAGATCTTAGCTGAGCAAGAACGCACGCGGAAGGCGAAGGCAGAAAAGCAGCGACGCAAGAAGGATGGCAAGAGGAGCAGCGAGGAAGCGTTGGAGGCGTCGCCTGGAAGAGTCAAGAAGGAAACCCCAAAGAAGAGGGGCGGAGAGTCCTCGAAGAGGAGAAGGATCTCGGGTCAAGACGTCGACAGCCTGTTGAGGGAAGCTGGGATCACTGGGTTGGTCGAGATTGAGAGCGAGCACGAGGATGAGCACATCGCCATAAAAGGCTCGAGCATACGAGGATCGTCGCCGAGAAAAGACGTGGCGGAAAGTCGATCCACAAGGTCATCGTCTAAAGCGACTGGTGCAACCCGCAGCGGCGCAGAAGTCATCGATGTCGGCGACTCTTCAAGCGACGAAGTACGAACGAACGATGCAAAATGCCCGAAACTGCCAGACCCAATCGAGGAAGACGACGAGTCGGACGAAGAACTGGCCGCACTCGCTCTCCAACGAAGACTGCAAAGAAGACACCCCTCACAAGTCAATTCCTCAACACCCCAAAGAGGCACGGCAGATTCACCTCACACCGGCTTGCCGACCCCACCATTGCCAGACCCGGCCGTCAAGATTCTCGTTTCATCCAGAATCAAGGGGACAAAGCCTCTCATGGTCTATCGCAAGCTATCCCAAAACATTCGTGACATCCGCCTCGCTTGGTGCACGAGGCAGGAATTCGACCCGGCTTTCACTGACCGAGTGTTCCTCATACACAACATGCGTCGCGTCTACGATATGACGACATGCCACAGCCTCGGACTCGAGACCGACGCCGAAGGCAACATCACGATGAAAGGCGCAGAGGGCAAGGACGGAGTTGATCAAGTGGCCCTTGAAGCCGTCACTGACGACATCTACCAAACGATGCTCGATGCAAAGGCGAAAGACGAAGCAAAGAATCTGAAGCAATGGGATACTGGCGGCGAAGATGACGCCGAAGACGAAGCGACATCCGCGCGACCTCCGCAAGACGAGCGCGTAGGTCTGGTATTAAAGGCCAAAGGCAAGCAGGACTTCAGGCTGCAGGTCAAATCGGTGAGTCGACTTCCAACCATCTCCCGCAAACTAGCCGCATATGCTAACATCAGACTCTTAGACTACGCCCTTTTCCAAAATCATCAATGCCTGCAGGAAGCACTTCCATGTGGCAGAAGGCAGTACCATCACGCTAAAATTCGACGACGAGAGCTTGGAGCCGGAGGATCTAGTCAACAGCACCGAGATCACCGACCTGGATGTTGTCGAAGTCCACATCTCTTAGCGACCGGGACATGCGGTAGTGCGATGAGTCACCCAGGTGAAACACCACATCTCTTCTTCATCCCCATCTTTCTTTGGCGCTACGGCGTGCCTTACTCAGTATTATACCCCAAATCTGTTCTGTACAGCGGATATCCAATAGCTTAGCTTTGTGGCCTTTCCAAGCCACGCGTCATTACGCTCTCATCAACTCTGCTAGATCACGTATTTTGTATCGATGATATCCACGCTTCGTCCAAGTGTCTGCTAGCAAAAAGCATCTCAGTGGAAACATCGCGGGGCTGGTAATGGTGACGGTTGTATAAACAGAGGCGGTGTCGGGGTTTGGCGAGCAAATCCGAATGACCTCAACCTAACACATGTGACAGAGACGATCAATTCGGATTTCAGACACGTGGACATAAGCGATCAAACGCAATTCGTCAGGTTTGACATTTTTCGAAGATCCTCCAGACCTCCACAGATAACCGCGCTTGCAAAAAACCGCTTTCTGCCCTTGCATCCTTGCATCCTTGACTCGTCGTCCGCATCCATCTTCTAGAATCCCACTCCCACAAGGCGCCTCCACTACTGGCCATCGGGCCGCAACGCTTTTCGCTACACGCGGCCTACGTCGACGGGCCTCCGGACGAAAGCACGCAAGGTTGCCTTGCAGGATTCCAGTCTTTTCGGCCCTGCCAATAGAGTCATGGAACTGCGACATAAGGTGGGACTCTGTGGACGGGGTTTGGCCTGCATGTTGTATGCACTAACGCCGGCTTCTGCGTGTTGGGCAAGATACGTGGCGCCGCTGGCAAGCGAAGGAATATATCGGGATTGCTCGCTACGGGGCGTTGGTGAGAGCCCAAGAACCAGACTAAAATAATTTTTTTTCTCTTCGGCGCCTCGTCTCATCATCTGAGTCGCTTTCTGGGGGAGAAGTAGTGCGTGGAGATGGGTCTAGTATAGTGCTCCGGCAGTGTTCGGGACACGGATTGATGCCCGACGGTAACACGAGCGCGTGCGCCATTGGAATGTGTGTGTTAGCATACAGTAGTATGTCTTGAGTGGGAGTCATACCTGCCTACCTACATATGTGTGTAGGCAGGTGGTAGACGACGGCGATATATTATCACCGCCACGCATCGCCCGCCTTGCTGCTGTGCGACACCGACTCACACCTGCGTTCCACTGCAGTCCCGCACACACAATCCGATTTTCCGTTTCAAAAGCTCTCTGGAAACCTGCACCATCCGACCCACAACCTTGCCTACCACCCATATTGCGATGCTGCCTCACACACTTCGACATTGCCAACTCAGAAAACTACGCCGACACCGCCGCCGCAGGCCGTGAAGAAGCCTTGCTATCTATCCACCAATCCTACTGTACAACTGACTGCAAACAATCCCACTATTTGCCTCTTTTCTCACCTGCCGCAGCCTGCATCGCCCACACCTAGCCGAGGCTGACGCAGCATTCGGTCATTCACACCTTGTCGCGGAGTTCACATCTCGTGCGTCGAGGTGGTGTGAGTGTGAGGGAGGGAGAGTGAGAGAGACTGGAGTGTTCCAGGGTCTGGTCTCGCCAGGTCTGATTTGATCTCCAGTATCATCTGGTCACCAGACAGGCTGATATTGCCGTCCTGCTACCTCCATCGCCACTGCTGGTGTTCCTACCTTTTCACTTATCGACAACATCATTACTACCATCATCCCGGCTATATCCCAATACAGTGAGTCCTATCTTCTTTTCTTGCTAGGCCGAACGCCAGATCCACCAGTGCGTGAGGCTACTGCACGCTTTGGCCGACACAGATGTCAGGTCAGGCAGCGAGCGAGGCGGCGGCTCCGGATTCTTCTCTTTAGCCTCGCCCGCCATCTCTTGATCTGTTTTGTTCTGCTTGTCACACATACAACAACACACTTCTCCCCTGGTTGGCAACACCACTGACATGTCGCGATGCAGTAAAGTACGCCGTTGCCATCGCCACAGCTGCTGTCAACCCTGAGAAGTAAGGTAACCTACGCACGCACCCTTGCTGTCGTTGCCAGGCCAGACATCCCACCGCCGCGCTTCCGTCATCGCGCCGCCACCGCAAAGGGAGCCCGCACTGCACCACCAAACTACCATCGGCCACAAACAACAGAGGGACCGAACTACTAAAACCCCAACACGACCCCGACGCCCTGTATAGGCGCGCAACAAGCGACCGTCGATCCTACTATCCGTATTAATAGTACTCCTCACCCCGAAACAGCACCTCATCGCCGCCTCCCTCTTGCGGGTTTCATATTGCCGCTTGGCTGACCTGTCGGCTTTGAGATTGCCTGTCATCACCAACAACGCCTGCTCAGACGCCGCGCCAGAGTCTCCCCCTTTCTACTCTGGACAATATCATTCCAGTGTCGATATCACTACTACTGCTGCTCGCTGGTCGATTACACTCTGTTCTTGTCTCTACCACACACGACTAAGTCTGAGACATATCTGCCTCCCCACTATCTACCATCAACTCCCCACACTGCCTTCACTGTGTTTGCCCTCCCCGCAAACAGATCGACGACACCGAGCCTTTCGTTCCTGAAAGTCAAAATCTGTCACGCTTCGTCTCTCAGGAGTCTCGCCCTAGAGGCTATCAATACACCGGGCCGCCTCTCTTAAATACCCTTCGTTGCACGAAGTCTGGTTGAGTTGAGACTCCCTGCATCTACAAAATCATCCCATGCCTTCGTAAGTCTCCACTTTTCTTCATCCATCGGCGAACTATTGTCCCATGCTCTCGTCCTCAGAGGTGTAAGCGGGGTGCGCTCACCATCTCCAAGCACACATACTAACGTTCATTAATACAGCGTCGCATACACCACCAGTTCAGGTTCGGGCAAGGTGCGAGTCTACCCAGCAACCACAAGAAGCCCTGTCATCTCCTCGCCATCAAGCGACAGCCAAAGCTCCTTCTCGGGTTCGGGTGACTCATCTTGGGACCGCTTGTCTGAGGAGGACGACATCGATCCGTCTGAATCGGCCTCTCGTCCACCGCGACACAGCAGGTCGCGACGTCACAACACGGAGGTTCCAGCAGCGCCACCGCGGCGGCAGTCCTCCCGTTACGTTCCCCAGCAGGAGGAGGAACCGTCCCGCCACCGCTCGCACCGTCACCGATCAAGCCGCCACCACGCACCTGAGGCTCCTGTCCCTCGTGAGCGCCGTAGTGAGCCCAGACGACAGGCTTCGGACACTTCCTCAACCGACACCCTGGAGTACGACGATTACCCCCCTTACGGCCGCCATGGTCCGCCGACCCAGCATGCGCATGCACAGTTCCCTCCAACGAACGCGTTCAGGCATGGGTCGGGCCCAATTCCTCCCAGCCATGGCGGTTACCCCCCATCAATGGCTCCGACTCAGCCGGGCTACGTCGACCCGTATCAACCGCAAGCTTTAGTATCCAGGCCCCAGCATGACCCATTCGCATTCCCGTCGCCAAGCAACCCTTTTGCACCTGGTCCGCAAGGCTCGCAACAACACAACAATCCGTTCTTCCCTCACGATCATGCCAACCCGGCACACTACTTCCAAGCCGACCCGCAACACCCGCAAATGAACCCGCGACCGCATGGTCCATCCCACCGCAACAGCATGTACGGGCCTGGAGCCCCGAGCTCGATCTACTCTGGATCTGAGCTGGTCCCTTCGCCCTATGGTTACGCACACATGCAAGCTATGCAGCAACCGGGTATGCCTCCCATGATTGGCTACCCTATGCCAGGCGCTTATGGATACCCGTCGCCACACCATACCTCGCCGCCTCCAACCGCAGCTCCGCCGAAAGAGCCCACGCCCGCACCCGCGCCCACACCTGCGCCTGCGCCTGCCCCCGCGCCGCCTGTCGAGGAAAAGAAGCCCGAGCCTGTTGTCAAGGAGGTCGTGGTACAAGACGACGCTCTGAAGCAGCAGATAGAAGCGCTGCAAGCCATGATCAAGAAGCAAGAAGAAGAACGTATCGCTCGTGAGCAAGCTATCGTGGCTGCCGCAGCTGCAAAAAAAGCAAAGGAAGAACAAGAGGCGCTGCAGAGCGCAGAGGTCGCTGCGGCGTCGGCTGCTGCCAAAGCGGCAGCAGAGAAGGCCGCAGAAGAAGCTGCAAAGGCTGCCAAAGACGCCGCCGAAGAAGCTGCAAAGGCTGCCAAAGAGGAGAGCGACAAGAAACTGGCCGAAGCAGAGGCTGCGAAGGCTGAACTCGAAAAGAAAAAGGCAGAGCTGGAGGAAGCGGTGGCAAGGGCTGCGCCCGTTCCCGACATGCTCAAGGCGCCTATCAAGTTCAAGGACGCCGTGGGTAGGAAGTTCAGCTTCCCATGGCACCTCTGCAAGACCTGGAAGGGAATGGAGAGCTTGATCAAGCAAGCGTTCCTCCACGTCGACGTTATCGGAGCGCACGTTCAAGAAGGTCATTATGATCTGATGGGCCCCGAAGGCGAGATCATCCTTCCGCAGGTCTGGGACACCATGATCAAGCCCGACTGGGAGGTTTCCATGCACATGTGGCCCATCCCCGAGACGCCCAAGAAGGAGAAGAAGGAGAAGAAAGAAGAGAAGCCAGTCGACCCATTTGACGATTACATGGCTCGACAGTTCGCCCAATTGGGTATGGATCAAGTCGTCAGCGTGGAGCCGACGCCTGCCGTTGAGCCTATCAAGCCGAAGAAGAATAAGGACGGCAAGAAGGTGGCGAAACGCGTCTCAGCCCCCCCTCCTGCACCCGTGGTCGCAGGCCCCTCTACAGCACCTGCACCTGTACCAGCGCCTCCGCCCGAGATGCCGCCATTCAACACTCGAGAGGAATACGAGCACTGGTTGGTCACTGGGGAAGCCCCGGTATTCGTCCCTGAGCCGGTTGTCGTCGTCCCTGAGCCCGTCAAACCGAAGAAACCGAAAAAGATATCCGGCATCGCAGCTTGGATGGCCGGCGCCCCGGTCAAGCCGGCAAAAAAAGATGATGAAAAACTTGAGATGTCGGCCTCGAACAACAACAGCAACAACAACAACACCAACCACACCCGCTCGCACTCCCCTTCCTCGCAATCTCTCCACATTATCCCCGTCACTGGCGGTAACGCTCTCGCTAAGCGCAGGCGAAGCACGGCCTCTTGGACTTCGGTCTCTGCTCCGTCGTCGTTGTCGCCGCCTGCGAAGGTCGTTGCCGCTGCGGATCAGGGCGCGTGTGCTGTCATGTAATTCGTTACATGCCTGCATGCTTGCCTTGGTTGATGTGTGAGGTTGAGTGAGTGATGGGGGTTTCGGGTGTTGTGTTGTTACTTTGTTTGCTGTCGTTGCAAGAGTCCGACAACCCTCATGGAGCGCATGGTTTTCCTCCCGTGATCAAGCGCGGGTCTTTCGTGCGCTCGAAAGAACATATCTACTTCTTCTGATCTTTGATCTCCACGGATTTCCCCTCTCCCTAGTGGAAAAGGGAAATCTTTTTCACGAAAGTTCGAACGGGGGTGTGTTTGGTGGGCATTTTTACGCATTTGATGATGATGGTTGATGTTGACGTTTCTCTCTTTTTCTTTCTCTGCATGCTGGCTACGAAAGAAAACGGTCGTGGTGCGATTGTTGATGTTTGATGATGATGCTGCGTTTTTGATACCCTGCTTTTCTCATTTTCTCGAGGCGTTTGCTTTCAACGCCTGGCGAATTCGCTGCGCTGCTGCTATCTGCATTTGCGTGGCATTTACTTTAGTAGCATTGCATCTTGGCTGAATTCATCTTTAGCGATTTGCGATTTTACATTGTTGCTGCTTTTTGCTTTCTTCTTACTTTCTTCTTCTGCAGTCGACGGGATTTCGGGTGGGTGGTAATGTGTCTGTCTTATTGAGTGTTTGAAGACCGAACAAAATTTGATTCATTTTTCATGTCGTTTCCAACGCTGGATTGTTGAGATTGAGAAATGAGACTTGTCTTTGATATGTATCACCGATTCCTCTTTTTTTTTTTTTTTTTTTTATTAAAAAAAAAAAAAAAAAAATTTTTTCAGGTTCAAAAAAT